>OY776113.1:116830811-117353311 GCA_963675035.1 Allygus modestus
ACCCCTAGAGGACGGCTCCGTTCCATCGTTTGCAGGCACCTACATGGAAAATGGTGCCTTAATAATATCCTGCATCAACGAAGCAACTAAGCGTTGGCTGGAGAAACTCATCCTCAGACTCAAACCACTTGGGGAGAAGAAACGTATTGCTGGACTAAGGAGAGATATCTTGAGGTCAACGAGGGCATTCTTTAGAGCTCACCGAAGCTTCTGAAGAAAACTCCAGAAAAGGTCCTTGAGATGCTCAACTAGCAAAACCCGACCCTGAAGGTGAAGGAATGGAAGGTCCTGCCAGCTAAGCCAGACCCCAAAGTTTACGGATTCGTCTGTTTCCTGTATGAGGCCTGCTTCAACGCTGTTAGGTCAGCCAACTCTAGAGCCAACCTAGGACTCTGGCAAGTCTCAATCGTCTCAACGACAGTCAAGGACAATGCCCAGGGTCCTCCAGATGAACCTACTCCACAGTAAAGCAGCCTCGGATGCTTTCTGCCAGTTCTTCCTCCGAGAGGGATTTGACCTGGCGCTGATTCAAGAACCATGGCTTCACCAAGGAAGGGTTGCAGGCCTAAGTGACACCAAGGGTAGGTTGATTTACTGTACTTCTCTCAAAAATGTCAGAACATGCATACTTGTGAAGAAAGGTATGGGTTGCCTAACCCTCACTGAATTCTGTTCTAGAGATCTTACTGCGGTGTCAATAACCTGGAGTTATGAAGGCAAGGAATGGAGCACAATTGCACGCTCGGTTTACTTGCCCTACGACTCCGGGGAACCTCCTCCATCGAGAGAACTCGAACTTTTGGTGGAGTCGTCCTGTGCTGGCGGATGACAACTCCTTTTAGGTTATGACGCCAACGCTCATCACACAATCGGATGGGGAAGCACTGACACAAATCCAAGAGGTGAGGCTCTTCTTCAGTTTCTCATATCTAAGAACCTTTATGTCTGTAATGTTGGAAACCGTCCGACGTTCGTTACACGAAATCGAAGTGAGGTTATTGACATTACTTTTTGTTCAGAAGCATTCCTTAGGGTCATTGACAATTGGCACGTTAGCCACGATGCCTCCTTGTCTGACCACAGGTACATCTGTTTTTAACTGCAAAGTGAGGGTGACTCGCCCTGCTATCGAGATCCCAGGAAAACAGATTGGTCACTCTATAAGTCTGACCTGCTGTCTCAACTGGGATCATTAGGTAGGAGGGTCAGCTGCTTTGCAGACATGGACCAGATTGCTTCTGATCTTCAGAACGCAATCGTAAGCTGCTTTCAGGACAATTTTCCATTGCGGCGGGGAAAGAGTCGCACTAATACTAAGTGGTGGACTGCTGACCTTGACCGCAAAAGGACGGTTGTAAGGAAGCTTCATAACCATTGCAAACGGAGCCGTATCTGGAAGCCATACTATAAGGCACACACGGAATATAGCCTTGCAATCAAAAATGCCAAGGAGAATTCTTGGAGACGGTTTACACAGGAGGTAAACAGTCTCAGCGCAGCAGCAAGACTGCAGCGTGTTTTAGCTTGAAGCCCAATTGGCCTCCTGGGATCCCTGAAGTCACCTGGGAGACAATATACCACTGGAATTGATGGAAGTCTCAAACTTCTGTTTGAGACTCACTTTCCAGATTGCATTTTTGAGAGTGAATGTTTAGGCATGTCCGGCAACAGCGAAAGGGGCTCATGCCCATGAGCTGATCGCGGAAGCTGGACTTTAGCCAGACGAATTGTCACACTTTCCAAAGTTAAATGGGCCATCAGCAAGTTTGGCCCTTTCAAATCTCCTGGGGGGGGCGGTATCATACCAGCAATGTTATAGCAAGGACCGGAAGCTCTCTTAGTCATTCTGTGCGAACTCTTCAGAGCAAGTCTGGCTTATGGGTACATTCCTTAAGCCTAGCGCCTCAGTAGGGTGGTCTTCATTCCCAAGAGAGGAAGAGCAGACTACTCAACTGCAAAACCATTTCGTCCGATCAGTCTCTCATCGTTTCTCTTGAAGACGCTGGACAGACTAGTAGAAAGACATCTAAGAAAGGGAGTGCTTTCAGGTACTCCTCTTCATCGAAACTAGCATGCCTATCAGCCTGGTAAGTCCTGCAAAACAGCCTTGCATCAACTTGTGAGCAGGGTGGAGGACAGCCTTGCTGCTAAGGAATTCGCCCTATTCACCTTCATGGACATTGAAGGTGCCTTTGACAATGTTACTTACACGGCCATGGACCGGGTGGTGCGTGGGCGTTGTCTTCAGTCTACTATATGTAGGTGGATTGAGACCATGCTCTGCTCCAGGCGGATTAGAGCCGATCTTCAAGGTGAATCGATAGTGATCGCACACACGAAGGGTTGTCCGCAGGGAGGTGTGCTTTCGCCTATTCTGTGGAACCTGGTGGTGGATGGTCTCCTTCGTGAGCTCACTAGCAGAGGCATCTTTGTCCAGGGCTATGCAGATGACAATGGTACAGGGAAGGTTCACGAATATTGTTCCTGATGTTATGAATGTTAATCTTCAATATGTCAATGTCTGGTGTCTTAGAGAGGGACTAAGCATAAACCCCTCAAAGACAGTAGTTGTTCCGTTCACAAGGAAAAAGAACCTGAAGTCTCTTTCCCGGCTGAGACTTGGACCAACACGGCTTGAAGTATCAGGTACAGTCAAATACCTAGGGCTGACAATTGATTCTAGGCTGACTTGGAATGATCATTTGAATAATACACTGCATAAGGCAAAATGGTCGCTCATGACGTCCAGGAAATTTGCAGGCTCCACGTGGGGGATCAAGCCTCACATAGCGCTGTGGCTGTACAAGGCAGTAATAAGGCCTCAAGTCACATATGGATCACCAGTCTGGTTTACAAAGATGAACCAGACTACAGCCATAGCCAAACTCACAAGTTTACAAAAGTTGGATACGCTTCTAGTCACTGGAGCTTTCAGGAGCGGCCCGTCAGCAGCTCTCGAAGTTGCTCTTGGATTATTGCCTTTTGATATCTTCATCAAGGAAGAAGCACGGAAATCAGCCTACCGATTAAAATTTGCAGGTCAATGGAGGGAAGTTCTGTCAGGAACAGGCCATTGCACCATCGCCAAAGCTGTTGCTCAAAGCCCTGTGCTTGATATGACATCAGATGTCATGAGTACGGAGATGGTTTTCACTAAACTTTTTTCTGTTGGATTCTGCTCCAGAGAAGAGTGTAAATCTGAGGAAGGGCCCTATTACAGGAAAGGCAGCCTTGTCTGGTACACGGACAGCTCTCGTATTGAAGGAAAATCTGGCTACGGGATGTACAGTGAATCACCTAGAACAGAACTCTCTGCAAGTCTGGGACAACACTGTACTATTTTTCAAGCAGTAATTTGTGGCATCATGTTTTGTGCCAATCTAGGCATTGCCAGACGCTATTGCGAAAAGCATATAGTAATCTTGTCAGATTGTCAGGCTGCCCTCAAGGCTCTTGACTCCAACGAAATCAAGTCAAAATTAGTTTGGGAATGTTACAACACACTCAGCAAACTCGCAAAATGCAACTCGGTGCATCTTGGTTGGGTACCTGACCATGTAGGCATAGGTGGCAATGAGTGTGCAGATTAGCCTGGTAAAACAGGTTCCGGTATGTCATTCTTTGGTCCAGAGCCAAACTGTGGCATAATCAAAACATCTGCTTTTCACACAATAAACAAATGGTCCAGGGACTTACGTCGCCAGCAATGACAAGGTTATACTGGTCAAGAACTTGGAAAAAGGCTGCTAGCAGACACAAGCTCTTACTTTACTAACTGGTTGGTGAGGTTGGGCAGAGGTCGGGTTAAGCAGTTGATTGCTTTGATAACTGGACACGGCCACTTCAGGAAACCTCTCCACACTCTCGGACTCAGAAATGAAAGTCAGGTGTGTAGGCTTTGCAGTCAGTCTGAAGAGACTGCCAAGCACATCATACTGGATTGAGAGGGACTCGGGGCAAGGAGAAGGGTTCTGTTTGGTTATAAGCAACCAGGTGATGAAAGGGACGTTAGTATTGGTAAAAAACACCTGAATCTCGTAAAGGGTACGGGCATTGGTTTGCCGAACTAACGTACTAGGGACACGCAATAAGCTTCGGTTGACGTATGAGGATCTTAGAATCTTTGGATCTCTGAATCCGTCCCTTCAACAACACATAAATATATAACATATTTCAACCTTATATCTTATTCTCTGGGTGTACCTGATGATAACCGGTGTGACGTGTTGAAATCGATCGCCTTGTACCATATTTTTTGTATATTTACCGTCTTAAATGAATGTAAAGAATCAGAGTAAATATACTTTATAGTGTAAGACGTAGTGTATTTTATAGAGTTAAAAAATATGTGTCCCTTAATCATGTAAGCTTTTCTTACGTATTTATACCAATTCGAAGTAAGTACATAAAGTTCTAAAGTTATCTTATGAAAATAAATAATTCATATTACTACCTAATATACTTACCCTCTCAAATAGGTGAAGATCTGAAATACATAGCTGTAATGTAAAGTGGATATATACTAACAATGAAAATACAAAACCGATTTGGGCTGGTGCAATATTCAAGCTACCTGTACCGATATGCCGGTACAAAATGTATCGGTACAGCTGGTGACCAATGGCGACTTGAATTATTCAAAGATCAATCGACAACGGCATTGGACACCGACGGTCAATTCCAATGTTTAGTGATTCTTGTCTGCCGCTCATAAATGCTCAACTACACCTAATAGAAATATCCGCCCGAGTTTCTAATCTATACGCGTACATTAAACGTGTTCACTATTTTACTAAACGTTTATTTTTTTATTGTGATATACAACAAATTATATTAATAATTACATTACGATGCGTAGACGTGTTTTGTTTTTTCGCAGCTTTAGTATCCGATGTTTATAGTTTGGTGCTAAATTGAAAGCTTTAATTTATTAGACTTATTCTATATCCAAGGCTATCTTTGAACCCATCCGGCCCCTTCCCAGGACCGGTGCCGTGTTTATCAGGACCTTCATCTTTAAATGTTGATGTTCCAAACGGTATTTATTTATACACAATAAGTCAACCGCTACAGCGACTACAGGCCCTACTAAGGACTAACATATAAAAAAGAATCTACTAAAACAATAAACTTTTTTGCAACTCTTAATAACTTGTTTGTTAAGACTAATAAATTTATATTACGGCTTTTTTACTTTCGCCCCCTTATACTTAGTATATGGAGAAAGTATTGTTTTCATCACAATTTTCGAATTTGAGTTGTTAGTGGAAATATTCGTTTTGGTGCTCCCTGAACCCAAAACAGTGATTTTTACGTGATGTCCGTCTGTCTCTCTGTCTGTATGGATGTGTACAGTCCTAACCAATGGTCCGACTTTTATGAAATTTGGTATGTAGGTACTAATCCACGATATCTCCAGGTTTTTTCTTTTTTTGGAATTTTTAATTATTAAGGGTAATTATCCCCCCAAAACCGCAAAAAACATGAAAAATCAAGATTTCTCAAAAACGGCTCTAACGATTTGATTAAACTTTAGTCGTTTGTAGAACTTTAGTTTTCCAACAAAATGTTACCACCCGCATTTCTGTAAAAATTCGGGTTCAGAAATTACAAGACTTATAATATCAATAATTCAGTTTTTGGATTTTCATTAAAAAACATAAATATAAAACATACTATTATTTACCATTAAAAGAGCTAAAAAAACTAAATAATTTAGTATTTTGAATTTCTATTCTACGATTACTGGTTGCGGAGAAAATTTATATTTTAATTTTGCGGTATACGCAGTACGTTCCAATGTTATTCTTATGGGGAATACAAAAATTACTATTTCTCTCTTATTTATTGATCAATTTCGTTCAAACTTGATATGCTTGTCAAGTTGGCATTGACCAACAGAGGAAATTCGAAATATGTTGTCCCTTAATAACCCTGAGGGGGGTAATATAGGGGACATTTCCCCTCTTAAAACCACGTGTGTAGCGATGGATTCTGTAGTGCCTTCTAAACAGGGATTTGGGTGGATATTTTTGAAAACAACTGGTTTACAAGATTTTCTGAACATTCGACCTTGCTTTGTATTCTATATTTAGTAAATAAAAAGTAATTTATTAATTAAATTTGGGCTAAAAGGGAGAAAGTATGTGTCCGTTTCCTGATCCTGTTTATTATACGATTGTCTATTCCAACTTTTTATTCCAACGAAACCCGTCCTCAGGATTAATGAATAGCCAAAAGTATTATTATAAGCCCGATCCAACCCTCATCCAGATTGATTCACGTTTAATAGCTCAATGAGCACTAAAGGGCTTGAGAGTAAAGAGAGCGGTTTCAATTGATTTTATTGGATTTCATTCTTAGTACTTATTATTTACGTAACTGGGCAAGAGAAAAATAATTGAACTTGGAAAATTTATTTGTTTTGATCTTACACTCATTTATCTTCGTTAAAAATTGCACTATGGAATATAAACCATCAATAAATATTTTTATATTTATACGGTGTGACGTTCACTTTTATACTTATATTAAAATATAATTTCTCAAGAGTGAGTTTTTTAGGTAGATCATATCATTTCTATCTTAATAATAATAATCATCACTAAAACCAATAATTGAGCCACAATTTCTAAGATAACCTTCACCACTAAATGCGAAGAGTAAACAAACAATTCAATACCATAAAAACTATAATTTAATGAGGGGTTCTTATTTGTTTGTCAACGGACTGGTGGCACTATTTTACAACAAGTTCGACTCAAAACCGGTGTTTCAATGCGCATGGGAAATTCTATTCTTATTTAACATCATACAGATTTAAAATATTTAACCAATCATAAAGAATGATAGCTGGAGACTTCATTTTAAATATTGTTGATATACAGAATCTTCCATGGAAAACACTTTCAACGTTTCATGAATATAAAAATGTTATAATTTTTTTGGCATGTAATAAATGGGTACCATAGGCTACTAAAACCGACTATTTATAAAGGGGAAAAACTATAAATATAAGAAAATAAACATTCGAGTATTTGAGAGGCATTAAAGAAGAACGCAAAGATAAAGTCACCAAACTCACTCACATCCAGCTGACCTAACGTGACAGGACGGTGCCAGGCTTAATTTTTATTTTTGCCTCAATGCATTTCATCAGTTGTATTTTTATAGATAAATTAAAGTATTTCTGTTTTTTTTATAAAAATGTATGTTGTTTGTTACCTTAGCCAGTAATAGGAAGTAAATAACGCCCTCAACTAAATATCAAAGTCCCCAACTATCGAAATCCACTATAAAACTTACCAGAAATATATGAAGTTTATTATGTGAAGTTGTAGCTTACTTTAGGGGTAAACCGTTTGGTGACATCGTTCTATCTTAAGATATCTTTGAAAACCCGCCTTTATCAAAATCAGGATTTGAGTCATGTAAATTCGTTCATAATTTCATTAGCTGGATCGTACAAAAATATCTAAATTTGATATGTCAACAACATACCAACATCTCAATGCCCCCACAATTAGTTCCT
This sequence comes from Allygus modestus, assembly GCA_963675035.1. Taxonomy (NCBI): domain Eukaryota; kingdom Metazoa; phylum Arthropoda; class Insecta; order Hemiptera; family Cicadellidae; genus Allygus; species Allygus modestus. The sequence continues at coordinate 116,838,343 of OY776113.1, forward strand.
CTGGCCAGTGCGGTAATGTTCCAATTCACGAGGCGTCTCTAAAGGACCACATCTGTGAGCAACTCATTCAATGTTCACCACATAACGCTTCACTTTCGTTTCAATCTGCATTCTTGTGAAATAGTGATTGTATTGTGTACTAGGTTAATTGGTTTATTTAAAATTATTGTATTAACTTGCATGTACAAAATAGTGTACAGTTTTCTTACAGTGTAATACAATTAAATATAATTAATTAATGTAATTAATTAAATATACAAAACTTAATATCAAATCTTAACAATGTAACTTAACTTATGTGTTAATTATTTTGACTTATTAATTTGTTTGATTATTTTTACCCTACACAGTTAATATTTAAAGCATATTATTAATAATAACATGATTTGTGGAATTTGGAAACAATACAAACAAACAAATGGAATTTTGGACATATTGGACATGTAGTAGGGGTTTCGTGATTATCTTTATTAAATTAACAAACTCACAAAGAGGGAACCGAAAATTTGGGTATCCCTACATATTAGGAAATGTATTATTAAAATGGTTTATCTAAAGTTAATCTCACATGTCTAACCATAATCAATGCAGTCATTAATTAAATCTCATTTTATTTTATTGAATAACAAAACACGTTATCTTAGTCATACTGTTCGAATGAGTAAATGAACAGATATTAGTCCAATAATATCGTAAAATTTTTGTTATATTTATGGTCGTCGTTTGTTCAAAGTTAGTAAAAGGACAACGGTTGACTTGGCAGTATTTCCCACACTACTTATACGCTACAACCCCTATGGGTTGCGTGTAATTTTCTTCATTTAAATTGTTTTTTTTATATAATTATCATAGAGAATTTTAGATATAGATTGAAAAATACGTTATTGAACAGTTGGTTATTCTATCTAACTCAATTACTTTAACCTCTTTTGTTTACATTCAAAATATAAAAACATGAATTGAAAAAATAAAACAATTTAATTTTATGAATATATTTATATTGATTTACTAAACAGTTTTATTGGATTAATTTGCATTTTGCAGTGGCAAAATTACATTTAAATTTTAGTTACCTCAATTAATAGTGTCAATGTTTATATCATATTGGTGTTATTTTGAAAGTGTATAAATATGCAATACACAGCCGGTCAGCCGTACTACATACCTCAACGATGATCGGTGAAACTAACTGCAACCCCTGTGAAGGGATGGGTTTAAATCTATCACCTCTATTAGTATTACCAAAGGATTAATTGGTTACACATTTGTCTTCGGGTCCGAGTTTGGTTGGAATTCATAACAATTGAGTCATTAAATATGATTAACAATTCAACTCTATATCATATTATTATATTGGGGAAGATATTAGAGGTAAATCATGTTTATTTTGCCATGGTATATGTTTATTCGATTTAGATTGATTATATATACATACATATATATATATATATATACATATATCCATATATATATGTAATCAATTATATATATATACATATATAATGTGTAAACCTTTGATAATATTTTTATTAAATGAATCACAATACATTTTGTGAGTGTGGTTTAGTTTTTCAAAAACTGTCATAAGGGTGTTCATTAAATCTGTAATTCTAATATTTCTTGGGTAATAGTGATATTGAGATTTTTTCCTCGTGTTTTAAAGTTAAAAGTATAAATTGTGTTTTCTATGAGGTAGTTTTATTCAAAATAGTATAATAATGTATTTAAAACCCAGTTCTGACAATCAACAACGGAATCAACACAGAAGGAAACCCAAGGAATAAACGGAATGTTATATTGTGTAGTTTAGCAAAAATATACTGTACCTTAGTACACTTTACGACCATGAAGATAAATACATTTTATTATTTAATTTTAACTATTTAATTTTTGGACACAATTTGTTTGCTGTTCACAAGGCATGATTTTTAGCTTCTAAACTCTGTAAACAATGAGATGTTGTTAATGAACCACTAAACAAACATTGAGTCCACTAAATCTTATTGAGTCGTACATGCCTTATTATTTCTCTTTGAAAAATTACATAATTTCATCAGCTTGGTTTTATTATTTCGGAAATTTTAGAGGTTACTTCGTTACAATTTAGATGTTTTAAAACATTGTATGCAATATTTTCTATAATCAATGTTTTTTCGTTCAAAGAAGGCTGAGGAGTGTAAATAAAAGAAAGCGCACTCAGCACTTTTGCAAGTCATTTTCACTAAGTTGAACTGTAAAGTTATGGCCCGGGACTGCCTATGTATGAGCGGCCGCTCTGTTGACGAAATTAAATGTTACGAAATGTGACGAACTGAACTGATCAATATAATAATAATGTTTTTTATGTAAAATAGTATGAGAATACTATTTATTAATATTTAAAATAACTCTGCTACTTTTTAATAAAAGGTATGAAACCGAACAAGGTTTAAAATTTATATTATGACAGTGAGCCTTGAACAATTACCTGCTATATCTTTTATGTATTTTTAACCAGCGGAAACCGATGATATTACACAGTAGTTTACACAAAATAAATTTTGTGTAATCCATAATCTTGAATAATAAATCTCGTGGGAACATAAATGCCACTGTCTAGTAAGTATATTTTAGTTTCTTCGGGAGGTTGGCATTACCAAAATTACGTATTACACTAGTGGTGTACAGAGAATATGATAACTAAATCGTATGGGACAAAATCCAAGATTCCATCTAGCTTATAACAGTGATAATTAATTCAAATAAGTATAATATAAAACCAATCCTAAATATGAAGTTTTTTAGTTTTAACTTCGTCATTTACATATGCGGCTGTAAATACTATAGTAAAATCACTAATACCTTAAAGCACTATAAAGGACCAGTACAAACACAACGTCAACTTCAACCTCTGCTGGAGTATTTTACTTCAGTAGTATTCAATTACACTTACGTAGGTTAAATAGTGCTCTTACGGGAAAGGGTATCCAGCTTCATTGCATTATGTGCAATGGTACAGTACTCTAATGGAATAATCTCCACCCTGGTGAATGCACTGAGAAAAATGTCGTAACGGAAAAGCACAATTTTTACCCCAAGTCTAGAATACGTACTCGCAGTACGTAAAGAAGGACTTGGCTCACGTAGTAAAGGTTTGTGTCTGGACCTAGCTCAAAGACGGTGCAGAGTAATAGACCTTAGTACGTACGCAGGACTCGCCGTCCTTCTTTACGTACTTTTCCACTGCAATTACACTCCAACCGATGGAGACGCTCACATGTCAGAGTATTTACCATTATTTTACTGAAAGGATGCATGTGACGTCATAGTTGTTAGATAATCCGGTAAAGGATTAGTGAATGCAGTCAGACTGTACCTTAATTTAGTTCACATTTATTCCACCTTTCAGAAGCGCTCATAGATTTGTCAATTGCTATAAAATAACCAGTTGAGGTTCGTCAGTTTTCGATCGCAGTTGTAATTCGACTACATTTAGTTTGGTTTCTCTAGTTTGTGAAGTTAACTGTTCCCTTACGAAAATTTTAAAGGTGTTTCTGTGTTAGTGTTAGTGTTAGCTTCCTGTGTTTTGGACGTATTACACGTTATTTTTGTATGTATGTATTACATGGTTACTTTGTCATGTCCTTTTTTACATCACAAAGACTTTTGCATTTTTTTTATTTTTAGAATATTTCAGTGAACTACTGATATGTTCAAATATACTTTTCTGTATTTAACGTAAAGCAGATTTTTTAAGTTTGGAAATAAATTTGACCAAAACGATTTTGAAATATGCCTTCTTTCTTACATAAATCCTGAGGACTCTGCGAGAAATACTTAATACAGTTTCGGAATTAAAAAATATTACTTTTATGTTATATTTAAGAGTCAGAAGAGGTGTAGAATAATTTTGTTTTCGTGTTTTGTTTCATTTCACCGCTTAAAATTAGTTCACTTTCAAACAAAAAACTACATAAGTGATTGGTCCGATCATGTTGTTACAAAAATACTGTACATATTTAGTGTTAATAATACTTACATCCTTATGTGTTCGTTATTTTAGTTCACTAAAAGAAATGTATAAACCACAAAAACCATTATTGAAATCAATATGTTTATAAAAATGTTGTGTTATTTTTATCATAACATTTAAAAACAGTAAACCTAAAGCAACTGCCATTTACAATTATTACAACAAATCATCGAAAAATATAGAAAGTCGCAAGGAAAAATAGTTTTATCCAATTGTATAGTATTCAACTGTAGCAATGTTGACTATTATTTGTAACAAATTGTTTAAATATTAACACAACTTCTGTTATCAAAACTCTTAACTCTGTTAGTGAACTTATATTAGTTATTTTTCATGTTAGGGATATTTTAAATGAGACATGATTTTGAATAATCGTTAAGTGACCGAAAAATTAACATTGGTCTTCAAGAGCAAAAAAGTGCAAACTAACTAATATTATTACTGGATTCCCCTGATGGTAGTGGATTTTAATCTTTCAGTTTCTGAGCTTAATTGTTTTTAATTACTAGTATCTATATAATTACTTTCCTTGCATACATTATTTTTCTCAGGTTCATTGCTTGCTTGACTTCCAGCCTTAGGTGTAAAACCTTGCTACTGTACTTTAAATTGTGTAGTACAATTTTTATTTTGTATTTACATTTTAATATAACACAGCACAAACTGTACACATAGTAGCAAGGGTACACCTAAAAGTCAAGATGCACTATGCAAGGGGGATAGTGATGATAAGTCTACAGTGTCAGGGCTTGTATGGAAAATTAAAGTATTTTCAGAACCAATCAGTGGTCAGTGCACTTTTAATTCTTGCTTTTGTTTGAGAGGGGAAAAGCACACTATCCTTCATTTGTTGGTGTGGTTGAATACTAGAGGAAACATAATTTAAGGGTATATTGTACAGGTAATAGCTTTAAGGGTAACGGGTAAACATTTAACTGTGCATAGGAATTTGAAGGCAAATAAAGTTATTTCCATAACCCATCATTGTAATTTTTATTACTGCTGCTTACGTGGAAGAAGAGTAAAACACAAAACCAATCCTGGATTTGCTGATTGAATTCTAGTCAAATATAAAAATCGGGTATATTATACAGATTTAGTGTATTATTTTCAGACCATTAACTATTAAAATATAGAACAAGAATATTTAATTACAAAACTTGTTCCAAGTAATACTATACAGTAAATGTATTTTCACTGTGTTGCCCTGTGTACATGCAGGGAAAATGCAATACATATCACAACGAACTCACTTAAAATACCAATCATTGTGCAGACGTTACATGAGATTCTTATAAAAAACAGGGAATAGAGGGGTAAATACAGTCACCAAGAGGGCAAATGCAGTAGAAAAAAGAGTAAATGCAGTGAATATAGAGGTAAATGCAGTGAGAACGAAGGGTAAATACAATGAATGTAGGGGTAAATGCAGTAAATAGCAAGAGTAAATCAAAATGTAAGGTAGGGAATGCAGAGTCAAAGCCCTGTAATTAAGAGAGCAACCCCATGCTAGGCAGGATTTACCACTGGCTATTATGACATCAGAGCCCGTGACGTCACTAGTACGCTAGCAGACTTAGTCCTGCTTTTACGTGAGGCGGCCTCAATGCGCCGGCATTGAGCCAAGTCCTGACAGCATTGAGTAACCCGCAAACCCTTATTTACGTGAGCCGCTAACGTATATAAGGACTAAATTTTTCTCAGTGTGGCTACAACTAACTCCTAGAATTACGGCTGAAGAAAACTCTTAGAATAGTACGGGGAAAATGTGTGTGCACATAGCCTACCCATAAACTATCTGCGTTCAATCACTGAAAAACAATCAATTAAAATTAATAAAACAAAGCATTAGGTCAATAATGTAGAAACATACTTTTATTACATAATCCAACCCTCATTTCACTTCATTATCCGACATAGTGAGCAACAACAATCATGTTATTTGTTCCCCCATGGGCAAATTATATGACGCATAGTTCTTGATATTACCTTTCGATTTTCACGGTAGATTAACAGTTCAGAAAAACTGTTGAAGGACATAAAAGGTTTGTTAGAATTGTGAGTTGGGCTCGAATCCCTACATCCAACGAGATGGCTTTTTCTTCAAATGACGAATATTCATTGTGCTTTGTATTTTGTTTGTATTTCTTCTCCCTCCCCTTCATCATCAAGCAATGAATTTATGAGAAAGGGTACCTAATAAGATGAGCACTGTTTTCAAATGAATCCTACTGTTAGGAAAAAATGCCAACCCCCGCAAATAAGTGACAACAATACTCAATGAGTTTTATTGTTCAATTATTCGGCAATTGATGCAAAGACGTTCAACCTGCTGCTGTCTCAAGCGTTTGAACAATCATGTCAATTATTTAATTGTGTATTCATTGCTGAAGCATAACGCTATCTTACCTTTTGCTGATAGAAAATAACGTGACAACAATGCTGAAGGAGTCCTATTGTTCAATTATTCAGTAATTGAACCTCCTGATGTCTCAAGCGTCTGAACAACGATTTGAATAATTCAATAGTGAGTAGGGGTGGTTTGAGAGTCCTGGAGCAGGAGGGGCCATGAGGTGGAGGTGGAGGACCCCCCCACCGGTTTGAGTCATCAATTTTTAAATTTGATTTTATTTTTTATTCTTATTGTTTGTATTATACTATAGAGTAATCCCCTCCCCTCCCTAGGGGAATGCACCCCCCTCTTGACCTTTTTGCCTAGGGGCCCGCACCGAACTCTTGCCTTGGAATTTAGCGTTCGATGCTTCACCCTCTTAGGCTATGATTTTATTTATTTTGTTATGCAAAGATAAACTGAATTTGCTTATCAATGCACCAACGGGTTTCTTTTTTTATTATTTTTTTTAATTATTTTTATTTTACATTTATTTACAATATAAACTTAAAACTATTTAGCTGCAGCAGCATCGGTGGCCACCCTCGAAGCATCTTTCTTCTTATCGGCAGCAGCCTTCTCCGCTATTGACAACTCCTCCTCCAGTTCATAAACCAATCGCCAATCCGCGTCATGCTCAGCCAATTCTTCAGGACATTAGGGCTGTCCGTACCACTTTGTATAAGCATATCCATATGCCTCTTCCAACTCAGCTTTGATGGTTGCGATAGCTCAATGATGGTAGTAAGCGCCCTCCGCAAATTCCAGCGTTTGGATCAAGTCAGCGTCAGACATGCTCATCACTCTGCTGGTATATCTGAAATGAAAGCCGGAGCGTCTGAGTGTGTATCGATGGTGGGAGAAACTAGTTTTTATTTAAACAGCTGCATTGAGTGAACCGAACCAACAAAAGCTAGGCACGACTCACAATATTCCAAGAGGACTAGTTTTGTTCTGTGGAGACAATAGACCCTTCCCCAAATTCTCATACAGCCGGTGAGATTTATTGTCAGGAGGCAATCTCAACAAAGGACCCTTCTCAGAATTCTATTAGAGGAGAAAGTTGTATTCCCACACCCGCATCGCAGCCCCCACCATCATCACCAGAGGGCGAAAATATCCTACTTATTCCGCTCCGACATCGCAATGGAAGAGGAACGAATTTTGTCTGGTAACACCCACGAGGACTTCCTTGAAAATTTCGTGGTCTTGATGGAAAACGAAATAAGACAGCAAAGACTGCGTATTAAGACGATCACTGTGAAAGGCGAAAACTCCATTTGTTTGGACAAATTACGATATCACGAGAATTCTTTCTTTCTAGGCCAATATCTTCACACGAGTTTTGATCTTCATGGTAGACATGGTGGGATCCGATTTCGAAGAGTTGGAAGTATCCATGAAGCATGATTTCACTTGGTATGAGGAATAAATATCCTCAACCAAACAAACATCATAAAAGGCCTTTATAAAGGCCACTTAAGCTTTTCGTGTTAGGGAATAGAAGGAAATCTTCCTAATGCAGGAAGATGATCCAATCACAAGGAGATTAAACCTGTTCCGTCACCCTCCCCCCAGTGGAGGTGAAGGACCCCCCGTGGAGGTGGAGGAGGACCCCCCGTCACCCCCTCCAGTCCATCAACGTTACGTCACGTGGTATGTGAACCTTACCAGCGCTCAGTTCAGGTAGGAGTTTCGAAGCGGTGACAGTGAAATAGAGAGATTCTTGCGACAGACAACTATGCTTTTTCGACAGACCGATTTGGTTAACACTGAGATCCCATGCAAATGGAGTCCGAAATCTCTACAAGAGATATAAATTCTAAAAATAAGAAAGTTCTTGCCCGAGGGAGTTAAACTGCTGCCCTTACCCATGCAAGAGGCCATTGCTGAGGATATATGTGGTAGGAAATTCTCAGGGTAAAACAGGATTGGGAGTTTAGCTACGATAATATGGACATCATGTTTGTTAGATCACCAAAGTACACAAGTCACTGAGATCTATTGGAAAAAGAAGAAACATAAGAGTAGTCAGGTCTCACTGTGAAATATCAGCAGTTGGTTAAACAGTGGAAACTGTGTCAGTTCGGTCCATTTCCGCAATAATCATTCCTTTCCTTCGAAACCGAGGGTCCGGGGCCTGCTATTCGGGGGTTAACAGCAATCACCTGTCATCCTTTGTCCTTTTCGTATCCTTTCTTCGCTAAATTATTTTTGAGTAACGGGTCCAATTAGGAGAATAATATAATAAAATGGCAGAGGCACCCAGTTCCGAAAAAACGGAACAATAACCGACGCGCTCTAGAAATTTCCCCGAAAAAACCGGGAGCGTCACCCCAAATCGATAGCGTCCCTTCAGTTCAGTGTGTGCGGAAGTGTTAGCTCGATACTGCTCCGCGATTTGCGCTATTGACTGTTTATTGTGATTTGAGTTTTACATCTTGGATTATTAAAACTTATCCATCAATATTCAAGATAAATGCGTCACACGAGTATACCATTTGCGGCAACGTCTTCGTGCGCATATACAATTTGATGAGACAAGTCGCAAGTGTCCACGGCGAGAGTCGTTTTGTGTGTGAGGTATGCGGAGTCCGTTTTAGCCACGGAGATGCACTCTATTGGCACATGATGTTTCACGGAGGATTCAACCCAACCCAGCAAGGTACGTGTTTGTGTGTGGCAACGCCAATTGAATAAGACTTAAATTTGATTTCTTTTCAATTAAAAACAGTAATATAGAGATATTTTATGAAATATTCTTTTGCATATGTATAACCAGAGAGTGAGAGAAGTTTTCTTTTTACTTATCATCAATATTTATTTCACATGAATAAAGTCGTAGATTGTAAAAATTAATAATTATAATAATTTATTTTAGCTAAAACTTGTCTTTCGCACATTTATAAACTGAGAGCGAGAGAGAATTTCTTTGCTTTTCACTGAAAAATGTAGCTGAAACCCCCGCCAATCCTCCTCCTCATCCTACTTTAAAATAAGATAAAATTAAATCTAATCGTTTTGTGTGTGTGTGTGTGTGTGTGTGTGTGTGTGTGTGTGTGTGTGTGTGTGTGTGTGTGTTTGCAGATGAAGAAGCGGTTTGTCAACTTTGCCACACCACATTCTCGGACCGGGACGTCTTAGAGCGTCATGTTGGGACGAACTACTGTTTTGATCCAGCCCGGAAGGTGCGTGCGACACCACAATCAACTCCAGCCAATTTCAACCCCAGCTCCGATGAAGGTGAGAATCTACATTAAAAGAAATTTTTTCCTTGAAACTATTTAAGTTTACACATATTTAACTAGGTACCGGAAGAAGAATAAGAATGCTTACCTATATTTAACGAGCGGAATGTAGAGGGGGAGGAGGAGGAAGAAGAATGCATTGATGAATGTCGACTGATATTGGAAGTTAAAGGGGGTGCGACGACGCACCCCCCTTTGCTGATTATGCTCAAGGCATTACACTTATTTTCATAATCAACACTAACCCACACTGACATTTTTAGTGGTACTTCGCTTTCACGAAGTGGTTCCTGTTCAACTGGGCAGCAGCATCGGCTACGATACGGGGCCGAGGACAGAGACAGCCGGGATTCTGCGTCTGGTTTCTAGACACATACAAGTTTCTGGCTTTGATTCTCGCCAGCCTCGCCGCAGCGCTTCCGACAAAACAACTCTTGGAGAATAGGAAGAGATTCCCTAAAGATGACCCCTTCAATCTAGTGTGTAGGAAAGGCGTGTTCCCGTACAACTTCGTAACATCGTATGCCGTGTTGGAAGATACTACGGAGCTACCTGTGCAACGCGCTTTTCGCAAGACATGACCCTGGAGGACATCGAAGACGAGGATTACGAGCACGCATGCAACGTTTGGGAAGCCTTAGACTGTTGAAACCTCAAGGACTACGCTGAGAAGTACCTGCGTTTCGACATTGCGCTGTTGACCGATGTTTTCGAACGCTTCGGGGACAAGGCGCCGGCTGAATAAGGACTAGATCCCGCACTCTACATCACCCTACCATCAGACGCCTGAAATGTTATGCTAAGGTCCTGTCAAGTGGATCTCCATTCGATAATAGACTTTGACATGTACCTCTTCTTCGAGCAAGGTATCAGAGGAGGCATTTCCCAGGCTATCGCACGATATGCAAAGGCCAACCAAAACAGTGTGACCTGAATATCGTCGAGCTGTAGAGACAACGCGCCACCTGAAGTGGACGCCAACAACCTGTACGGTTGGGCCATGTCGCAGTGTCTTCCTCAGGGAGACTTCTAATGGCTCAGCCGAGAAGAGATTGAGTCCCTGGATAGCGCCACGGTGGACCCTGAATGACGCAGGGGTTACGTCTTGGAAGTGGACCTTCGCTACTCCACCAATTACATGACCTTCACAGTGATCTGCCCTACTGCTGAGAGACCAAACGTCATTCAGGAGGGAAATTTAAGAAGCTCGTGACTACTCTGGATGACAAGAAGAACTACATCTGTCATTACAGAATCCTACAGCAGGCGCTGGAAAACGGACTGCAGCTTGTGAACGTGAATCGCGTCATCTCGTTCCGACAATCTCGGTGGTTAGAGAGGTACGTCCTGATGAATATCGAGCTGCGGGAAAAGGCCAAGACCAAGTTCGATCAAGACTTGTTAAAGATTATGAATAACACGGTCTTCGGCAAGACGATTGAGAACGTAAGCAAGCGAATGAACGCCAAACTGGTGTGTACACCAGAGAATTTCTCGAAGTATGTGGTCAAGTCAAACTTTCTGGACCGAAGCTACTTCAACGATGACGTTGCCATAGTCCACATGTCGAAAGTCAACATCGTCCTGGACAAACTGCTCTACGTCGGAATGTGCGTCCTCGATCTGAGCAAGTGGCTCATATACGATTTCCTTCGGAAGATGAAGAACTTATACAATGATCGTCTGAAGGTGGTTTACATGACACTGATAGCTTCGTGTTCGGCGTGTCCAGACAGAAGATGTTTATCGGGATATGATGGAGCAACTGGATGATTTCGACACCAGTTCTTACCCCCGGAACCACCTCTGCTACAGCCCCGTCAATGCCAATGTCATTGGCAAGTACAAGGTGAGTGCAACGGCCTTCCGTTTCTCAAGTACCTGGGTCTTCGCTCGAAACTTTATTTCATGGACAGAGTCAAGTGCGAGGAGAGGATCGAAGAAGAAGAGCTTCAAATCAAGACGGTGAAGCGCAAAGGGGTGGTGAAACACAAACTCATCCCCAACGACTATAGGGAATGTCTCTTCAGCGGAGTACTGAAGAGAACCGTAAACACCAGGTTCCAGTCCCGTAATCACCGCTTTTTCACCGTACAAGTCGAGATGTTGTCCTCGAGCTATAACGATGACAAGCACTATATCCTCTCGGAGTGAGTCAACACACTGCCGTGGGGGCAAAAGGACCACCACCACCACCACAGTCGTGGAATCCGTCATGGAATCGGACGATGATGATGATGATGATGTATGATTGGATGTGACAACACCAATGACTTGTATATTATTCTGAAAATCTAGTCATTAGTTTGTATTGAGTCTCGTAAAAACTTATAAATGTGCTCCTTTTTCTTTTTATAGTCATTAGTTTGTATCGAGTCTTGTTATGCTTGTCACTCACAAATGTTCGGGGGCAAATATTCGATGGAAAATATCAATAAGGTGTGCAAATAAATAGTCATATTGTTCGTATATACATTTGTCTTTATATTTTCCCAGCATAGACTTAAGATACAAAAGTAAATAAAAATAGTGTAACAAAATCATATAACTGCAGTTTAAAACTTTTTTATTTACAATCAATATAATTTGTAAACTCAAATGTTTTTACAAAAATAATAATAAATAAATACCAACAAAGTGAGAGAAAAAGTAGGAAATAGATTACATTTTCAGATCTTTTGAATGAATTCTGCTAATATCTTGCGGACGAGAGAGTCGTTCCAGGTTGACAATGATGTGGAGAAGAGCTGTACAAAGTCGTTCATATTCATGCCGTAGCGGGTGCGACAGTAAAGGTAGGTTAGACAGTAGTGTGTGCAGACCGAGCTGTCCGCAACTTGGAGGTGACACTCGTTGTACAGGTAGCACCGAGCGTTCCGTCTCAGGAATCCTTGTTAGAAATTAAGATGGGGCGGCTGTTCAAAACTGTCGAAATATTCAATCTGTTGTCCTACGTTCAAGTAGAAAGCGACCCAATGCACACAACCTTCGTGGTGCGGATCGGCATTGATCACCAGAGCTGTTGATTGTGAAATACGAGCAAGTATTAAATCCGTTGTGTAAACTCCAAAATTCTGCACAGGCAGAGTTGAAAGGTACTTCTCAATTTTTGGACTGTTCATTGCACCGTGTCGATTCCAAAGATCGCACTATCGATTGCGCTACCACCACTAAAACTGTCAGTAGTCTTGAGATGACAAGGAAAAGTGCAAAGGCACGAACTGAAACTGTCACTATCACCAAATACGCTACTGCCTGGAGTGATGTTGTCATAATCAGAGTCAAAATTAGCATTGTATTCTCTATAATCGCTTGAGGTTAGAAATAGCCAACCGCACAACTCCGCACAGTTGGCCAGAGTGCAACGAGATCGCGATCCCCGTTTGTGATGTCCACAACGCAAAACGTTGGCTGACCGTAGGTTGGTTGTTGATGCCAACGAGCAACATCTCAGATCACTCATGCCAACAACGACAGTAGTTGATAAATCCGTGACGAAATTACGTTTCACATATTCTTTCATCTCCAATCCTTTGACGTAGATCAAAGATCGATTGGTGAGACAGGTGTGTAGCTTGTCCATCAGCATGTATATGGGATACCACCTCGGTCCCATTCCAGTCCGTGACAGTGTTTTGTGAGCCAGTAGCTTTCGCGCAGTTTCTCTTCGGTGAGGAAATCTGGGTTGAAAGGTGGTCTGGCGATATGATGTAAGAGTAGTGTGCCGCTGTCCACTTCTAGTCCACAGACTTCTTTGATTAGGAAATCGTTTTCATTGTCCTTGAAGCATTGTTTGTCCAAAATTACTGCGCGATCGGAAGCGAAAGCGATCCATCTCGGACGAGTGTCGGCTGAAGACTGCCCGGATCGCGTTTATAACCTCCAAAGTCCACATTTACATTTCAATGACATTGTCAAACTCAGCATACACTAGAAAGTTTACTGTCTCTGTGAGTGCCGCGTCGAAATCAATCTCCATGCGTACGCTTCCGTTATACACTAGGTTCCAATGTGTAGTGTCACTTATGGACAGATCTGGTGTTAGATCGAACGCCATCAGAAAATATCCGTCATCGTGATCGTCTCTATTTATGAGATTATATGTATCGCTAGTATATACCGGTGCCCGTAAACAGAGTGTGATACGCTATTACGTATTTGCCTTTAGCATCTTCCTAGTGCGGCTGAAACGATTTGGACGGCACTTGTTCAACATCCACGTAGAGCGAGAATAAATTTCTTTTAAAATGTTGGAAACTATACGGGTTATTTTTTAAATCTCCGTTATACGCAGCGTTGGCTACAAATCCGACGATGACACGTTTCGGCACTTGACCGAGAAACACACTGTCTAAAGTGTTGTTCCGTATTCCCGACACCAATGTGAATGTTTCCAATTCCACTCTAGTGATGGGGTATTTGGCCGTGCCAACTGAAGCGTTTTGCTGTGCGCCAACAACACTGTCGGACTGACTTTATATCTTCGTATCCAAAGATTTGTATCGGCGATATGCACCTTGTAGTCGACATTATGTGACATTATGGATAAAGTGTCTTTCGATCGCATTAGCTTAATGGACAGATCCATACCATTCAACAGAAACTTGGTATGATTACACATGTCCACATATCGATGTCCTCCCATATCGATTACGCGACTTTTATTTGCTAATTGTCTTCGCCCCTTTATTCCATCATTGCCGTCCTGAGTATTTAACTACACCCCCTCACCCACACCCAAACGACCCTTCAGCTGGAAACGTGCTCCCATGGAGACGGAGCGAGGGGTGGCTCACAGCCTTGCCTAATCACAAGGAAGGCCGTGGATAGTAAGGGGAAGTGGTCACATGGTGGATCCCATGCCCAAGGCACATTTTCTTAAACAGATGGGATACAAATTGAGTTCTGTTGTCGGAAACTATGATGGCGGGTACGCCGAAATGTTGGAAAAGTTGGGTTTGAAAGACTTGCACGGTAAGCTGTGCAGTGGCCTTAAGGGAAACAGCAAACAGCACTTAGAGAAGGCATCCACACAAACAATCAAATATCTGTTTCCTGGTTTGCTACGTGAGAGAGGCCCAACATAGTCAATGAAAACCTTCTCGAGAGGTCTCTCCACCACCTCGGAAGACAACAACCCAAACTTGGTATTCTGAGCGGGCTTGCATAGCGAGCACGTTTGGCAAGAACGCACCCGCGTCAGAATGTCCCGGTATACCCTTCCAAATTAAAAGTTCCCTAACCTTAGCGATGGTCTTGTTGATCCCTAATTGCCCACCTACAGGGGAAGAATGAAATTACTCGAAGACCATCGGAATTATAAGACTAAGCAGCACTACTTTTGGTTTTCTTCGCTGCCGAGCTCGGCAACAAAGGTCACCCTGGGAGAGAAAATAAGGGGGATAGGCTCCCCCACTTTGAATCTCACCAATGATCTTAGCCAGCTCGGGATCTTTTAACTGATGTGGAATGAAATCCGAAAAGTCCAGGGGAAACTCCAGGAGCACGGCACATCAGAAGGATGGTCGTTGGGTGAATGGTACATCTTAGTTAAAGTGTCAGCAATGACATTTTGTATGCTTCGGACATGGTGTACTTGTAATTTGAGGGACGATATCTGGACAACCCAACGACCAATCATCCCAAGCTGACGGGGATGGTCGGGAAGCCACGAGAGTGCTTGTTTGTCGGTTTCCGACAAAAATTTGTTGTGTTCTAAAAATCGCCTAAATTTATTAATACCAAACAAGACAGCCAAACACTCAAGTTCATAAATAGAAGAGCTTTTCTTTTAGCAGGGATTCAAAGTGCGTGAGGCGTACACAATTGGTTGCCTAACCCCATCAACCTCTTGTGACAATACAGCCGCAATCGCGACGGTGGAAGCATCAGTTTGCAGGACGAACTTTTGATTGAAATCTGGCATAGCCAGCACTGGAGGCTGCATGATGGCCTCTTTCAGAAGATCGAAGGACGTCTGCTGTGTCAAAGAACCAGA
Organism: Allygus modestus; assembly: GCA_963675035.1. Lineage (NCBI taxonomy): Eukaryota > Metazoa > Arthropoda > Insecta > Hemiptera > Cicadellidae > Allygus > Allygus modestus. The sequence continues at coordinate 116,853,993 of OY776113.1, forward strand.
TCCATCCATGGCCCTTCCAAAAAAGAAATTCAGGACGTGGCCAGTGAGCGGGTCTCCCAGTCTCCAAGTCATGAACCAATGCGGTCCACAATCACTGAACTACGCTCTGCTACCATCTGAACCACGCCCCCGCACCCAAATCCAGACGAATTATCAGCTGGAGAGCGTGCTTCCATGGTGACGGGGCGAGGGGTGGCTCACAGCCCTACCTAACAACCAGGAAGACCGTGGAGGAAAAGTTCAAGAATAACTCACTGTTGAGAGTTACTAATCTGTAATTCAGAGGTTAAAACAAATACGTACAAATATATAGCTCCAAAATCATTGCTTAGGTTGTATCAGTGATAACTCCCAACTTTCCTCTAGTTTACAGATTTTCAAATTATTTTCAAAAAAGGAGCAAATTACAAAATTGCCAAATTCTAAATTCTTTCAAACTTTCCAAAAAAAATAATGTATTTACTTCCTTTTTAAATTGCAAGTGAGGCTTTTCAATTTGAATTGGTTTAAGACCGTTTTTAAATAAATTAAAAAATAAATAACAACCCAAGACAAGAAATACATTTGACATTACTGGGACAAAAATTGTCTTCACTTTAGTTTGTAGTGGCTCCCAAATAAATAACAAGAAAAAACCGTGGTTTATAGCTAGATAACGGTGGATAAACTTAAAAAAACTCAACAGTGGAACATTTTTTGAACATTCATCCATAAATAAATAAATATAAACAGTTCATCAACAAAAACTATTTAAACTTGCGGTAGGTAGCATTTCTGGGCAGATCATTTAGGTAAGGTAGACCACTGGAGGGTGAAGAGGCAGGCTGGAGAGGAAACCCAGGTCCAGTTAGGCAGGCAAGGTGGAGTGAGAAAAAAACCCTGGAAGTCCCTCTCCGCCGAGGCCCATGATGACTGGGTGGTCGCTCCGCTCCGGGTCCCCATCTGTCTCGAGCGGTGCGTTTACAGCACCATTATGAAGACACAGAAGACAACCATGAACACAAACTGACGTTACAAAAAATACAACATGGCAAACATTTTTGGGCACAAAACATACGTGGTGCGTCTTCTGACAGTTACTCACTCTATGATTGAAAAGCACATTGCACGCCGGTAGGACAGAATATGGGCTCAAAAAGCAACACCCAGGAGCTCTGCACATTGCAAGCAATATCCGGGTGACGTCAGTCCAACGACAGAGTGAAACGACACTATAATAAATACTACAACAACAGAGACGTGACATTTCGCACGGCAGAACATAGTCACGGCTCAGTATTGTCCATAGAACCGGAATCATCAGCATGCCATAGTCCGCATGTCAAATGCGGTTTCCTCGCATAAAAACCATAATTCATTAAAGTTTCAATGTACGCTCGATACGCATAAGTGTTTTTTTGCGGTGTGATTAGTTTCTGATTCATACACATATCCACTTGATTGAATAACGAATGCTTCCAATTGTTGATAGTTTCAACTAATTTTGTTTCCTCGTCATCTTCGATGGTTTCCTCGGCCGGTTGGTTTGACGATAGACGCTGTAATTTCCAACATTGCCTGCAAAATATCTGTATATCTTCGCCGTTGCCTGGGACTACAAACTTTATGGGTGAATCATCGGTTAAAGTTGCGTTCGGTTTGTAATTAACCCATTTACCACTCTCATTACTGGTCTGAGTAGGTGGTAAAGAGAACAAGTCCAATTCAGTCTTGATGCATTCGCAAGACCTTTGATGCAGGAAAGACATTGTGTGTTAGTTATTTGAATATATCTCGTACAGTTGTAGATGTTTTTCACCACCTCCTCCCATTACAGTGTTTCCCTTTCTTTCTGATTGTTTTCCTGCTCTTCTTTGTCTTCTTAGTCTTGCGCTTCTTCTTCTTCAAAGAATGCGACCATCCTCTAAGAAGTCTGGCGAGGGACTGAGGTGTGACAAGACTGCGCCGTTGTCTCTTTTTGACACCACCGCCGCCACCACGTAGAGCACGACGTGATGCGTCAGAGCGCGAAGCACACCGGATTTCCGTGCTAAGGCTGTTGCCACCGCCACCACCACCACCACCAACACTGAGTACTCGTTCCATTTTGTCGTTCGCTTTGCATTTCTTCGAACCGGTGAACTGTTTGAGATGTGCGTTATCGGCGACTCTAGGGCTCATTGTGCCTGTCGTGATGTCACCTAAGAAACCGACACCTGATCTCAACGCTTCTTGGTCCAACGTTCTGGTTCCGGACATGAGTATTGGGGCAATCACGTGGAACATGCCGCCCAGAAAACTGCCTACGCCACGCCCACGTTGATGAGCGGCACCTCGAAATACACTGTCCACACCTCCTCCACCCTGTTGTAGCTGACGGCGATAATACACCATGTAAGGATCGTCAATTTTGAATGTCATTTTTTACTACTACTACTATTTCTGCTCCACTCTCTTAAAATGAAACTTCACATTCAACGTCCCGAAGAGGAATGACACTATTTTACCTGTGTGGTCCCTTAGATCGATTTTGATAGTTTCAAAAGTACCTTTCATCACAGGCACATAATGTGGACTCGCGTAATGTACAGTCGTTTGACTGCTGTGTGCATAGTTCTCTCTGTCGATATGGGCAATTTTCAACAGATGTGTGTAGTATCGCCAATCATCTGTCGTTCGATCAAATCACAATACACGTTTATGTGCGTCGGTAGTCCCATGGAGATTTTAGGCGGTCATATTCCTAAGAGATTATTTATCACATCTTTCTAGTACGGATCGAAACCCAACTGCAGAGACAGCTCGTGACTGAAATGTAAATCGACTACACCGTCCGACTTTAGTGTAATCTTCACTCTGTCCATCTTTGTATCGAACTTCAGGTACAAGAACTGAACCATATTCCACACGCCGTTAATCATATATATGTCCTTGTAATAGCCGGGTTTCATCTTTAACGTGACTCGTTCACTTTACATTTTAACAGTAGGAAATCTTGGTAGAGGTTGTTTATACTCGAGCCATATACTCGCATCATCACTCGCAGTCTGTAACAAACACGGATAATGCGCTTCCACCAAAGCCGTCTCTTATTCACCTCCGGCCAATCGCATCTGTCTTGGCAAATGTGTAATATAATTGGCTACGGTGTTTTTTGTAAAATAATCCATCAAACTGTTACTAGGCAGTGTCAAATAGAATTGATTGCCACTGCAGCTGCCGCTGCTGCTGTTAGACATTTTGTAAATCTTTCGCACGTACCCAAGAATTAATTCATCTTCGTAACCAGTCCACTTGACGAGGTAACGCGTACTGCGACCTCGTCCCTTCGTGTCTAGTATTTTATAGATTTTATACAAATGGTCTTTAGATATTGTCACTTTTTGCAATTCATGCTCGTAGAACCGACTGTCCAACACTTCGTTCTTGATATCGAGCAGTGTGAACAACGGTAGTGGAAGCGAATCGTGCGCTATGTGCACTACAAAGACCTCTTTACTCCAATTGGTCTCAGAACCTTTGGCGAATGTGCCTTTCTCTTTAGCTATGCGCACCGTGTCACCCGTTTCAACCTGGCTTTGCAACGCTGAGGCAATTTCCGGTACATGTGTTGCAACACTCTGAACACTTATCCTTTATTTTCTTTATTCACATCAAACGGGCGAACCAGTTTGCCGAGACTCTTGTGCACACTGGAATTGTATGTGAACACAAGTTTTTTCTACACGTTGATGTAACGGTACGTGTTTTATAAGTAAAATAACGCCACATACGCGAGTTCAATGTACGACTCACGCGTTCCACTACAGCAGCTTTCACGTCTGGATTCTGCGTAGTCACGTACGTGATTCCATGCGATTTTAACAAATCTTTCGTCTTGCTACAGGTGAACTCTGTCCCTTTATCCGTCTGTAGACAGCGCGGTGTGTTGCCACCTGCACTAGCGAAAATCTGCTCGAACGCTTCGGCCACTTCCGGTCCGCTTTTTCTTTTTAACGGTTCAACAAACAACCGTTTACTAAAAACATCGATCGCTGTCAACAGATATTTGACTCTGTCTTTGTGTTGACTGAGACCTCGCATACCATTCAAGTCCGCTTGCCACAATTCGCTCGGTGCAAACACCACGTAAGGGTTGCACGGGAAACGCTTACGAGCCGGTTGGTGTAGGTTATATGTGTCTTGGGTCCGTAACCAATCGATTAATTCGGGCTTCTTGTTTCGTCTTTATTGCGTTGGCTCGCGTTAACAGTGTGATACCTCCATACGAGCCATGTTTTTCGAGATCGTAGTACAGTCTGTCCATCATCATCATAATCATTACGGCTTCCACGATTCTCAACGACGAACTGAACCCGTATCTTCATCACCATCTTCTTCTTCGTCTAAAAACGACAACCGTGACGGACGTGATTAAAACGCTGTTGAAGGCGGTATAGGAAAGATGTATGACGACGTTAATGCAGGGCTTGACCTACCGGGGGCCTCTCCAGAAAATAATTTCCTTGCTAATCCGGATCTAGTTCTAGTCGCAGGTGGTGGTGAGAATGCTGCCTGACACAGTAGGTGGACCGATTAACGGTCGCATACGCTGAGCAGGGGGCTGGTAACACACAAACGCAAGAGCATCGGGATTATTTATGAACGTTATCCGTATGTTGACGTATTTCAAAACTCGCATTACCTCACGCCAACCTGGCAGTGGATTCGCTTCTCTTCCCACTCATACGATACCATGCTTTATGTCCACTATGTTTGCACTGGGTATCTTTCGGTTATGCAGATATACGTTACGATCACTGTCCCAACGGATCTCATCACTGTGATGTACAATCATTTTCGAGAGTTTGCGCAAGTCACTTCTGTATCCTCCCGAGAACAAATCGGCTACTTCTTCCACCAGTTCGTTATCCATTTTTGACGACGTGTCATCCGCCATCTCTATCGGTAGATTTATCGGTTTCCGTTTGTTTGTAGCGATGTGAAAGAACCGTTGTAAAACCTGTTGATACAGTTTCCATTTCTCACTATCGTCCATCTGTTTGTTGTTCATTATTCGTTGCATTTCAGCGTCTAGACCGTCTCCAGTGGAGCGTCGTTACGTCGTCTCTGTATTCTCATTGCCGCCTGAGGCACGTAACCGTTCGATTAACTCTTATGGCACAAGGAACATTTTCTTGGCGTTCTCCATAACTACTGATGTTTTAAAACAGTATATAAAACAGTGCTCAAAAGTAACAGTAAAGGTATCCTGCCTCATTTCTGTATTAGAAACTTACGTTTCTTAACCCAACCTTCGCCGCGTTTCACCAAACGTCTCAGAGCCGCCTTGTGTTTCCTCAGGTTTCGTTTGCTCTTGCAGACAGACGCACGTTACCGCGCACCACGTTGTACACACACTCGCACACTAAACGAATTCTCCGAGTATCCAAAACTTTTAACAGAGCTTTACGTTCCTTAGGAGTGGCGTGTATCAGAGCCGTAAGTACAGATGCGCCCTTTCACAAGCATGACATGATTGCTACTGATGCGAATTTTATCGCAACATCATTTATTTATTTATTCGTAGCTTATTCGTCTTTGGTGTATAAACTTAATTCACACAATCGTCTGGAAATATGTTAGAACGTATGCGCATCTCCTTAGGTGTAGACTGTTTCAAGTCTAGAAGCAAGTAACCGTGCGGTTCGCACGTAGTGTCAGCATAAGCTTTTTCTATGCATTTCGGATCGTCCGGATAGATCTGTCTGGCCAAGTACCTAATTCGCACTCTGTCTCTGGATTCTTTAAACACACTTTATAGTGTGCGTTTAACGAAATTTCACGCTGTCCACGCCCCTGATGGAACAGATTCTGCGTGATGAACAACACGCTTACGTTGTGGTGATGACAACCTTTTGTAAAGAAGTCCACCACACGAGTGTCAGCCTCACGCATATACCGGATATTGCCATATTAGTAATAAAATATACAAATGTATATAAAAGTATGGAAATATATATAAGTTGTTCGTTACCTGTAGATAAATAGCGTATATCATGTTTGCGTTGCAGACGACAAGCTCCGTATTTTATGTTTCGTTAGCGGGTATTAGTTGCACAACTGCCTTCCGATTAACATTTAAAATCCCTGTAGAAATTGTAAGTATAAAACCTTGATTTACTTTGAATTATATAATTGTCTTAAACTGTATGAATATTAAAATGTCACTGCTTTATTCTTTTTCATGTCCATATAATTTGTTTTTTTGAGAGATTATGTATAATCGTACAATCACTTAATTAAATATTTGGTTTGCTTTTCAATTTTATGTAGCCGAGAGCACATGCAATATTTATTACAGCAAACTGATTTTGAAGATGAATTATTGTAATTATTAATTATTAATGCGTTTGGTAATTATGTTTTATTTCCAGACGGCGTTTTTCTTTCCTATCACATTCTTCCGTGGCCACTAATTCAAGGTATCGGAAGGGCAGTAATCGAGTCACCGCAAAGTAAGGCCGACCCATATATATATATATATATATATATATATATATATATATATATATAATTTTAAGATGGGCACAGTTATAATAATTTTAAATTAAATGGAAGCTGTATAATTTGTTTGCTAAACATAATTCCCGAGGATGGGTAAATAAACTTCAGTTACAACATCCACCTGTCTTCTCATTAATTGCCTGTTGGTAAATGGTTTTGTAGTTGTTTTGGTTCAGATAGTATATTCTAAATTAAATATGATTACACACAATTGGTCTAATAAAAAAGGGTATACGCATAATATCGTCTATAATTACAAGTGTCGGCTGAATACCATCAAAATCCTCCAAGTTTGGTAAACCTTCTATGTGATTAATGTTTGAGTTATTTGAGTCACATCCTCCGCCACCACTACCTTAATGCCAGTTTTATAAACTGTTTTATAAACTTTGTTACAAACTATGACTTACCACAACCTGATGGACCGTCAACGATGGCTGAGGATGGACAACAAGCTAACTACAAGCCAATTATGTTAAAAAGGACATTTGAAAAAAATAAATAAATTAACAACAATTTATACCTTGCATGTGACTATACGTATTGACTTACGAACCTATCAAATTTAATTTACTTACAATTAATCTTATTTTTCTTGCTTTACAAAAGATTATTCAATCTTCATACGAACTCCAACGGTGTGAAATTGTTGCCAGATTGCGGGCTATGCTTGACCAAGCGAAGTTGCTCCCCGGATCTTGTGTTGTAGAACTCGATGTCATGAGCGCTGATGGCCAGGTTGAAGCGCCTCGGAAGTTTGACTCTCAGTTAATAATCATCTCAGACTTGCCCCTCCTAGATTGTGACTAGTGTCTCAACAAATGGTGTGTCGACTCTCTCCAATGAACGGACAGGGTAGGAGCATTCTTCTCGCAGGTCCGCAATCCTCGTGTATGTCGTCGAGTTCTCTTTGCATGAGTTCAGCGACGACTTGAGGTCAGTGAGACCATGATCGGATAACAGTGCAGTCGGTTGAAATGTTTGTCGTTCAGGTATTGGTATGAAGTTCACCGTGGTAGTGGCAGTGGTTCAGTGTTCACAACGCTAACGCTTGACATCTTAAAATGCGGTGATGTTGCTGAATGCGATGCGTCTACTCGGGGCAGAAGTCTAGCGAAGAATGGTGCGGTCCGGAACCTTCCCCCACCAGAATTGTGCTCGATCGGTTTCTAGAAGGTTCGACAACAGTTTTCAACGTGTGGATCTATTGTTCCGTTTATCGGAACTGGACGCAGGTGTTCTATTGTTCTCATTCCTAGAATTTGCCGCAGGTGTTCTTTTGTGCTAATGATTAATTGCTTTTGAATGTCAGGTCTATTGTTCCGTTTCTCCGTACTGGTTGCAGGTGCTCTATTGTTCACATTCCTAGTATTCTCCGCAGGTATTCTTTTGTTCTATTTCAACAGGTTTTGACTTGTCGACCTATTGTTCCGTTTCTCGGAACTCGGTTCTTGTGAAATGTTAGGTTCTATCGTTTTTTGGCGGGAACTTTTCGCGCGCTTTTTCTGTGATGAGATTGTTATACAAACGTTATGGCTCGGTGCAACAGTTTGAGTCAAACCCATGATTTCTGGAACACCGGTCGCTTTATCGACCCACAAGTTTTTCAGTTTATCCATCAAGTCACACTTGCGTACTGACCACTGTTACTGACCAGGGATAAACCGCACATATAGATCATTTATTGTCCGTCACACAGTTTCATTTTTAGTAAAAACCTGCCGGTGTTTGCGGGGTTCTGAACCATAAACACGTTTACTTTATCCACCAACGACACTATTGAACAATCCGAAGCAGGTTTTGGCACTCACCCCGGTTTCTTGGTTTCCAATTCGATAGATTCATGCCTTTTTCTTTTCTTGTTTGTGGTGATGGTTGTTGACTTGATCGATGGTGTGGGTGTTGGTGGTGGTGGTGGTGGTGGTGGTGGTGGTTAAGGATCAACTGCGTTATCGCTCATCGTCTCGAGCTCATCAATAAACGATTTTATAAGTCGTCCATGGAAGCGTAAGCTTCCATGATCACGTCCGCACTGTGTGGGCGATCTGACACTACTGACGTGTTCCGCGACAAACTGCGTTTGAAGTAAACTGTTTGACGCATGTCTCGTGACACGTCTTGTTGCAGCAGACTAGTTGTTTCATTTTATCTTCCAATATCCCCACCAATGGTCTGCGAAATCGCATTTCATCGATCGCAATTTGTGTCCACGTCAACTCTTGCACATCCTCGGGGTGTTCGTATGTATAATGTGAATTTAGTATCTCATAAAACTGAACTGTATTTTTTACCCATAATTAAAGAATTCACTATTAAAAATACGTGTTCCTCAATCGGTTCAACACGATCCTGATTGCGAGTCTTTTGCGTAAACTGAGCCATTTGAAAAACGTAACATGAGCAAAGAAGCGTCGGTTACTTTTCTCACATCAACCGAGTCTTTGTCCATACAATCGAACGTGACGACTAACACTGTTAGTGACAGATATCACAGGCAGACTAACAACCCCTCCCCCCGAAAAGAGATAAATCGGGGGTGGGGGTTAATTGTATCCAAAGTATGTCATGTAGGTACTCAAATTACTCGGCTTGGCTAGTCGAACATGAAGATGCAATCAGAATTCAAATCCGATTGATGACATTGCGACAGTAGCAAGTCTATCTGAGCACTACATTGATTTTGTTTTTGTTTTGCACCAACGGGTTTTCTTTGACTGTTTTAAAACTGTTTAGACCTAGTTGGGTCTCACCAGATGGAAACAAACTTATTAAAAGTCACTCCATTACAGTTTATTTTCTTTTTCTTTATATATTTTTTAGGGTTTTCTTTTTATATATATTGTTTGGGTTTTCTTTTTGTATATTTTTCTTTTTATATGTTTTTCTTTTTATATGTTTTTCTTTTTATACGTTTTTCTTTTCTTCTTTTATCATTTAACATTTCTTCTTCTTCTTCTTATGATCTCTTCACTTGTAGCAATGCGACTTCCCCGTTATTATTGATGTTCGTCATTCTGGCTTCAATAACCCCCAAAGCTTCCTGTTGCCAGATATCCACCACATGCTTCTTGGGGAGAAGATACGGGATACTGGCACCTTCATCCTCCGTGATCAGTTCGAACTTCATTGCGTATTCGTGATTAAACGCCAACTTCGAATCACACTCATGTGAGAATGCAACTCGGCCACCGTGTTCACTTTGAAAACCATGTTGTTCACACAAAGTCTGTCTAGTGAATGCGGGCTGAATGCTTCGTGCGCTAGTGTCAGAGGTGTTGTGGTGGTTGTAGACGTCTGTTGGAACAATGTGGAAGTGACCGAGGGTGAAAACAACACAAAACCGTTATTCTCTTTATTGGACTCGACAATTCAAAAGCTTTTAGCTAGTCAATAGCATGACAGGTTCCTGAAAAGGGCTCTACGTGTGCTAACAATCAAGATGTTTCCAATGCCGTGCAACAAAGAGCTTTTCTCGGACCTGGTCATCTTAAAGCTCTTTACGGGACTTTAGTTCGAAATGTTTATTGTGTGGTGTTCTAAGAAAACTCATCGCCCTCTGGGTGGGTCAGTGACAGATGTCACAGGTAGATGTCTCCCCCCAATATATATAAATAGGGGTTGAGGAGAAGAGGGAGGGGGTCATCTACCTGTGACATCATCCCCCACGAAAATATATAAATTAGGGTTGGGATTAACTTCATCCAAAGTATGTCATGTTGCAGCGGGGGGAGGGTAAAACAGTATGAGATCAGGTGATTGTTTGGGGGGGATTTATTAATTATTATTATTAATTGGGGGTTATTGCTGGGTTAATACTTAAGTTAACTAAACAGGTGAATGACTATTTAAGCGTGCTAGCTCTGCTACTAACTATGATCGGTTGATTGATTTACTTTTTGGTAGGTTACTGGGAAAGGATGCTGAAGTCTAATCCCAAACCTGTATTACAAACTAATTGAGTGATTTATTGGAAACGTTGATGGGCTACCAGAGGGTGGAGATCTTTTACCCAGAACCAGAAAGAGCCATGCCAAGCCAGCTTTGATTTTTATAACTAACATGAGAATAAACTAAACCTTCCAAACATTGACTGAGTTTAGACAAACCAAAAACCTGGTGAACTATTAAAACGATTTCCCTAAAACTGAGAAGGTTACTAAGTCTACTATTGATGATTCTAATGCATTTTCAGGGTAATTGATGCTTAAGGCAACGTGGTGAAATTGAACATGAAAATAATTGCCAGGATAGGAGTCCCTGGCAATAAATTATTAGTCCTACATTTCCTGGCGTTGGGGCACAAACCAGTAAGATTTGACCCCCTTAAGAAGGAGTTTAGCCTTCCATCTAAAGGAATCCTACAACTTAAAACTAATACTTAGCATGGTAGAAATCTTGATGAGGAAACCGGTTAACGTCTCTATGGTGCTGAGGTCGGGGTAAGACGGGGGAAGGAAAATCCAGAAGCTTCTCGGCGCAAGCGAAACAGCTGTTCGCGTGACAAAACGGCCGATTCGGACATGAGAGAAAGCACCAAACTGCGATTATGGAGCTCGCCCATCCCGTTTTGAGACAAAAAGCCTAGTCGTGAAGTTAAACGTCACAATGTGGGAACTCAAATTTCTCAACTTGACAAGACGATCAATGTTATGGAAGAATAATTAAAATCACACTAACAGTAAGGGAGTTATGACGACAAAAAATATGTCTGGGGAGGGGTAGTGAGGGGATGGTGGGGGTGCATTTTGCATTTTGCATTCTGCATTTGTAAGTTTATCCAATTGCTCTGTGTGACACTTAGACCGCTCGAACATAAAAATATCTGATGCCTCGAAAACCGGCCAATATACCCTACTAGCAAGTCCATTTCTAGTTCTTCCGAGAAACTAGGTTTATAATCTGTCCTTTTGTTGTTCGGGTATGGGGTTAAGTATTTCTTCCTAAATCCGCCCTTCCTTCGGTCTCGGGACACAATAACACCGTCATAAAAGCTTTCAGCCGCCATGCGAACTCTGTCCCATCCCCAACGCACCTCCTCAGTCTGCGTCCAACACTCGTGCAAGATGGATAAACCCATATGCCGTGTGTGTCTGCGCGTCTTCACTCGCAACGAGCATCTCACCTGCTACATGCGCGAGGTGCATGGACAAGGTGTGGGGATTGTGTGCCCTGGGTGCGGCTGGGTATTTAAGCGCCAGCAGCAAGACTTGGACCGCCATCTGCTATACTCCTGCCACCAGTACCCGAAACCACCTCAGCAACGGGTTCCTTCCCCGGAGGTTCGACAGCCGGAGAGGAGGCCGAGGTGCTGGCCATCTCGACCAACTGACGAGAGGGAGCGTCTGGTGCGACCTCCATCTCCGATGCCGCCACAGCCGCTGACTCCCCCTCCACCTGCGGGTCCACAGCCTGGGCCAAGCAGTGCTCAGCCAGAGCCGGAGCCTGCCCTGATCCAGGAGATTGCCGCTGTGCAAGTTCAGACATGTCGTTCTGAGCTTCGTGGATGCTGCAACTGGTGTTGATGCTCCTGCCCTCGCAAACGTCGGCACCATTACCGTCGGTCCGCGTGTGAGAGACGCAGCCACTAGCCCGGAGAGGTTGAGTGAACTTGCGGACACTGCTAACAGTCCCACCCCACATCTACGCCCACATCCTCATACATCTCGACACCTTGTGTGGGAGGAGAGGTCTCGGCTCCCCACAGCAGCAGTTACCGGTGTTGTCAGGGCCCCTCCGGTGAGGAGAAGGGACTTCCCCTGCAATTTGTTTGGGACGAGGGTGCGGGGAATTTGTGGAGCAGACTGTAAATGTTTTTGATAATGACAATGGTGCAGAGTTTGTGACGAGGAGGACTTTGGTGATATTATTTTGTTACCATTATCACATGATGAATTGTAAATATTTATGATTTGTTTTATCTTTTAATATTAATATCGTATTATAATTTGTATTACTTATTTATTTATGTAAATATTTATCTATTGCTTTTATATTATAATTTCAATACATTGTTTCTATTATTCCGCCTTTTATATTATAATTTTAATACATTGTTTCATTTTTTTGTAAATATTTATCTTTTTCATTTTATATCATTATTATTTATGTAAATATTAGTTTAATAAAAAAATTTCAAAATTTAAAATTAAAAAATAAATATATATATATGTATAAAGAATAACAAAAGAAAACTGTAATGGAGTGACTTTTAATAAGTCTGTCTAAATCTGATGAGACCCAAATAGGTCGAAACAGTTTTAAAACAGTCAAAGAAAACCCGTTGGTGCATTGATAAGCAAATTCAGTTTATCTTTGCATCAACAAAAATAAAATAAAATCGTAGTCTAAGAGGGTGAAGCGTCAAACGCTAAGTCCCAATTCAAGAGTACGGTGCGGGCCCCTAGGCTAAAAGGTCAAGAGTGTGGTGCATTCCCCTAGGGGGAGAGGGGGTTACAATATAGTATAATAAAATAAAAATAAATAAAAAATTAAAAAATTAAAATCTGATGACCCAAACCGGGGGGGGATCCTCCACCTCCATTGGGGGGGGGCCTCCACCTCCACCTTATGGCTCCTCCTGCTACAGGACTCTCCAACCAAATCTACTATTGTGTATTCGTAACGCTTGCTCACTTCTTGCTGATAGCAAATAAATCTACCATAACCCTATCATTGCTACGACCAGCTGTTATAAATATATTAATAAAAAAAACGTTATATTTGATCAATGAATTATCCTACTGTGGTTATGGAGTTAAAACTGCGTCATTCAGTATAGTTAAATATTGCCACGCAAGTTATTTTATATTTTTCAATTAAATGGTTTATTACTTTAAATATATTTGTGTAGTACAGTATGCAATTTCCTATATCTAGAGCTAATTTTTAAAATATCCATGCTTCATTTATTTCTGCTAGATAATCGTAATATGTGTTAAAAAAAACTCCTATTACGATTGAAGAAGCAAAGCCCATTTTTTTATGGGATTTAGTCAATGGATGATTTCATCAAACCCTATCATGATAACCACTGAACTCTTTGGTACATTGCAATTATTTTTATCATAATTATTATTTTTGTTAATTCCCAGTTTAGTTTATTTATGACTTAGTTTCACTTCTCTTTTTAGGTAGTATTTCATTCAGGCATTTTTTGCACGAATAATGATGTGTACTTTTATTTGTATGACTTTGTATTCAAGAGTATAAAATTAGTAATAAACAGAATGATAAGGACTTCAGAAATTTACAGTCAGGTTCATATACAACCTGGGATGTTTTTACCATGTGTCCTTCTCTGGAGAGACTACTAAAATAATCCCAATGGATAATCTATGCAGGGAAAAGACTTCCTCATGGTTCACAAAGCGCTCATGCTGCGGGAGACTCAGTACCTTTGCGAGAGACTCCAATACTGGGAGCAAGTATCTAGCCAGAGAACCCATCCCGACAAAAAGCTTCACTTCCCCAAAACGAGGCTGGAAGTTTCTCCTACTCCGGCTCGCAGTTTTGCAACTACCTCCCCCAGGAACTAAGGGGTTGTATCTCTTATATTGTGATCAAGGCCGCAATAAAAAGGTATTGTAAAACTTCATGACAAGTCGTTTTAAATTTAATTAGGTGTATATATAATCTGTATTTTATGCATGCATTAATTTAGTTTAGTAAGTAATTTGTTAATTTTTACTATGACCTGAGTTTATTTGAAAATCATTTATGTATGAAATATGCTATTTTTATTTTTATTTATTTACAGTCGTATTGTATCAGGATGTTTACGTGGAATCAGGATGTCTGAAACGTTCTACTTTTAATTAGAGTATCAACATTAACTCTTTGAATTTCTTCAATCCTTACTTGCATTGCGGGATTGGAACACCTCACTGTAGTTTTAAATCTTTTAAAAGCTTCAAAGTTCAAATGGTTGCATGTGATACAAGCAGGGAATATCTGCATCACCAGTAACAGATGTGGTCCATCTGCAGTGTGTAAGATTTATGATCTTCCCTTTCAGTTTGGTCTTTGATTATTATAACTTTCAGAAAAATTGCAAAATTTAAAAAATAAATATACCAATTAATAAATTATACTGTTAGACTATTTTGTTCTTAGTCTGTACCAATCCCTGATGATTCAGTGTGTCAAGTTTGGAACATAAATAGATTGGCAAATTAGTAATATTTATATATAAGTCGTGTAAAGTATGAGATCGAAATAACTATTTCGGTGGTAAAATAAAAAAGGATAAACGATATAAACATAAAGAAGTATTTAGTTTAGCCTTTGTATACAAAACGAGAATGTACAGAACTGAAATTCTATTGAATATTAAAATATAAATAGTCCATTACACAGACATTCATGAACTGTTTACGAACCTGCATCACATATTCTATGAAATGTTTTACTGGCCCGTCTTTAAAAACTTTAGTTCTGTTTCTACATGCCGTACAAAATCTAGACTCGATACAATTAAAACAGTATTGTTGTGAGACACACAAGTTAACTTGATGTACTTTTTGAGTTTCGTCAGAGGGGAGGGACTCATCTTGGCGAGTCTCCAAGTCAAAGAATATAAAAAGATAGTCTTTAGATTTAGGTTTTCCATCATTGGGTTGCATGTAGCATTTATGATTAGGGTCTTTGAAAGCATCGCAGGGTTTACAAAAAACTTCCCCGCACTTGTGAGGTCCGGATCTCTCTTGTAAATTAATCAGTTTTCCGCAATCTAGACACTTTTCATAAGCTTTGCGTCTGTAAAGTTGGTGAGCAATAAAACAGAGCTGATTTCTCATAGTCATGTTACAATCAGAGCAAAATATTCCCCCATGCTCCTCTTTACATGCTTCGCAAAAGTAAGCACAGGCAAAAGCAGCGGTCAAACTCGTGATAACGTTATAATGACCGTTGTAAAAAGCAAGTTAATCTTGAATTTAGTGTTTTGAACACGGCCTTCAAAGTAAACATCCCGGCCTTTTTTGTCATAGTTGTAGACTGTGATTTAGTAAATCTTTTAGCAAGTTCTGAAACATTTCCAATACGGGGATACCGGCAACTTCCTCAGAGATCTCTACCCTAGCCCATCGAATAAGTTCCTTTACCCTAAACGTTTGCCTTTTACCCTTGTCTTGCCTTGTACGTATTGCTTTGTCCTTGGGGTCTTTAGTCACGTTTGCTATGGCCACCACCAAAGCCCGGGGGAGACACAAGTCATCTTTGTTGTTAATTACAACGATACCCCGAATCGCTTTACATTATTCATCAAACGTGTTGTAAAAGCCGGGCCTTACTCTCCCAGGACGGCCGGAACCCACAGGGAGATTAACTCGGGTACATTCAACTTTAAATGTGTCGTTATATTTAATTGATTCAGAATTTGATTGAACAATACCCCCGAATATTTGCCAAAGGATGTCTTCATCAATTTCACCAACGGGCTGGAAAGCTACAAAACCGGGTTCTTTACTTTTTAAATTTAGACTATACAGTGTGAAACCGAGTTGATCGTACTTGGGGGCCGTCTCTTTCATTATATTTACGATATTAGCAAAACCTTGTCTTAGCCAATCAAATTCGTTAGTTTCAGGAGGCGGATTAGTAAATTTAAAAATAGTTCTTGTTCCGAACAGTCTAAAGTGTTTAACATACGTGTCATCTGAACTGAGAACCTCGACAGGATTTCCAGCCATTTTGCAAATAAAACTACTATAATACAAAGTGAGGTTATGTTACAAAGTATAAAATAATACAAATTAAAAGTGAGGTTATGTTAAGTAGGGTTAGGATAAGCAAACGATCTAGTTTGAGGTTAGGAAAAGTGAGGTTATCTTTGCCAAACGCAACGAACGGAGCAACGCATAAACACGTCCGATCGCAACGGGAGCAGGGAGCAGAGAGAGAGAGAGAGAAAGCGTGCGAGATAATAGAAAGTGGTGGGGAGGTGGCTGATGCAATATGTTTATTTGTTACAGAAGGAGGTGTTAGTCTGGTGCCAGGGTGATGGCAGCGGCTGGGGACAGGTAGTGAACGTTGGCTGGGGGGCAGGCCTTGAGGCGATAGTAGTGCGAAATTTTAGTGGGTATGTCAACCCTTGAGCAGACTGCGAATTACAATCAACAACATGCCAGACAATCAGGTTACTTAAAATGTTCACATTACACCCACCAGCTATAGTACGAAGAATAAACACCAAAATTATAGTATTTAACATTAATTTGTAAATATATCTAGTTAGACGTGTTCAATACTGTATCAGTTTTTAGACAGATAAATGAGTTTGAGTTTGGGCAGGAACAAAGGAAGTTATTGACCTGGGACGTTATGGATTCTATTAAGCTTTACGTCTTGACACTTGTCGGCTTAATTCTTTCTTAGGTATTTCATCCTACATTGACGTGATGACGTTTTATAAAAAAGGATAGTATTGGACACCTGCCGACTTTATTCTTAGGTATTATAAACTACATAGACTTGATCAAACTTTATTACAAACATTATACCGGTAGCCTAAACAATACTGGAACTGGCGTTATGTATCTGGAGCTTAGGAAACGTCTAGCTCATGCAACCTTATCCCAGAATATACTAATGGATAGGGTTAGGGTAAAGTTGTTCGGGCGCTGGCCCGCGTAACTTTTTACACTTCAGCAAATATAGTTGAAAGCTAACACAGTTTTCCGCCGAAACTAAGCAAAAGAGTACCAGCAACTAATGGTAGCGATTACAGTCCACAGGGAAAGAGGGTTTAACTTGGCAATCGTTGAATGTCAAGTAAAGCTCGGTTCACGGTGCTTGGCACCTGGGAAAGGCGATAAACTACTGAAATTTCTCGTTAATAAAAGTAGACATAAAAACACAAAACAAATGTTTTAAAATGAAATAAGTGATTTTTGCTTTCTGTTGAGAAAGGTAGACTGAAACACTAACGGTACCAAGCCAAATAGAGGCGAAAAGTCATTCCAGAGCATACGGTAACCAGATGCCGAGCATTGTTACCCGAACTGTATTATGCTTACTTCGATGAAACACTGGCATTTTTCACATATATATGTAATCAATGTGCATAATGTCTGTGGTGGATGGGAGTTCCGTGAAGCTGTTTTAAACAAGAGTTGCAGACAAGAAATATGAAACTTATTTACGACAGCTGTCGGTTCAGCCAGTCCGGGACACGGCGGTTCAATAGTTGGTGGACAGTGAAAAGGCCCAAGGGCTGATTTATACCCCCAAGTAAAACTGGTATTAAAAAATTTTATATTAACTATACAATGTTTAAAATTGAAGTGGATCGATTAAATAATATCGCATTCAAATCATTGAACATATCGTATTTGGAGTTTTATTACATTACACATTAATAATAAAGTAAATCTACTTTTATCGAATTTCCCCTATAGGGAAGAAGCTATTACCGTAGGTCTCATGGCAGGACTTAAGTCCGAGACCATGATAATTTTTTGTTTTGAGGTCCCCAGATGACAAAAACACTATTCGTTCAAATTTATATATATATATGTATATATATCTATATATATATATATATATATATATATGTGTGTGTGTGTGTGTGTGTGTGTGTGTGTCCGTGAATGCGATAACTTGAGTAAAAAACGTCCGATTTCGATGAAATTTGACTCAAATGTGTAAAATGACATTCATGACTTTAAGTTCAAAACCAGAAAAATCGGACCATGGGAAGGGGGGTTTAAGAGGATATTAAATTTTCCAAAAATCAGTTTTTTGCATTTTTCACCCTACAATTTTTTAAGAACTTAATTTTGGTTTTGACCATGTTATAGAGCTTAAAAAACAAATAATATAGTATTTTGAATTATTAACGTAGGTTAAGTGGTTGCGGAGAAAATCCAAAAAAACCTACTCATAAAATCTCCCATGTTAATCTTATGGGAAAAAGGTTTTTGGCATTTCCTCCGTTTATTTTAATTTAAACTTCACATTTGCTTTAAGAAATCTGTTCAGTTCCACAAAACAATCATTTTGGTGTTTAAATTGTGATTCTACGCCCAACCGTTGCTGAGATATTCAAAGTGCTAAACACAGTACGTTGTCCAATGTTATCCTTATGGAGAATAACTAAAATGTTATATAGCGCTTATTTATGATTGAATATTGATGAAACTTGGTATGTGGCTTCGCCTAGTTAAATTAGATTTATATTGGCATAAAAATCAATTGTTTGTGTTCCTTGTTTCAGCAAACCTACGTATTCATTACCAATGTTATTCTTATGGAGAATAATTAAAATCGCTTATATGTGAATATATTTTTATGAAACTTGGTACGTGGCTTCATGTGGAATTCAGACAAATATTATGCATTGGAAATTCGCTGAGTACGCAGGTTTGCTGCGACGGGGGTATATCATATTATTATAGGTCGGTATAACAATAATAAACTATAAAACAACACTACATTTTGTAAGTGTAGAAATGATTAAACATAAGGGATTTAAAACAAGTAGATAAGTAGATAGTAGATCTTACGCACTAGCCCAGGCTCTGCCGCCCTCGCGCTCCAAACATAGTTTACAGTTACACATGTTCCTCACTTCATAAAAACATTAATATTTATATATAAATGTGTTCAGAAATAAGTGTGCAAACGGTTTTAGAGGAAGTGTTTGTCATTTATTATACGTATAACCAAAATAAACATCAAAAATCTAAATTTGAAACAACAAAATAACTTTTTTTATTTATTAAGTTAATTTATTGTAAACAGTATCTGTATAAAAATGATAGCATATTTATCGACAAAAATAACTGAAAAGGGTTAACCCTAAACAACGTTTTGTTAAAAAGTTATACTCGATAACGTTAAAGTCTACATTTTCGAGCTTTGAGGGGTGATAGGAGGGGAAGCACAATGCGGATTTTTGGGGACTTTTGAGAAAACACGTCTTTCAATATGGTCTATCAACTGAGAAAAGATCAGCTTTACCAAAAAGAGTTCAGACACAAAACATTTATTGACTGGGCTACAAACGCCGCCGTCGCCGCGCTGGCGCTGTGTCGACAGATCTCCACGTGCTCGGGACCGCCTGCAACTTAAATGAAACTATATTAATTGATAACTTTACGTCATGGAACTTTACTTTGTGAAACACTATATATTTTACACTTTATAATTATGAACTGGACGTTTTGAAACTTTACGATATGAAATCGCTACATAACAAAACTGTAAAAAATAGCTACTTTACTTTATGCACCTTGACGTTATGAATCGTCCCCACTTGGGATGATTTAGAAGCATTAAAGCACTAAAGGGGTTTATAAATTATTCTGTATTTTTGAAACTCATAATAGTGATGGATTTGAATTTATTGTTGATTTATTTGGACTTTACCTATCACTACTAGTGTTTAAAACTACACTAAGTTTCGGGATGTAAGGAAACTCCTCCCGTTATCAAGTAAACCCTACTTAAATCTAAATATTTAGATGTAAGTAGGGTAAATATAACCCGACTTATATTTAGATGTAAGTAGGGTTCACTTGATAACGGAAGGAGTTTCCTTACCTCCCGAAACATAGTGTGGTTTTAAACACTAGAAGCGATGGGTAAAGTCCAAATAAAACAATAATAAATATTAATTATTGTATATCTACGCTTTCACCTCTTGAAATTGACACATCAAGTATACAAATGTATTAAATATAACCTGTAAGTGAAAGACTTATTGCAGTAAATTTAACAACGTATTTTTTTCATTATCACCCTTGTTAAGGTTATGTAATGTCATTTCACATATTGCACAGAATGTCAATTTGACGTAAAAAAGTGATCAAAGACGTCAAATTGATGTAAAATAAAATATTGTATGAAATATTGACGTCAAAATGATGTAAAGCTTTTGACATATATATCCTTTGATATAAAAGTATTTTAATACCAAAACTGTATGCTATTAGTATAATTATTTTTGTTCAATTAGTTTCATTTCACAGTAATTATTTTTAAAACCGCCGAACCCATCAAAAGTTTTACATAATTTGAAGTAAAAATTGCGTACCATTTTTGATCAGCACAGTATTTAACGCATAGTTCCAAAAAGATTACAAAATTAAATGTTTAGTTATTAATAATAACGCTTAAATGTAAATTTAAGTAATTATAGTTAAATATATTATCACACTCACGAATAAGTACGATTAATCTCTCAATAATTTAAACATCCATTAACACAATCCAATTTGGTACAGAAAAGTCAAATCAAGCATTTTGCATGTTCCGAAA
Organism: Allygus modestus; assembly: GCA_963675035.1. Taxonomy (NCBI): domain Eukaryota; kingdom Metazoa; phylum Arthropoda; class Insecta; order Hemiptera; family Cicadellidae; genus Allygus; species Allygus modestus. The sequence continues at coordinate 116,874,777 of OY776113.1, forward strand.
AGCAGTTTACAATTTAACAGATAACTATCTATGTCAGTTATGATTTAAAACTTAATTATTGTTCTGGCAATAGGTATTAAAAATTAACCTTATAATTATAAATAGATAGATGTGTTGCATTTGGTTAATGTTGTCCCTTTTCCTTGGCGCGCACTGTTTTTCTGTCATTTCGGACTTTCTGTCTCGGAGGGGTTTTCTTGTTTATTATTGTTTGGTAAAGTAAAAGAGACGAAAGTTAATAAGTTCATCTGGTGCTAGCATCACATCTGCGTAGAAAAGGAAGTGCAACAGGGTAAGTAAAATCAAAACATATTTTAACGTAAGCATATACAGCATTATTTTAAGAAGATTTTTCAGTTAGACCTGACCTATAATACGTGATGCCACCTCGCTTCCTTCAACTAAAATTTCAAATAAGCTTACTGCTAGGTAAAAAATTATAAAAAAGGTAATCAAAACCCTACAAACTATGTTGGTATAATGCCTAAACAGGTGAATTGATTTACCAAAACTTATTTAAATTTGGCATGTTCAGGCCTAGGACTAGTCCTAGACCTAGGTCAATATTGGCTTCGACAAAGTTAAGCCTACATAGATGTTAAATAAGGTATTTGGCTAGGTCTCACTGTCTCATAAAATCCAATATTTTAAAGGTGTGGATACATGTTTCGCTATCGATTTGACCTAGGATTACCATTGGATGTGAAAGTGTCATTAACTTAAAAGTGCAGTACAAATTAGGACAAATTAAGAATAAATTGTGGCACACCAGCCAAATTATGATCTAGTTCTAGTATCTGCAGGCAACCTTAACCCCATAACTGGTGCAACGTATCTTAGGTAAAACTAAGTTACGTTTCGGAGTGATATGTCTCTGGTGGTGGCGTAGTCTTTTCTACGTCCAGCAAAAATTTAGTATAAACACTTAAGTTAATATTGATATTTTACCATAATGAAATAGAGATTTAGAGCTTTAATTTGATAGCCTACCATATTCATGAAACGTATGATTGTTGATATTTACGTATAAACCAATTTTTAAATTAAGGACTATTTGATAATAGTCAGAAGACCTGCAAAACTAAATGAACCATTCTGTATAGAGTTATTATAAATTAGTAAGACCTAAGTCAATAACTTTATGAGACATTTTTTATTGCTAACCTAGGTAACTAGGCCCTAACAAAAATTACAAAATATATGGCTGTTTTGGATTCTTTAAGACAACATTTTTTATATTGCAACTTTCAGCCAAAGTATTAACTTTTAACTCCATAGGCAACTTCATTGTGATCAATTTGATATACGTAAGAACCATATAGTTTGGCATTTTTTTCGTAATATAAAGTAAAACTCTTCAAAAGTATAAAACAAAAGCCGCCACCATGGGGAATAACATGCGCCAGTTCTAGGGTTAAAATAATAGTTACTGTAAACTGGTAACTTCTTGGTCCACCAAATAAAAAGTTATTTAGGGCCTACTTAACATACCGGGTACTTATTCCAAGATTTTTTTAAAATCCACCATTAACAAGTATATATTAGTTCAGTGACGATTTCCTAGCTTCCCGCCTGGGCTTTTCACACTGTGTGTGTGTGTGCTCCGTGGTTAGTAAAATATCGGTACTGGTGTATTTATAGGTACTGTTACCAATAAGACTGTTTTATAAAGTTAGCTTTTGTAAATAATTTATAAAAATCGCATTACTTTTGGTGGAGTGATATCTCACCCTCATTTCAGAGACCGAGAGACCTCCCATATAGCACAAGAACATCAATTTGACATAAAATTGATGTAAAAGATGTCAATGTTAATCAAATTTTTTATGTCACATTAGCATCAAAATGTAATCCAAATGACATCCATTTGACGTCATCCTGAAGTAAAAATGTTCCACAATTTTATGTTAAAATGATGTCAGGCAATTGATTAACTGTGATGTCATTTTTACATTAAATTGATGTCAAACTGATCTGATAGGTGACCAACAAAATTGATTAAAAATTTATGTTATAATGATGTAAAAAAATACCAACCCATGGAATAATTTTTACATCAAATTCATGAGCATGACATAATTTTTACATCAAATTGACGCATATGACGTCATTTCTACATCAAGTTGATACAAAAAAATGGAAAATTTACATTTACATATGTTATGAATACTTATGTTACAAAGATAACAACTTTTAACTCACTTATTATCTCACTGTAATACCTTATAAATTACCCATAAAAACTGAAATTATACACTTTAAGATTTAAAAAATCATCAAGCAAGATTAAAAAATCTAAGCATATTTCATATTATTATACTTAAAACCGAATAAATCTACTATATTAGTAAATTTTAGCTGTAAGTTATTAGCAAATATAGGTAATATTAGTTCAATTTGATTGTCCATACCCTACATTATATATGTTTTTCAATAAAACACAATGTTTTTCTTGTGTGTTCCACAAGACAAAGCGAGAGGCAGAAGTTTTTGGCTAATAGAGATTTTTTAAGGATGATCGTCAGGTGCAGAATCAAACAAAAAACAGTTACACAAATAAGTGTTTAATTTATTTACATAGTTTATTTATATATACAATAAATTACATAGGTGCTTCCCTCTCTCTTGGAACGTTCTGTCCTTTTGTCTTCTTTCTGAAAAATAAAAATCTTATTACTTACTAGACAATTTTATACAACTACTGTGCCTAGAGTGGCTGCTGCTAACACCTTAGGATTAAATACATCTCTTGACTTTCCATGAGTTAAAGTGTTTCCAAATTTTGCATTTAGAGTTAAGTTAAATACCCCCGTTTCATCAAACCTGCATACTCACCGAATTTCAAATGGTACTTCAGTACGTCATGAAGCCACTTCCCAACTTTCATCACAGCATATTCACAAAAAAGTGAAATATGACACTTTATTTATTCTACATGAGAAAAACATTAGGACTGAGTATGCAGGTTCGCTACATACGGGCCCACAAAAATCAGAGTTTTATGCAAATACCAATAGATCACGAGCAGAGGAAGCAACATCCCAGTTAGCAATGTCAAGGTGTCACAAGCTTGTTTCAACCTTGCCAATGACAATTTAGCATTTTAAGACCTGTCAGTGACAATGGTGCAAGCTTGTGACAAGGTTAAAAGGGTCCTACTTGACAAAAGAGGAGTTTGTCACAAGTTGTCATGCAGGGTTGTCATAAACCCTAATTCAGGGTTGTTGCATGCTTTTTTTTATTAAAAGTTGTGCCAATATTGTCAAGTAAACTAGTATAAACTTGTATTGTAAACCTTTTGACAACATTAAACACAGTTGATGTAGGCATTTAGAGAGCTTGCTACAAGCTTGTTTTGTAGAGCTTATATCTACGGTATCAGGTCAGGTTGCAAGCTTCAAATTTTAACTGTAATAAAATATAGTCATAAACCAGCATAAAACTTAAAAAAACTATACTATAAAATTCTTGTACAGTGAAAACGCTTAAGCAATATGTTTGTCGAAAAAAATATGCATTTAGTTTCAAACTCATAAAAACAAATTTTTCATTTTACTGATGGCTTATACCTTTTATTAATTGCTATACAAACAATATAATAGTCCTTTGAATAAAAACCTTGCACTTATATTTGTACTTGAAAGATACCAATAATATGTATAGGCCTGTACAGTCTTCTAAATATACATGAAAAACAAGGAATAGTAATAAAACCATAGAAATGCTGTTATATTTAAATTTATTTATATTATATTTACAAATATTTACATTATAGGTAACCGTTTTCAATACTTTTACTATTGTTGGTCCTGCTGTGCTTATTCTGCCTGATTCGTTTTGTTTTTCTATTTTGTTTGAACAAATTATGTTACAATTAATGCTGTGTTAAATGGTGATAGTAACATTTTATTTTTCTGAAAAATAAGTATAGTATTGGCATAGCAGTTTTTACAGTAAACAGTGTATAGAAAATAATATTCAATCATTGACAATTGATAATATTAATTTTGAAAGATATGCTTTTTTGGTGAGGTAATATTATTATTTCATTTTTATTTGGCTACTCTCACCTTTATTTTGATCCTGGGGGCCTTGTCAGAAGGTCATAAAACAAAAACATAGAGGACAAAAGACGAACATGAAACACACGAAAATACGAATAGCGCCCTAGAATTTCCTCTTACGTTTCGCAGGACCGGGGTAAACATCGTGCTTCATCAGGGAGCCTACTTTGTTTTTCTCTTTCACGCGCCTAGAGTCCGATCCGGCACCTCTGGGGCGCTATTTGTATGTTTCGTGTTCGTATTTTTTCTTTTGTTTTGTTTTTATGACCTTCTGACAAAGCGCCCAGGACCAATTTAAAGGTGAGAGTAGCCCAATAAAAAGAAATCATAGTATGAATTTTGAAATAATTTTTTAACAGTTTTTGTCATAAAATTTATCAAGAGAAAGTATTTAATTTTAAACATTATTTTACTGCTATTTTATAATATTTCATGCAGAAGATACTTTGATAGATTGGTTACTGTCTATATAATTTTATTTGTACAATATATTATAGGTAGCCCTATAAACATGTATTAACAGGTTTTTTATTCTTTGAAATTTGAAGTCATTAATAATTTTGATTTTTGTCTACGTATATTGAAGAAACTCAATATTATCCTAAACAAATTTTCAAATATGTATAGTTTGAGGACAGTCGCGTAAAGATTGGGTGATAGCCTGGCGCGTGCGTAATCTTGAGCCCATCGATCCATATTTCTTTGTCTTGCCTTCACTTAATTAGTTATAATGGACTTTAAAATTATCTTCAAACAATGAAATTCATGTGTACATCTGAGTTTCTACTGTACATATTGTGTAATACGTAATTTTTATAAAATGATCAAATATTAGCCTACTTTTAATAATCATAGTAGAACCTGTTTCGATACATGTTCTGTATTTGATAACAAAATGAAATTTATCTAATTGCACTGAGTACGGGTTTTACATTTAAATATGTTATTTCATAATTTGTAATATAGAATGAATCATGGACGATTGTGAAACTCTATATATCGAAGTCAGTCAGAAATCACCTCAGTATATCGAAGGCCTTAATATATCGAATTTTTCTCGTTCCTCTTCAGGTTCGATGTATCGAGGTTTCACTCTATCTACGGTAAATTTACTGTAATTAACTTACTGATCACAAAGAAAAGTTTGTTTTACTGTAAGGTCCGCAAGATTAAAGAAGTAATAGACAGTACTAGTTATTCTGAAAACTACACTATGTATTTTATCTATCATATTGTTTAATCTTATTAATTCCTATTAATAGGCTATAGTGATTTTTACTGTAACAGTGTTCTTTTTTCATTATAATGTTATGTTTTTAGGGGGTAGGGGGGGTTTCAGATTAATCAGACTTTCAGACCGACGTTCGCATTCACGGGACTCTAATGTATCTATTTATAAACCATATATTGACAAGGTGATTCATGTGTCTCAAAAAAATTTATAATGGATGACTTGGTCTTGAGAGATGGGGAAAAAAGAATACAGTAAAAATGATTTAAACTATTTCTGTATAGGTACTGAGGAAAAAAATATAAATTTCAAAAATTGTTAACTGTAAATGTAGTTATTTTTTAATTTACTACCCCAAGACAGCATGCTGTGATATGAACTTGTTTCTTTTTTAACCAATTTATATATTCAGTAAAAAAACACCATAAACAATAATAAAATAATTATAAAGGGAAATGATTTACCCTCGAAGTCTCCTGAATTTGGCTTGCAACAACCAGTCACTTACAGACTCACTTATTTGACTGTTTTCTGCGTGTCTTGCGCAAGCAGATGTCTGCAAACATAAGAATAGGCAACAGGTACTTTATACAAAATAATAAAATATGCTAATATGATTAATTCATATTCACCTTAAATTATGCCCTGTTTGAGTCTGCATCTTATTTTGTGATAGGTATAACATTATGTAGTAGTAGTTACCATACCTTGGACACTTTATAATGAAAAAAATATAATTGATTTTAGAAAACTGGCACAATTTATCTCCCATCGCGAGATTCAATCAAAAAAATTGTATTTTGTAAACATTTTTAACTAAAACCCGATTTCAACTCGTTTAACGTTGTCATCTAGAAACATGGTTTTCAGAACAACATGTAAAAACAAATGACGTAAGAAATATAAATCCGTTACGTCTCCTACAACTACCCAAGTGTGGTTTCAATATAACATGGCAAGGTTTAATATTAAAAGCAAGATATTGTATTTTAATAATCCTCCATTAGAATAACATTGGACAGATATCACGGGTTTTTCTAGAATTATCCATGATGGGGACAAGTATGGGGTTTTATGCAAATATTATGATATTACAAGCAGATGAAGTCACATACAAAATGTTATCAATATAAATGTGTTATAAGCGAGGAATAAAATTTGTGTACTACTTATTGCGTTAAGCACTTTATTTTGTTAATTTAAATTCAATGTTGCAATAATTTGATTTATAATCAAGTATATGTGACCAGCCCAAAACCCTATTTTTGGAGTACAAAAGCCCCCTTCGGAAGGTGTGATCTGTCTGGTTTTCAAACTCATGAAAATATATGTTATTTTACACATTTGTACCAAATTTCATCCAGATCGGAGCTTTTTACCAAAGTTATCGTGCCTACAGACCACATATGTATACAAATTACAACGAATGGCGTTTTTGGCATCTGGAGACCTAAAAACAAATACCCCCGTCACAGCAAACCTGCGTACTCAGCGAATTTCCAATGCATATATATATGTGTCTCATTACTACATAGAGCTACTTACCAAGTTTCACAAAAATACATTCATAAATAAGTAATATAAAGCATTTTATTTTTTCTCCATAATAATAACATTAGGGCTGAGTACACAGGTTTACTGCAACGAGGAAGATAACAAATGTGTATTTTCGCAATCCTACATAATAATAGCGTGTACAAGGCAACGTGTGACCACCTAATCCAAGTAAACTACTAAACGTAGAAAGGCCAGGTTGGTGTCAAAAGATTTCCCTTAGACCAAGGTGATGAAAAAATACGATATCCTAAATTTACTCAGTTATACGTTTGCAATCGGCAAAAAACACTGTTTTTTAGGCCTTTTTTCGCCATCCCCATGTATAAGGAACGTGTAACCACCTATTCCGAATAAACTACTGAACGTAGAGAGGCCATGTTGGTGTCAAAAGATTTCCCTTAGGCACAGGATGATGAAAAAATAGGATATCCTACATTTATTTAGTTGTAAGTTTGTAATTGGCAAATAAACACTGTCTTTTTTGGCCATGTTTTATTTGCAATGATTTTAATTACCTTGTGTTCTATACTTTGCATCCAAATTCAATACAACAGCTGAACAAAGTTAAGGTTGTTTTTTTAAACAAAGCAGACAACTATTCCTAACTAATGTTAGGTTTTTGGATTGAAATTTACAAGCAGTAAGGAACAGAAATTCCATGCTGAATGGGAGTAGAGTTTATAATACTTTATAAAAGTGTCAGCTAAGTTCAATTCAGATTTGTTTACTCTATATTTACTATTTATATTTCTGATTTTGTTTACTTTTACACTTGCAGCGAAATTGGGTTTTATGACTGTTAATGGAACCAGAGTAGATGATTTTCCTTTGATAAATCCTGGATCCCAGAAAATATGACAGCAGGGTGGCATTCTAGCAGTTCCGTGCTGAAATTGTAGTTTTTAAGGTGGTTTTTAAAGTTTTAAAGTTTTGTGTAATAATGAATCAAAAGCTTTTTTTAACATCTAGGATAACCATTATAGTAGGAGGCATTAGAGGGTTCTGCGTCAGTAAACAAAGTGTACCTGATGTGGATGTGGATCACCCTCCCCCCGATGACCTTTGACCCCCCGAGATGACCTTGACCTGCCCCCCCAAGATGACCTTGACCTGCCCCCCATGAGGAAAACAACTTAAAAGATTAATAACTAGCCTACTTACCAGCCGATTGTAACAGGACTTTCGCTAAATGGTAGGCCTTATGCTAAGGAAGCGAATGACGAAAGAAACTTGAAAATCGACCATCAAAAAAACGTGCTGTTAATTTATAAACGTACTTTCCTTTTGGGATCTCAGCTGTTTATCGGCCGATTTCGATGGCCCTTCACCCTATGTTAGGCCTTGGCTTATAGAAACTATCCCCGAAAGAAATTTGAAAATCGACCGAAAACCAACCCCGCTATTAATTTTCCAACGTCTTTTCCTTATGGGATCTCCGCTGTTTACCGCGCGTAGAAAAATTCCCAAGTGCTGCGGTGTGCCAACAGCAAACTGCACCAAAGTGCACCTGCGGATGCGGATCACCCCCCCATGAGGAAAACACCTTAAAAAATTAATAACTAGCCTACTTACCAGCCGATTGTAATGGGACTTTCGCTAAATGGTAGGCCTTATGCTAAGGAAGCGAATGACGAAAGAAACTTGAAAATCGATTATCAAACAAATGCGCTATTAATTTATAACGTACTTTCTTTATGGGATCTCAGCTGTTTACCGGCCGATTTCGATGGCCTTTCACCCTATGTTAGGCCTTGGCTTATGGAAACTATCCCCCGAAAGAAATTTGAAAATGACCGAAAATCAAACCCGCTATTAATTTTCCAACGTCTTTTCCATATGGGATCTCCGCTAATCCCCCGTGCCTACGTGACCGCCTCAGGCTGTTTACTCATCAGCGATTCCGGGAATTGTTTTCCGCCTCGGGCGCGCGCCTCTCCACCGGTGCCTATATAACCCGCTATTATTCGAGGGTGCCGTTAGTTTCCTTGTGTCCTGCCGAGTGAAAGCCCATTAGTGCGTGCCAGCGAGTTTTTCCTGCCTTGTGCGCATTTCGCCAGTGACTTCTTCCTGCTTTCTACAATGCCTAAACGTAAGTATGTTTTACTGAAATTAACTTTTAAAGCTTTCGTCCTTTTACATATTACCTTTTTTTTTCTTTTTGCTATAAACTAATTTAATACAATAGTAAACCTGTTTACTAATGTTAGACGTGTCATGGTTTCAATTCCTGTCTATTACGCATCAATCTAAAGCTTCCGTTCTCTTACATACTATATATTTTTCTTTTCGCTAAAAACCAATTTAATAAACGAGGAAACCCGTGTACTAATATTAGACTTGCCATGGCCTTGACTCTTGTCTACCACGCATAAAGTAAGTGTCATCACCCTGTGTTATGCTACCAGTGAAGTGTTCTCGTTGCGATTAATTTGTAAATGTAAGAGACTTATCGTATCCGTTGTTGCAGATGAACGACCAACATCTGCACGAGGTCTGCGGCCGAGCCTTCAGCCTGCTTGGAAACCTGAAGCGACACGCGGAGTCTGTCCAAAACGCCAGACGTCACGACTACCACGTCTGCGGTAGGCGCTTCGCACGAGGCGACTCCCTCTGCCACACGTCACCACGGTTCACGGACAACATTCAGCGGCAGAGCCTCAACCACAGCGAGCAGACCATCCCTGCCGACTGTGCCCGGCCATCTTCGCGAGCCTAGAGGACGTACGCCACCACATGCGGACGAGTCACTCAGCGAGCCCAGCAGCCTCCTCCTCCTCTTCAAGCTCTACCCGCCGAATGGAGTGCGAGCAATGCGGTCGACGCTTCCGACGAGACGTAGAACTGCGACGACACGTCCGCACGTTCCATGCACCGAGGTTCCGCTGCAAAGAGTGCAGCGCCACCTTTCGCAGGGAAGCCAGCAGGTGCCAACACACCACCATGCTTCACGGCGAGGGCTCGAGGTTCCGCTGCGCTAACTGTGACAAGGCGTTTAGCCGCCGCTTCATCCGGGACCAACACGGTCCCAATCTCACAGCTGCCCCGTCGTGAGGAACTTGGTCCACGACCGCCTGCCCAGAGTGACCTCTCCGCCAAGCGCCGAGCCTCGCCCCAGTACCGAGCCCCAACCCGGTCCCAGCACCGAGCCCCAGCCTGGTCCCAGCACCGAGATCCGGCCCGGTAACAGCACCGAGCCCCAGCCCGGTCCCAGCACCGAGCCCCAGCCCAGCGACGATGATAAGATGGATGGTAGCGGCATCCCCACGTTCCAGCTCGTGCACCAAGCCCTCCGCACTCGCCTCCTCACCTACTGACTGTCTTAACCAATGGACGCCTTGCTGACTGTCAAGGAGGCACTGGTCTTCTTGTTCCAGGAGGTTCTCGACCTGTTGACCGATGTCAGGAGCAGGCACTCCAGCATCAAGGTGAACATGGTATTGGAGTGCGAGTTCTCCAACATCCACGGGGCCACCTGCCTACGTTCGTTCAACACCGTCAACGTCCCGCTGACCGAAGCCTCCGACTCGGAAAACTTCCTCTCGGCCACGTTTAACATGATCCTGAACAAGAAGGAGCAGTGCGAGTCGGTGGGCAGTGGTTGGACCTACCTGCGCATACGCGACCTCGAGATCCGCGTGAACGAGTACACGCCACTCGGAGGCAGAGCCTTTATCCAGCTGCCAAAGGCCATCGCTGATACGCATGCCATTGTCAATGTACATAACGCCGACAACATGTGTTTCATGTACGCCATCCTGACCAAGTTCGTCCCACAGGAAACGAAGAGAACCGCATCATCGCCCGCTACGACTGGACTGGCCTGCGCTTCCCCGTGGCTCTGAAGGACATCAAGTCCTTCGAGCGCAAGCACGCCATCAGTGTAAACGTTTACGGGATCGAGCGGGCGATGGTGGGAAGACGCCCCGACGGAACGCCAGAATTCAAGGACAAGGTCTACCCACTGAAGATTTGTAAGCGGGAGCTCAAAGATCACCAAAACCTGCTGTACGTGACCAAAGACGGGGACAGCCACTACGCGTACATCGCGGACCTGAGTCGACTGATCCGGCCCCAGCTCACCAACCACGGGCAAAGGATCTACATCCGTAAGCGGTGCTTCGCTTACTTCGACAACCAGCCCAACAAGCTCGGCCTGACGGGCGCTCAACGTCTGGAGGAGCACGGGCGTTACTGCTACGCCAAGGCTCCCCTCCGCTTGGACATGTCGAAGAAGGAAAAGATCCGCTTCACGCACCCCGAGTACACCCGGCGAGAGAGGTTCTGCATTTACGCGGACTTCGAGTGCTCTCTGCAGCCCGTGCCCGACGACCCGGTGGAAGCACCGCGCGGCACCAGACCCCTGCGTATTCACGTCCCGTACGCCTTCGCCTACCAGATCGTAGACTCACTAGGCCTGGAGGAGTTTGAACCCCGCGTCTACTTCGGAGCCGACGCGTCCAAGGTCTTCATGGAAAGGCTCAAGATGGACATGTTGAGTCTGTGGGAATTCCTGTTCAACATGAGATCTCTGCACCCTTCACTGACCTGGCAGGAGATGGACGTGTACGTAGTGGCGACCCGCTGCTACCTCTGCAACAAGGAGTTCACTGAGCTGGACATCAAGGTGCGGGACCACAATCACGCCCCGCCATACGAGTACCGCGGGGCGGCGCACCGCTCGTGCAACCTGCGGTACAGGGAGCAGCGGGTCATCAACTGCTACTTCCACAACCTGTCCAACTACGACGCCCACTTCATAGTGCGGGAGATGGCGATCGATCCCGGCGATGTGGACGTGCTGGCGCACACCGAAGAGCGCTACATCATCTTCACCAAGTGGTTCCACTTTGGCCAGCCCGGGGACAACCAACGACAAACGTCCTTTGCGGTGCGGTTCCTGGACACCTACAGGTTCTTGCCCACTGACAAGATGCGCGAGACTAGGAAGTGGTTCCCCGACGACCGGCTCTTCGACCTGGTGCGTAGGAAGGGCGTGTTCCCCTACGACTTTATCACGTTTTACGACACGCTGTACTCCACCAGACAGCTACCTCCTCTGGCTGCGTTCCACAACACCATGATCCTGGAAGACATCAAGGACGAGGAGTACGAGCACGCCCTCAACGTGTGGCAAGCCTTCAAGTGTCGCAACCTCAAGGACTACGCCGACAAGTACCTGCGCTGCGACATCGCCCTGCTCACCGACGTGTTCGAGCAGTTCCGCGACACCTCTTTGGCCGAGTACGGACTGGACCCCGCTCACTACTACACCCTGCCCTCTTACGCCTGGGACGTCATGCTCAAGACCAATTACTTGGAGCTAGACACGCTGTGGGACTTTGACATGTACCTACCTCTTCGTGGAGCAAGGCATCCGAGTTGGTATCTCGCAGGCTATCACCCGCTACGCCAAGGCCAACCACGAGCGATGCCGCCCCGAGGACCGACGCCCCAACGAGCCGACACGCCACCTCCTGTACCTGGACGCCAATTACCTGTACAGCTGGGCCATGTCCCATTACCTGCCCACCGGAGAGTTCCAGTGGCTCAGCCGCGAGGAGATCGACGCCTTGGACATCGCTTCGCTGGACGCAGAAGCCGACCGGGGCAACATACTGGAGGTGGACCTCCGCTACCCCGCTCGCCTCCACGACTTGCACAAGGACCTTCCATACTGCTGCGAGACCAAGCGGCCTCCGACAGGCAAGTTCCCCAAACTGGTGACAACCCTGGACGATAAGGACCACTACATCTGCCACTACAGAATCTTGCATCCAGCGCAGAACAAGGGACTGGAGCTTGTGGCTGTGCACAGGGCCGTGTCGTTCCGTCAGTCTTGGTGGTTGGAACCCTACATCCTGATGAACACCGAGCTGCAGAAAAAGGCAAAGACCAAGTTCGAGCAGGAATTTTTCAAGCTCATGAACAACGCGGTCTTTGGTAAGACCATCAAGAACGTCCGCAAGCGGCTCAACGGAAAGCTGGTGTGCACCCCGGAAAAGTTCAGCAAGTACGTGGCCAAGTCCAACTTCCTGGATCGCACGTACTACACGGGGGACGTGGTGCTTATACACCTCGCCAGGGTGAACAACGTTCTGGACAAGCCCATCTACATAGGCATGTCTGTCCTGGAGCTGAGCAAGTGGGTCATGTACGAGTTCTTGCGGAACATGAAGAACCACTACGGAGATCGCCTCACCGTAAACTACATGAACACTGACAGCTTTGTGTTCGACATCGTGTCCCAGGACATCTACAGGGAGATGATGGAGCACCTGGACGACTTTGACACCAGCGCCTATCCCAAGTCCCACTCCTGCTACAGCCCCGTTAACGCCAAGGTCATCGGCAAGTTTAAGGACGAGTGCAACGGCCGATCCCTGTTCGAGTACCTCGGGCTTTGCTCCAAGCTGTACTTCATGAACATCAAGGACCCGAGCGAAGAAACGGGCTCCAAGGCCCTGAAGCGCGCCAAGGGAGTCGCCAAGGGGGTCGTGAAGAACGTGCTCACCCCCGACGACTACAGGGAGTGCCTGTTCAACGGGGTGTTGAAGACCACCGTCAACACCCGGTTCCAGTCTCACCTGCACCGCGTCTACACCGTCCAACTGGAGAAACTCTCCTTGAGCCCGGCCGATGACAAGCGCTACGTCCTGGCTGACGGGATCCACACCTTGCCGTGGGGACACAAGGACATCCCGCCGCTGCCCAGAGCCAAAAGGCGAGATCGCCCACAGGAGGAGGACCAACAGCGGAGGCAAGAAGAGGAGGAGGATGAAGAAGAGTTCCCGGTTTAGGGTTTATTTGTAAATATTATTTTTAAGTTCAATTGTAAATAGTATGTTTAAGTCCAATTGTAAATAGTATTTGTAAGCAATTATATTGTATTAGTTTGGTTTACAGCAGCAATCTGTTTTTTATTATCTCCCCATATTCCCCTCTTTTTCAAAATCACAAACATGTCCAAGTTATACTTTATAATTAAATTAACTTTTATACAATTTTAAAACTATCGAAACTTGGACAGTAGTTTTTTCTTAAATATTGGATTGAAAGGAAAAATATAGGTGAGGCAGTAGTGGCCGCAAACAGAGGTGTCGTAGCCCTGCAGCCGATACCTGTTGTAGACGTAGCGGCGGCGCGAGTTGTGCCTCAGGAACCTTTGGTAGTCCGCCTGGTACGGTGACTTGCCGTAGCTGACAAAGTATTCTAGCCGGTCCTGGGAGCAGTAGAACGCCACCCAGTTACAATTTTACAAAATACAAGAATAGTAAATCAGGATGAGAAGATTGAGTCGAACAGCCTGCGGACTAGATCATAGTGATTTTTCGTTACGGTATGTACAGTTAGGTTTATTAATGACGGTTACAGTTAGGTTTATTGATGCTGGTTACAGTTAGGTTTATTGATGCAGATTTCAGTTAGGTTTATTGATGCAGATTTCAGTTAGGTTTACTGATGCTGGTTTCGGTCAGGTTTCTTGATTCAGGTTTCAGTTAGGTTCATTGATGCAGGTTTCACTTAGGTTTATGGATGATGGTTTAAGTTAGGTTTATCGATGCTGGTTTCAGTTAGGTTCATTGATGCAGGTTTCACTTAAGTTTATCGATGCAAGTTTAAAGTTAGGTTTATTGATGCAGATTTAAGTTAGGTTTGTCGATGCCAATTTTTGGACATCAACATCGCGCGCGCGATGATTTTCAAGTTTCGTTCGTTACAATCGGCCAGTAAGTAGGCTAGTTATTAATATTTTAAGGTGTTTTCCTCGTGGGGGGTGATCCGCATCCGCATCCACAGGTGCACTTTGGTGCAGTTTGCTGTTGGCACACCACAGCACTCGGGAATTTTTCCACGCGCGGTAAACAGCGGAGATCCCATATGGAAAAGACGTTGGAAAATTAATAGCGGGGTTGGTTTTTGGTCGATTTTCAAATTTCTTTCGGGGATAGTTTCCATAAGCCAAAGCCTAACATAGGGTGAAGGGCCATCGAAATCGGCCGGTAAACAGCTGATATCCCATAAGTAAAGTACGTTTATAAATTAATAGCGCGTTTGTTTGATCGTCGATTTTCAATTTTCTTTCTTCATTTGCTTCCTCAGCATAAGGCCTACCATTTAGCGAAAGTCCCGTTACAATCGGCCGGTAAGTAAGCTAGTTATTAATTTTGTAAGTTGTTTTCCTCATGGGGGCAGGTCAATGTCATCTCGGGGGGCAGGTCAAGGTCATTTCGGGGGGGCAGGTCAAGGTCATCTCGGGGGGGTGTCAAAGGTCATCGGGGGGGAGGTCCACATCCACATCAGGTGCACTTTGCTTACTGACGCAGAACCCTCTAATGCCCCCTACTCATTATACTCCCTAAAGTAGTATAGCGATTTGTGTATGAGTACATAAAATACATGACTAAGACACAAATACAGTTAAAAATGGGAGGACAAAATGCAAAGGTAAAATTAACCACAAAAGGTTTGTGAAAGTTAAGACGATTAATATAATCCATTAAACTATATTTCAGTTAAATATTTCAAGTTTAATATTCCGATTCAGTTTTGTTATCTTAAAAATGTTGTTCAATTTCGATTTCCTGTGCTGTATTGGATTAAATTGGGTGAAACTGGATGAAACTCTGGTAATAAATTTAATATAATGGATAAGAAAACTAAGGACTATTGACCTATCCCATTGGCATTGAATAAAATGTGGAATAATTTTCCATAAATTGTATAGCTAACTAGAATTTCCTGTGCGCAGCTTGCGTATTCCATTTTGAGAAGCGAAAATAGTAAATAGTAAACAAAACAGTTAGAGTGACAGTCTGTAGTTCTATGTAATCATTATAACAGCTGTTTATTTAATTGAATTTAATTAAGAAAAAACACATGACTACTACAACTAGTTGAAACCACACACCAAGTTTCATCAATATACATTCATAAATAATCAAGATATCAAAATTGATTTATTCTCCATAATGATAACATTGGACAACGTACTGTGTTTAGCACTTTGAATATCTCTGCAACGGTTGGATTTAGAACAACAATTAGTAGAGGAGAACCCAGAAAGAGGGGCCGTAATCGGCACTTTTTTCCCATGTTATTCTTATGGGGAGCCGTTTTTGCGCCGACACCAGCTCCCGCCTTACACAAGTTTCCTTGTTAGCCTATACTAATGTCCAACCCTTGCCTATACTAGGAGTACGCTCTTATATCGCGTATAAGGATTGAGTGATCGCGTAAAATAAAAAAAAAAATGTTTCAATTGACAATATACCTCATGGGCCCTCCATTATAACTGCAGTTTGACAATGACATACAAATCCAGAACATGACAAACAATGAGGCCTGAAACCTGTCAATCAGTCAGACAAAGTGCATATGAAGTAGTTACTCACCCCTCAGTCTCACTGAGGGCTGTATCATCTAGGCCCTCATAATAATATTAGCTGAAGATTTTTATATAAAATGTAATATGTTGGCGGCAATAAAGGTCCCCAATCAGTGAGAGCACGTGGTTTAAAAGTAGTTATTTACACTTTGGTTCCACTGGAGGACCCATCAGGATATTTATTTTATTGTAGCTTAATATTGCTGTAAAAATCTATAAGTATAAATACAGAACTTGATGAACAATACGTTTTAAAATCAGTCAATTGGTTTTGAATGCCTAAATATTTTAAACTCTAATCCAGAGGTTTTAATGTAACACATTAACCTTACTGGGGGAGGGGGGCTGTGCCCCCCAGGCCTCCCATTGTTATTGTAGCTTTATATGGTTGTTCAAATACATAGGCAACCTATAAATGCAGAACTTAAAAAACAATAAGGCTTAAATCATTCAATTTGTTTTTAAGAAGAATAAATTGCCTCATTTTAAAAAGAAAAGAAAAGTAGTATCTTATGTTAAATATAATCTAGGAAGAAATTAAAACTCTTTGACCCACTTCTTAGAATCCACGAGTCATTGTGTCAAGGTCCAAGATTTTGTATACATCTTAATATATAAATACCCCCGTAGCAGCAAACCTGCGTACTCAGCAAATTTCCAATGCATAAATATGTATCTTAATGCCACATAAAGCCACATATCAAGTTTCATCAAGATACATTCATAAATAAACGATTTATGACATTTTAATTATTCTCCATAAGAATAACATGGCGGCTGAGAGTGCAGGTTTGCTGAAGCAAGGAACTCCAAAAATGGGGTTTTACACAAATATCAATATAACTCAAGTAGGTAAAGCCACATACCAAATGTGAATAATTTATGTTCATAATTAAGGGAGATAACATGTTACTTATTCTCCATAAGAATGACATGGGACTGAGTACACAGGTTTGCTGTTACAGGAACTATCGGCCGAAAAAATGTTTTTTAGTGCAAATATCAATAGACCACAACGATATGAAGTAATATACCAAGTTTCATCAGCAAAAGTATATAAATAAGCGAGATATACAATTTATCTTATTCTCCGTAAGAATAACATTGGACAACATACTGGGTTTAGCACTTTCGATATCTCTGTAACCATTTGGCGTAGAGCAATGATCAAAACACTAAATTGTGTCTTTCTAAGCTGATTCCAATGGAAAAAAAACTAAAATTTGACTTTTTCAACAATTATATGTAAAAAGCTCAAAAAACCCACTTTTGGGATACAAACCCCCCCCCCAAAATACCTCTTCGGATAGGTCGATCCGTCTGGTTTTCGAACTTAAATTAATAAATGCTGCTTTACACGTTTATACCAAATTTTGTCAAAATTGGATGAATTTTACGACAGTTATCGTGCTCAAGGACACACACACACACACACATATATATATATATATAGGCCTATATACAGTTTTAGAAAGAATGGTGTTTTTGGCATCTGGGGACCTCAAAATGAAAAGTTATCATGGTCATGGGCCATGCCGACTACGGTAATAGCTTCTTCCCTATATGGGAAATTAACTGAAATGGATCCCTATTTCCCTTGGTCACGCGATTACTTGAGAATTAGTGGACCAAATTGAATAATTATTTCTTGTTGAGTTCGTTTATGTCAGGACAAGGTTCTTATAAAAGACAATTTTTAATCTGACCTAAGAGCTCTGCCCCACAGGCCTTCAAAGTTCGTATTGATTTTATCTAAGTTCAGTTAGTTACACCAAGCAGCTGTAAACATACTTGAAAGGCATATACATATGTTGATTATAGAAATAAAAAGCTAAGTGAATGTAAACTCTCATTTTGGAAATAAAAAGAGTACTTGAATGGCAACTCAAACTCTTTTTTAGCGAATTTCCCCTATAGGGAAGAAGCTATTACCGTAGTCGGCATGATAAGACCTAGGCCCGGGACCATGATAACTTTTCATTTTGAGGTATATATATATGTATATATGTATATATATATATGTGTGTGTCCGTGAGCACGATAACTCTCGTAAAAATTATCCGATTTTGATGAAATTTGGTATAAACGTGTAAAGCAACATTTATGACTAAGTTCGAAAACCAGCCAGATCGCTCTATCCGAAGGGGTATTTTTGGGGGGTTTTGTACCCCAAAAATGGGTTTTTGAATTTTTTAGGTAATTTTTGAAAAAATCAAATTTTAGTTTTTATCATTGGATTCAGCTTAAAAAACACACAATTTGGTATTTTCATCATTTCTCTACGTCAATTGGTTACCGAGATATTGAAAGTGCTAAACAAAGTACGTTGTCTAATGTTATTCTTATGGAGGAAAAAAAAATTTTATATCTCGCTTATTTATGAACGTATACTGACGAAACTTGGTATATGGCTTCATCTGGTTGTAGTATATTGATATTTGCTCAAAAAATTATTTTTTGCCAAAGGCACCCGTAGCAGCAAACCTACGTACTCAGCCCCATGTTATTCTTATGGATAATAATTAAATGCCATGTCTCCCTTAATTATGAACATAATTTAATCAAATCTGGTATATGACTTCACCTAGTTGAGTTATATTGATATTAGCGTAAGAATAAAATCGGACAACGTACTGCCTGTAGTACTTTCAATATCTCTGTAACCATTTGACGTAGAGCAATGATAAAAACACCAAATTGTGCGTATTTTTAAGCTGATTCCAATGGAAAAATCTAAAATTTGACTTTTTCTACGATTATTTGTAAAAAACTAAAAAAACTTATTTTTAGGGTACAAACCCCCCCCCCAAAAAAAACCCCTTCGGATAGGTCGATCTGTCTGGTTTTTGAAATTAAAGTCATAAATGCTGCTTTAAACAATTATCCCAAATTTCGTCAAAATCAGACTATTTTTACGAGAGTTATCGTGCTCATGGACAAATATATATATATATATATATATATATATATATATATATATACTGTATATATACAGTTTTGAAAGAATGGTGTTTTTTGGCATCTGGGGACCTCAAAATGAAAAGTTATCATGGTCCTGGGCGTAGGTCTTACCATGACGACTACGGTATTAGCTTCTTCCCTATAGGAGAAATTCGCTAATCCCTAAAGGGTAAATTCGCTAAAAATAAATAAAAGTGTCCGGGTTAACCTGAAACTGGGAAACCAGAAGAAACAGACTATGGGAAGAGGGGTTTTTGGGGATTTTAAATTTTCCAAAAATCAGTTGTTTTTTTTTCATTTTTCACCCTAAAGTTTTTAAAAAACTTAATTTTGGGTTGGACCATGTTATAGAGCTTAAAAAAACAAATAATATAGTATTTTGAATCATTAACCTAGGTTAAGTGATTGCAGAAAAATCCAAAATACCTGCTCATAAAATCTCCCATGTAAATCTTATGGGGAAAAGGTTTTTGGCTTTTCCTCAGTTAATTTTAATGGAAACTTCACATTTGCTTTGAGCAATCAACTCAGCTCCACAAAACAATCATTTTGGTGTTTAAATTGTGATGCTACGTCCAACCGTTGTAGAGATATTAAAAGTGCTAAACATAGTACGTTGTCCAATGTTTATCCTTATGGAGAATAAATAAAATTTGTTATCTCCATTATTTATGAATGTATATCGATGAAACTTGGTATGTGGCTTCACGTTGTATTGGTATATTGATATTTGCACCAAAAAAAGATTTTTTGTTATCCCTGTAGCAGCAAACCTGCATACTCAGCCCTAATGTTATTCTTATGGAGAATAAGTCTATCTCCTTTGATTATGAACATAAATTAATTAAACTTAGTATGTAACTTTACCTGGTTGAGTAATATTGATAACTGCCCAAAAACATATTTCTTCTTGTTTTTGCAGCAAACCTGCGTCCCAGCCCTAATGTTATTCTTATGGAGAATGAATAAAATGCCATTGATCACTTATATACTTATGCATTTTTATGAAACTTGGTAAGTGGCTTTATGTGGTAGTGAGAAACATATGCATTATGCATGCATTGGAAATTCTCTGAGTACGCAGGTTTGCTGCGACAGGGGTATTTGAATTATTCATAAACGTATCATAGTAAAGCATAAAATAAACAAAATGAGATGTAATAAAAATTTACATGATGTATCAAATAAATATAATAAAATCATGCAGTAGTCTATAAAGGACATCAACAATAATTTCCAAATCTTATAATACACTTTAGAGGAAGTTACACTTTGTAGCAATAATTTAGAAAGCTACATCATATTTTGATATTACAGTAGGGTCTTATCTGTATATAGTATTGCCCATTAGCGTGCATTTTAATAAAAATGGCATACTAAAAAAGTAGAAATATTGTGTTATTGTTTTATATTTTAAATCAGTAGTTCTGAGTGAACAATTTTAAAATATTTTATTGTGAAGTAGAAATATATGTTTATATTTAAATTAAATCAATATATTCATAATATAAATTGAAGTCTCTGTTTGCGTCTGAATGTTTATCTGTTACCTCCTCCTAAACCACTCATCCGATTTCGATGAAACATTGCATGGTCATTCAGGTTAACCCTGGGAAGCCACTAATAAAAAACCTAGAACTAAAGGACTTCGCCCCACTGGATTTCAATGTTACCATGCTAATCACATGAAAGAACATTTTGTTATGTTTTTTACAGGTAACTAATATAAAACGTTGTAAAAATCTGTCTATTTATTTAGGTAGCAAGCTGTAATGTAAATAGTATAAATTTTTTAGTGTCAAAACAAATCAAGACGGAAAACATAATCTCTCTCTAAATTACTTTTGGTTTCTTTTTACTTTACGCGCTCCTTAACCATACATCGAACTGCGGTGAAACATTGCACAGTGATCCAGGTAACCCTAGGAAGGTTTATAGCCATTTACTTAAAACCTAGTGCTTTGCCCCACTGGACTCGCTTGGAAATCCTATGGTCATTAGGGATCCTCTTGAGCGGTAGCAATGTACCTAATATATCAGAGTCAAACATAAGTCTAATCATGTTCTACAAATGTTTTAGGGCTCTGCCTTCTGGAAATTTAAAATACCTATTCCAACCAGCTTACTACTGCTGCTACTACTGGACTGAGGGGTAAAATTCAGTAGAAAGAAAGCTGAGAGGTTAACGTCAGACATAAACCTACCCCTGATAATAAATACTTTGCCCCACTGGAATATGATACCTGGTTTAATGAATCCCCCATAAATTTAATATTTTGTTTTGTAAATTCCAAAACATTGTTAAACATTGCCATGGAATAAAAATTAAATAAATAAATAAATATACCCATGTCAAACATTATACACCAATGACCACCGAACTGATGGTGCTGAAATTTGTTAGAAAAATAGATAATACACCAGAATCAAAATACACATTCCCTCAATCCAAAGATCCTTTGGGGTCCCGCCCCACTGGTACTTCACGCTATGTTTACCATCTTGCACCTACTGCTGCACTGATGAAGCCGAAGGTCAGTAGGATGATGGCTAAAGCACTCAAAGCAGAATGGACAGACATACTCCAAATGATTTTTTTTTTAGAGTCCCACCCAACAGGCATTTATTATTCCCATATTCTAATTATCGCTCACCCAATTACCGGGGGGGGGGGGGGGGGTTACGGGCTGCGTGACAGTAGAAACTGTTAAAGCATGCAAAATCGTCAGTTACAGTGACAAAATACCGTACGCCACAATCCAATACTTAAAAATTAATAAGTGTGACATGACATGGGTGAGGGGAGGAAATGACCAGGGTGAAAGGGTGATAAAGGGCGGGAGGGGGTCAAAAAGGGCTGAATATAGCGTGACATAATTTACCAATGGCCCTTATAATATGAACATTAAAGATTGGACATATATTATTTCAAATTGTAGTTAAGCCATATTAATAGTTGATTGTTTTTGTAGTTAAGCCATATTTCCCTTAATAAATCATCGGAACGAATAACTGAGCTATCATGTTGAAGATACTTTTACCATTAAATGTGTAAAATAAAGAATTCAAAACCATACAAATTATAACATAAATGGGCGATTCTCACTTATTTTGAATGTATCGGTAGCACCACCATAGAAAGACACGTTCAAATAACCTAAAAAAGGTGTCTCATTGGAAGTTGTAGTACAACTAAATTGATAACAAATATATTTACAAACAAGTCTTGCCAATAGGCCTATGCAAATAAAATAAAGTACAAAAGACACACTCTTAACCACCCTCCATAGGACTGAGCCCTGGGTCGGATAACTGAAAGGTCGGTTAAAACGAATAACGTTTGGATAATTTGTCATATTAAGCACTAAAATTATAAAAGTCAAACGTCAGTTAAAAAAAGGGTATAAAAACAGGTACCAAGATGCAACTTTGGAATACTTGCTAACTATGGAAACATATGATCGATTTCTGATCTGATCTTTTTTTCCGGTGCAGTATCAGGAATACAGCTGCGGCGGCAGATGTGAGTTAACTTATTTCCTGGAAATAAAAAGGCGGTTGATACGATGGAAGGTTAAAGTGAGGATGGTTAAGAGTGTCTACTGTAATCAGATGAGCTCACAAAGTAACGAAGATCTCATACCTGACTTCAATGCTTCTATTGCTAACGAAGTGATTCAAACTGGAGTGTCTTATGCACGATAACTACCGTGTCCATATCATAAAAAGTAAAAAAAAAATGAATATGACCGTATTTTGCATCTTTTAAGCATCCGGAACTTACTGAATCACTTCCGTGTAACATTTTGTCAAATTAATTTTTACGAAGGTATCTTCAGAAAAATATTAGTTGCACTCTGCTAAAAAGAATTAATGTTCGCACACACAATTAATAATAAATAGTATCAAGTTCAGTGGTAATACACTTCACACTCTAGCCAAATGTATTAGGTGAGCGACTCGCATTGAAATTAAACATTGTAAATAATCAATTGGAATAACATGAGCGGAGCCAGACTAAGTTACACATCCACTGACTCACGTTCATCGTTGCTCGCCTAGACTCGGCCAAAGTGTGAAGATGGCATACAAATAAATTTTGAATACCCATTAACTAAACATAGTTATATCCTTATTAATTAGTGAATTTCCTAAGGAAAAGTGAACTATTAGCATGACCCGCACGGTGAGACTTAAGCCCGGGACTGCCGTAGAAGTTCCTAACGTGCCCCCCTGAACACGTTTTGGGGGGTCGTTCAAAATTATATATATATATATATATATATATATATATATATATATATATATATGTGTGTGTGTGTGTGTGTGTGTGTGTGTGTGTGTGTGTGTGTGTATGCACTCTAGCGGTCACATTTTATTGTCCAATTTACTTCAAATTTGGTAGGGATGTTCCTTTCTATAATCAGTTGGACAAGTTTGTTGGGCAAAACAATCGGAAAACTCTAACCCCCTTTTAAAGGGATTATTCTTTCAAATTTCAAGTTTTTGGGCCCAAAAAGGGTCAGAAAAGCTCCGGACGTAAAATTAATGCTTATATTAATATGGGAATTAGTAAAGCGAAAGTTTTAAGCCCTCTCTTGTCATCCTAGCATAAATATTTACCGAGTTATTAAAGAAAATGTTTATCGGCTAAACACAGTATGTTTAGTCTTATGGGGTTTTTACATTAGAAAAGCATGTTATTATTTGTTGGTGTATTTGTATCATCCCCAGCAACCTCGCGCCTACTTTCAAGCCTGACTGGACCTTCTCCTAAACTTATAATGCGCAAAATTGTATTCCTAGCATTGCAGGTAAATGAAACCAGGAGCATCAGAACACAGCCAAAAAATCAATGTTTTCAGATTTCAATAAAATTGGAATAAATTAATGTTTTTACACTGGCTTTGAGTTTTAAAAGTTTTGGATGAGGAAATTCACTTCCCTCACGTCAGCGTGCTGCGTGCGAAGTCGTTTTCAAGTTTATATTTCCAACAAAATACACAACTATTAATAAAACAGGTTATGCTTCAATGAAATATCCTGAATACTGTTATTGGATTTAATATACCGGTTCGTAAGCGATTGGTTTTATTCTTTTAATATAGTTATCATATTGCAAGACGTGTGTCATTCATACTGTATCATCTTTGACATATTGTATAATTTGAAGTTTACTGATTTCCTGGGGTACAGTTCCGCAAACGTACCAACGATGTATTATCAAATGAAAATATCTATCGATTATAAATATCGTTTGGAATTTGGTATTTATTAGCGATCGAATTAATGGTTGTTATCGCTATTTCCAACAATATTTATAACGTATTAAATCATCTGTTTTGAAATATAATTTGTTTGCTTTATTTGTTTATGTTATTTCCTTTCCTTGGTAAGTGAACTAAAATGTTCTCTACAAGTGATAATATTCGTAGTTTAAGTATAAATGTACTTCAAAATAATTAATCTGCGTTTTCTTTGTAAATATATTTGTGGAGGAGCTTGAAAAGGTCTCTAAAAAGTGGTATAGAATCTGATGATTTGGCAAATAACTTATGCGAGTACCTTTATCGTAGGGAAGTCTTATTTTCTAATGAAGATCCATTTGAACACTTCTTAAAATCAGTACAAAAAGTGTACCCTGGTTTGTAAAGAAGTTTAATCTGTTGTGTAGTGACCGAATTTCAATCAATATTTATAATCGATCGATAGTTGCATTTGATATTATATCGATATTTATAATCAATATATATTTCCATTCGATAATATATCGTAGGTACGTCTGTGGAACTGTACCCAAAAAACATGCTACAGTACTGTAGGCAACAGTTCATTGTGCCAAATGCGTTCCCCAGAGCAGACTTACATTGTGTTGGGAAATTAAGCTTACTTTTTCGCCCTTGTGGCAACAGGGTTTTAAAAATGGAAACTATAGCTAGTCTAACGTTGCTGCTCCAAATTTGGGGACTTTTAATTTGTTCATAAGAGGAAATCATTGAAACTCAAATGACACAATATGAAAACGACGATACAATACAAGAAATACCCTTCTAATGATACACGTCTCAACAGTGACGCGATACCACTTCAGTCATATCACGAAATGTGACCATATATTGCACATCACTACTCCTTATTCCTCTCAAGGAATGGTGTATTGGTATCCATGTTAAAAATGTCATCAGTCATCAGCATATAGGCCTTTAGATACTATACACCTCTAATCAATCCAGTTAAGTCAGTAAACAGAGTTTATACTGTATTTTCAATTCATTTAGATTACAAGTGTATTACAGTACTAACAACTATCAAATGAATATTTGGATCTTTACCGTTAATTTACCAGCACAAGCTTTTTGGCTTTCTGTTTATTTGCTACCATTCAAAATATTTTTTACAACTAAAGAAAATATTCCGCGCACCTGTTAACGTACATTCTCTTTTTCCCTGTTTCTCTGAAATTCCTGGGGTCTTATCTTAACAACGCTTATCGATATCTGCTCCACACGCTCAGCGGCCAGAAGTATTCGGACATCAAAGCTCCACCATCAATGTTGCCAATTCAGAAGTTGCATGAATTGCTTCTTGAGATGTAACTTTTAGCGTTCACAGTATGTCGTGGTAGCTCAGGTATGGCCCCAGAGTCAAATCGGATTGTGTTCCATTATTTTAATTATGTTTTACAGTAATTGTAAAACGTTACTTTGGTTTGTATGTACACCAAACGATTTGTAATATAGCCTGTGTTGATTTAGTTATTTTGGAGTTTTCAAAACAATTTACAGGCATGGTTGGTTGGTGGGAAGTGTGTATGAGTGCACAACCCTGAATTTTGTGTATGAGTGCTTAGACCTATGTTAAATACCTTACCGAACTCAACGTTACTTCACGTAATAAGCACAAATGTCAAACCCACCAACCACACACCAGAATTTATTTCCATTTGATTTTTACCCCTAATTAGGTTAGGTTTGAATGTGCTATCAGAACTAAATAGGCCTATGAGTATTCCAGTCGGGCATTTTTTACTTAATCTTTAAAAAACCCCAATAATTTAGTTTATGTTAATTAAGTTTGGTTACGTTTTATGTTTAGATATTGAATAGGGCCTATGTACTACAAAATAAACATAGGGTACATTAATTTTTTTTCGTCGGTGGTATCTAGTGCATTTAACAAAATTAAAAACCCAAAAAGTCATGGTATTAACCCTTTCAATGCTGTGGACCGATATATCAGCTTTTGAATCCATTATCAATAAACACTGTTACTGCTTCATAAGCGATTGTACCGTTAGGCGCTCAGTCTGCAGTCTGAGTCTGACATGTGGTGAAACCTGGTAGACACGAATTGAACTACCTCGTCCAGCGCCTAGTCTCTATAATACCAACTGATCCACTGCAGCTGCTAGCCTGACCAGTGGCTGTGCGGTCTAAGGCGTTACCTTCCCGGCCGGGGGTAACACTTGGATCGAGGGTTCGAATCCCGTCACAGCCGGTGGTTTTTATGTGCAACTCATGGTGAGTTCACCTGTCTGTGGCAGAGTTGAGGGGGAGGGCAGATCTTAAGCAAACGGTGGACGGCTCAGGCCCAAGCTGACGGGATGGGTGGATTCTTTGTGATTTGCACATATGATCAGGTGTTTTACAACTTTTTACCTATCCTTTACTGTGTGTGTGTGTTCATCGGAAGCATGTTTTTATTAATTTTAACTGTTCAGGCGTTCAAGATATTTAAAAAATTAACAAAACATCAGAAATTCAACTACTCCTTCCAGAAGCTTAGCACTGAAAGGGTTAAAGGAAAGGATCCGAATATTTTCTTTCATTAGATCGTTAAGAATAAGTATAGCCTATTAACGTTTGTTAAATAGCCAAAATTACCCGTCACGGATAAACACACCAGATTGGAGAGAGGATTCTCTTGACTAATGCAGGGTGGTGTGAACTTAAAAATTCCATGAGAACGGAAGGGTACACTTTCATAAACGGAACAATACACAAAGCCGAATAAATTTATCGATATATTGATTAGATCGACTGTAAAATATTTTATCATCTGTATGTTAGTTATTACGTAATATTTGTTTTTTAGTTTCTTTTTCAAATAAACTTAAAATAAAAATGAAATAAACCTTACCTGCATAAACAAAATAATTGATTTACAAAACATAAAACTAAAAAACAAACAAATTTAAATGGTTTCTAGGAAATAACTTTCTGGTATTACAGCAGCATGTAAAAAGAACATACGATTTCCATAGGTCTGTTAAAAGGTTGCTCCCGAGAATACATATTTAAGTATTATTGGAATCAACGTTTCTTACCTGTAAAAATTTCCAGACAATATCTTCCACATCTTTGAGACCGAACATAACCGAATAACCTAAATAATAGCTATACCGTATCGAACAATTTCATTTTGTTTTAGCGAATTTCCCCTATAGGGAAGAAGCTATTACCGTAGTCGGCATGGTAAGATCTAGGCCCGGGACCATGATAACTTTTCGTTTTGAGGTCCCCAGACCCCAAAAACACCATTCGTTCATAATATATATATATGTGTCCGTGAGCATGATAACTCTCGTAAAAATTATCCGATTTTGATGAAATTTGGTATAATCGTGTAAAGCAGCATTTATGACTTAAAGTTCGAAAACCAGACAGATTGACCTATCCGAAGGGGTATTTTGGGGGGGTTTTGTACCCCAAAAATGGGGGTTTTGCGTTTTTTACATATCATTTTGGAAAACGTCAAATTTTAGTTTTTTTTAGAATCAGCTTAAAAAGACGCACGATTTGGTGTTTTGAACATTTCTCTATGTCAAATGGTTACAGAGATATTGAAAGTGCTAAACACAGTACGTTGTCCAATGTTATTCTAATGGAGAATAAGAAAAATTGTATATCTCGCTTATTTATCAACTTATCCTGATGAAACTTGGTATATTGCTTCATATCGCTGTGGTCTATTGATATTTGCACTAAAAACACTTTTTGGCTGATAGTTCCCGTAGCAGCAAACCTGCGTACTCAGCCCCATGTTATTCTTATAGAGAATAAGTAACGTGTTATCTCCCTTAATTATGAAAATAAATTAATAAAATTTGGTATGTGGCTTTACCTTCTCGACTTATATTGATATTTGTATAAAACCCCGTTTTTTGTGTTCCTTGCTTCAGCAACCCTGCATACTCAGCCGTCATGTTATTCTTATGTAGAATAATTAAAATTTCTTATAAATCGTTTATTTATGAATGTATATTGATGAAACTTGGTATGTGGATTTATGTGGTATTAAGATACATATATATGCATCGGAAATTCGCTGAGTATGCAGGTTTGCTGCTACGGGGGTATTTTATATGATCGCTCCATCATTTATGAATGTGTACCCGAATGAAAAGTTTCTGATAAACACTGAACCTTATTTGTGAATGCTACAGTAAAAATCTTTCAGAAAAAATAATATAGGCTATGAATAAGTTATTGGTCCAATACTTTCTATTTCAACCGGTTATGATTATGCAACAGTTAAAACTGTTAACACACTGTGGTGGTCAGGATAAGAGCTTTGTCGCTTTTGTTAAAAAAGTGAAACCTCACTGGAAAACATCTAGCCAAAGAATAATAAAGACTAACATAAGTTGTGAAGAGGGTATTTGATTGGTTAACATATTTGTTGCCATGAAGATCGGAGGGTATAGAGCGTCAAAATGGCGGTCAGCATGTAAGCACAGTTTTTTACCCCAGACGAGACCTCTATAGATATATACCTCGTTGTATACGATAGGATTTGTTATTTAAAAACAACATAAGATAACCTAACCTAACACACTGTACAAGATGGGTGGTAAAAAAAAAAAAATACCATTTCAACATCGAAGGTCACTCTTGTCACTGACTTTGGCAAAAAATCAATTCCTAGGTTCTAAAATATAGATACCCCCGTAGCAGCAAACCTGCGTACTCAGCGAATTTCCAATGCATATATATGTATCTTAATACCACATAAATCCACAAACCAAGTTTCATCAATATACATTCATAAATAAACGATTTATGACATTTTTATCATTCTCCATAAGAATAACATGGCGGCTGAGTATGCAGGCTTGCTGAAGCAAGGAACACAAAAAATGAGGTTTTATACAAACATCAAAATAACTCAAGTAGGTAAAGCTACATACAAAGTTGTATTAATTTATATTCATAATTAAGGGAGATAATAGGTTGCTTATTCTCCATAAGAATAACATGGGGCTGAGTACGCAGGTTTGCTGCTACAGGAGCTATCGGCCAAAAAATGGTTTTTAGTGCAAATATTAATAGACCACAACGATATGAAGCAATATACCAAGTTTCATCAGGAAAAGTTGATAAATAAGTGAAATATACAATTTTTCTTATTCTCCATAAGAATAACATTGGACAACGTACTGTGTTTAGCACTTTCAATATCTCTGTAACCATTTGACGTAGAGGAATGATCAAAATACCAAATTGTGTGTTTTTTAAGCTGAATCCAATGGTAAAAACAAATATTTGACTTTTTCAAAAATTATATGTAAAAAATTCCAAAAACCCAATTTTGGGGTACAAAACCCCCCCAAAATACCCCTTTGGATGGAGCGATATGGCTGGTTTTCGAACTTAAAGTCATAAATGCTGCTTTACACGTTTATACTAAATTTCATCAAAATCGGATCATTTTTACGAGAGTTATCATGCTCACGGACACATATATATATATATATATATAGATATATATATATAGATATATATATATATAGATATATATATATATATATATACAGTTTCGAACGAATGGTGTTTTTGGGATCTGGGGACCTCAAAACGAAAAGTTATCATGGTCCTGGGCCTAGGTCTTACCATGCCGACTACGGTAATAGCTTCTTCCCTATAGGGGAAATTCGCTAATTCCCTATAGGGGAAATTTGCTAAAAAAATAGCTAGGATAAACTGGAAAATACCTGAAACTCATTCCGTTAATATCAAAATAAAATTATGGCCCCTATATAGTCCTGACACAGACTTGCTTGCTGCATTGAGAAATACACCCGCTATTGGCTAAATACACGGCTAATTCATCTACTTCAGAACTTGACGTTAAATTAAAACATATTGTCAATATTAGCAAAATATGTACATACCACTAACTGTTTGTACGTTGTCTTCAGTTCCTCAATTGATAATCATCAAAAGTCCACATTTCTGATCCCAGTCATGGCCATGACGCCTCTAGCTTCCATGAAAAAAAAACCCTAAGTGCGAGGCCTTTGTAGGCGTGAGGCTCTTGTGCGGCTGCATCTGTCGCGCCGCCCTAAGGACGGCAATGGGTCCTTATCACGTTAAGTAGATACCTTGGGTTAGGTAAGGTGTATGAGGTGGTGTGGTCTGTCGGATTCATTTTAGTGTTTGGCCATTCCAAGGAGGTCTACAGCTTACCTCAGCAAACTTCTCACAAAAAGCGAGTGGACATATGTGAGATTTTGTAAATCCCAAATATAGGCTAAGCTAGTCCTCTTATAAAATCCTCCCTAATAGACAACCAAGGCCTACATATGGATACTTACAGCAAGGCTAAAATTAGAATGTGATGGTTGACAAACAATAGCATTGGCCTACCGTATCTACATTATATGAAAGTTAAATAGGTATGGTAACTTAGTCTTAAAGAATACCATTTAATCTTCATATATTATTAAAAAGTTGTAGACAGTATGTCATGTATATTGACAGCATCAGAAGTTTGTTTTTAGTCACATCTTTCTTATATAGGCTACATGTTACTTATGAATAAAACTGTAGGCTATAGGCCTATACCAAAACATCAGGTCTAAAGTTATTCCCACAGATTATTTAACCAGTAATGGAATAATGTTCTCATTCTCGCCGATGTCACTTTTATCGTGTTAAATCCAACTAAACAAACCACAGTCTTATTGACAGATATGTATGAAACTACCATGGAAACATATCCATAACTCAGAAGGTTTACATTTGATTACCGGTATTCTTACAATGTAAATTAAAATATTATTATTGAGCATGAAGAACGTCACGGTTATAGTATATGATTTTCGATCAAGATGTTAGAACAAATTATCAAAAAATAAACTTCTAGTTCGTAATCGTAACCTCAAAAAAGTAACGCCAAACATCAAGATGACAGCAACTAAAGACTTTTGACTGTTCTAATGAGCCTGTGTACGGTGTGCCACTAATGTCAAAAGTGGTAGGGTAACTTACTGAAGAATGTTAAAATAATTATTAAAATGTAATAATAATTCGACAATCTCCGGTATAGTTTATCAGAATCATTAAATCGTCAAATCGTTAACCTTAAAAATTTCATGACAATCCATCCACCGGTGGAAATGGAGAGCGTATCAGGAATTAGATTTTTAGACTGAGGTATAAGGATTTTCGCTTCGCTTCAATCCAATAAGATAACTTTATATATGAAATTATAAGGTTTCCACCAAGCTATATAACATAAATATTAATCAGTGTTAAGAATAGCAACCTAATTAATATACCGTAGCCTATCGAACAATTTCATTTGGTTCTTTATTTTGTTCCACTTATGAATGTATAGCCGAGTAAGATCGAAACCATATTGGATTCGCCTGGGTAAATTAAATGTAAGTTAAACAAGTCAAAGCCTATTTCAGATTTAAAATTTGTATCACTTTACCCTTGTTTCTGAAAAAACAAATGTGATTTCCAAACTCTAGAGGTAAATTTACATGAGGTTAGTTCAATGAAAATGATCATTTTCAATCGAAAAGTAGGCCTAGGACGAACTTATGCCAAAAGCCACAATTATCCAGAGACTAAGTTTTACCTTACCGAACAAATTTATAAAATGTTTATTTTGGATAAAAATGAAGAAATTTAGTCAAAAATTGTATTAAAACAGTGGTGTATGGACATCATAAACTATGCCTAGAAAATTAAAGTCGATAGGCATACCTTACAAATATTAACCTCCAAAAAGGACCAAACTTATTGAGTTTGCCTTATTGAGTTTGAATAAACAAGTTCTGGTAATGCAATTATCATTTTGTAGGAAAATAAATTTATATTAAACTTCAGTTTTCAATCTGACAGAAAGGAAATAGGCTAGTCCCAGAAAATGGTGAAAAGTAATGTGCCACATAAGTTTTAATAACATACCATCATAGTTAAAAGCACGATGTATAGGTAGCTATAGTTTGTTCTGTTTTCTGTTCTTACAAATGTTAATTATTGTAATATTGTAAAGTTGCATTGGTGATAACCGCCAAATAAAAAACCAAAACATTAATTTTATTTGGTAACTTACCGTAAGTTTTATAAGCACGATAATAATATTTTTAACAAATTAAGACTTTCTACTTTTAATGAGTGGAAATTGTAATGTAAATAATTACATATATTAGCGTATAATCACTTCAATAATTTTCTTGTTGACATCTTTACTTTCGGTTATAATTCTATAATTCTGTCTGTCGTCTGGAGTCTGGAGTCTGGACTGGACTGGCCAAAATAGTCCCATTAATAGTGCAGCGCTCAGCCTGCATTTCTTTACATAGAGTACGGTACCAATAAAGTTATTTATTATAATAGTATTTAAAATAATAATGCATCTTTTAATTAGTATAAAATAAAATATACATACAACTTTTAAAAGCTAATAAAATTTAAAACTTAGTTTTTGTGTTTCAAGTTACGAAAAGAAGTTTTTTCCTAGTCAACATGAACATGAATAACTAAGTTGCAGTTCTGTAGTGAATCTATGGCACTGTGACTTACGTTACTCTATAGTTGAAACATAGACGTTGGCTAAATATCAACGATTCAAGAACCACTAAAATGGCTCCCAATGTTAATCTTATGGGATAAAAAACAGGTTTGTTTTAAAGATAATTTTATTATTACTTAACCAAATATTCCCAATAACGAACTTGACCGAGATTTCGTACTATAGAATCTATCTCTAAAGTTTGAAGTGCATCTGTAGAGGCGTTTTTGAGTTATTTATGACAAAGACACGCCAGTTCGAGTTGATTCTCTTACCACTGTAAGCAGTAAAGTTATGTATAAGGATTTCGTTTCACTCAATCCAATTAAATATATTTTCCCAATCCCCATCCCTCCTCTATATTTTTTAAAATTAATTTTCAAATTCAGGCTAAAAAACTATCTTTAGTGTTTATAGTCCGATTTGTCTGCAATTTGGATATGTTACTGTCCTAGGCAAGTGTTTTAATAAATTCCACTTACATATCCCAAATTCACCATTACGGTCAAATTAAAAAATATTTTTGAAAAATACTATAGTGCCAATTGCCAACTTCTTTATTTACTGCCCGATTTATTTAAAATTTGGATACGTTATTGACCTAGGCAAGTGTTTTAATAAATTCCACTTACATATCCCAAATTCACTATTACGGTCAAATTAAAAAATATTTTTGAAAAATACTGCCAATTGCCAACTTCTTTATTTACTGCCCGATTTATTTAAAATTTGGATACGTTATTGACCTAGGCAAGTGTTTTAATAAATTCCACTTACATATCCCAAATTCACTATTACGGTCAAATTAAAAAATATTTTTGAAAAATACTGCCAATTGGCAACTTCTTTATTTACTGTCCGATTTGTTTAAAATTTGGATATGTGATTGTCCTAGGCAAGTGATTTAATAAATTCCACTTACATTTCCCAA
The DNA here is from genome assembly GCA_963675035.1 of Allygus modestus. Taxonomy (NCBI): domain Eukaryota; kingdom Metazoa; phylum Arthropoda; class Insecta; order Hemiptera; family Cicadellidae; genus Allygus; species Allygus modestus. Next base: position 116,908,715 of record OY776113.1, read on the forward strand.
ATTCACTATTACGGTCAAATTAAAAAATATTTTTGAAAAATACTGCCAATTGCCAATTTCTTTATTTACTGTCCGATTTGTTTAAAATTTAGATATGTTATTGTCCTAGGCAAGTGTTTTAATAAATTCCACTTACATTTCCCAAATTCACTATTACGGTCAAATTAAAAAATATTTTTGAAAAATACTATTAATTGCCAACTTCTTTATTTACTGTCCGATTTGATTGATTTTTGGATATGTTATAGCCTTAAACTATTACATGTATAATTACCATATCTAAGTTAAAAATTGTATACTTTATATAGTTTATATATATAATCCATAAAAAATTAGATTTTGTGTTTATGGTCTGATTTGACTGATTTTTGGATATGTTACTATCCTAAGCTATTGCATTAATAAATCCCACATACATTTTCCAAATTCACTATTACGGTCAAATTAAAAAATATTTTGAAAAATATACTATCAATTGCCAACTTCTTTATTTACTGTCCGATTTGACTGATTTTTGGATATGACCTTAAACTATTATGTGTATAATTATCATATCTAAGTTCCAAATTTTATACTTTGTATAGTTTATATATATATATAATCCATAAAAAATTAAATTTCGTGTTTATGGTCCGATTTGACTGATTTTATGGATATGTTAAGCTAATGCATCAAAAAAATTCCCCCTACGTTTCCCAAATACTACAGTCAAATTAACAAAATATTTTGAAAAATATACTATCAATTGCCATCTTCTTTATTGTCCGATTTATTTTTGGATATGTTATAGCCACCAACTATTATATCTAAAATTACCATATATTATTTCCACCTATAATACAGTCGTTATGTTGTTTTAACCAACCTAAAAACCAACTTTGTGGTCCGATTTGTCTGCAATATGTTACTGCCCATTGCATAAGTGCATTTCCAAATTCACTATTACGGTTGGATTAAAAAAAAATGCAAGCTTATTTACCATCCCACTGTTATAATTGCCATATTTCCAATATTGTTGGGGCCCTCTCAACCACCTTTCACTGTAATATATATCCACAAAATGTTTATGGTCAGAACTGTCTAAATTTTGGATATTAAGCTAATGCATAAGTCCATTTCTAATATTTTGCAAATTAGTCTGGATATGTTGTTGCGTATTTCCAATTCTTAAATTATAGCACAAAAAATAAATTTTTAAAACCCAAAACAACTACACACAAAACACTAACCTTTATTTGTGTTTGTTTGGAGTAGTCTTTATTTTATCCAACTTAATTTTAATTTTGTAGTTAAAACCAAACTTCCCACATTCTAGCTCCCTTTCCAGCCAGTGGTTGGAGACATAAAGGTTACGAATATTTTCAAACTGTACAATATATCTTTTTCTACCCCTATGTTGGACTTGTTTAATAGCGCTTATTAATAATTCTGCACCATCTTCCAAATCCTCCAGTCTACTACATTCTTTAAATTTAATATTACCTTTAATATCTTGCATCTCTATGTCTTCTTGTCCAACATCCCACTCATTGTTATGGAAACTTAGGTTTTCTATTTTTGGAAAGGAATTACAGTAGTGGGGGTTTGCCGGTGCTGGCTCACTTGATTAATTGCTTCCGGAAGCGCTGCGTCATTAAATACGTCATCTGAGGCTGAGCCAGTGACGTAGGCGGTTTTGTGACGTAATGAGTGAAAGGTTAAAGTTCAAGGTCACGGGGAGGTAATTTTAAAAAAGTACTACCTCGCACGCGTAAAATCCGATTGTGATTCGATAGTTAAACGATAATAAATATCGAATAAATATCGAATGAAACAATCGAATGATACGAGTGCGAGGTAGTACTATTACAAATATTACTTTATTTACAATAATTCATGTTTACAACAGTTCCCCGTTGTTCGTTGTCATCGATGTTGTTGATCCGGACGAGTTGTGGCCATCACTTCGCTTTCTGAAGAAAGACGGTAGATACTTCGATCCCTGCGCAGAGTCCATGTTGTTTTTTGATGCGTAAAGTTCCAAAGATAAATCGTAACCGGACGCAATAAGAAGTCTTAACTCTTCACTAAACACCTCGAGGTCTTGGTAAGTCGCAAGATGAATAGAGTCATAATGAATACACCTAATTTTAATGGACATTTTAATATAATGTTTTACGTTTGTGAAGAGCACTCGATGTTCACCAGTCGAGAGCCGGAGGTGTACTGACTATTCGCTAGCTAGCGTTTTGGTATCAAACAAAATGGTGGGGGTAAAAGTGTGGTGGGGCGGAGCAGATGGCGGGCGGCAGATGGCAGGCGGCAGGTGGCAGCTGGTGCGAGGCAGATGGTTGCTACTACATTCGCCGCCACAGTAATGCAATCCTTCGGCGTAATTCTTGTATTTTATCTTGTCGGTTCATTTGATACGTTTTACATCTACATATGCAATAGCTAAAACACTTGCACTTACGACAAGCTTTCCCGTCAACTTGATCGCCTGGTATTTTAAAACATTGTAACTCGCAACAATATGTCTTCAAATTGTTATCGAAAAATAAATTGTTCATAGGTGGCACCGACATGTTAGCTGCAGCGTGTGTTAGACAAGACTGAGACTAACTTCACTGCTCCCTCTCTTTTATACCTCTTCATAATTTAACCCTGAATGAAAGTTCAAGGTCACCCATTCGAATTTAAAAAAAAAAGCAACACAGCAGTATATAAAATAATATACTGCTGTGTTGCTGTTTTCTTTATTTTTTTTCATATTTTTTTTTATTTTTCTTTTCTTTATTAAACAAATATTTTACAATACAATAAACTTAAGTTTAACATTGATGACTAGAAATACAAACAATAAAATACAAACAGAGAAATACAAACAGAGACATTATGTACAAGGATGCATGATGTGCAGAGTGAGTTCCGTTGAGTTGTTGCCGCTTACACCGTGTGATACCAAATACAACGTCCCCGGTTGAATATCTCGCAAATCTTCATTCTGTAGCAGTTGAACAAATCGTTTTGGAAGAAATACTTGAAACTTCGGCTCATCTCCTGAAGTTAAAGGTGCTTCGCTCAATGAAACTAGAATTGCTTCTCCATGTGTGGTTTCCACTTTCTTGATGTTATGAATAATGTAGTGTTTTTGTTCTTTTAATTCTGAACACTTTTTAGTTAGCAGAAGGTCGGATTTTGAATGAGTGTTGAATTGATCAACCAGTGTTTGTAGAAACTGTTGTGATGCCATCTTCGTCAGTGGTGGTTGCGATGTCTTCTGTGATGTTGCCTCTTCGGAGTCTCGAATAATACTCGTGCCGGAGCGGTGTTGGATCCTCGTATTTATAGGCCCCGCTACCCCCACCACATTCCGGTTCTTTGCTACCCCCACCACATTTCTGCGTTTGTTCCAAGTAAGCAGCCAAACGATATGCGTTGTGCAATGCGCAGTTTGATTGTCCGTGTTTAGGATCTTTTGCAGCAACACAAATATTACCGAGATTAATGTTAAAGTCCTTACCGATAGTTATATCGAAAACATCACCGTGCGTGTACTTTTGTATCCAGTTCCTTTTTTCTAATCCTCTTGTGTATATATGTGAATATTGTTTGCAAAAGTTAAACATAATACTGTGCAGATTACTGTAGCTTATAAATCCTTCATACCAATGTATGTGATGAAAGTAGTTTGTTATCCATTTGTTTGTACTTTTTGCTTTGGCGTTAAGGTTGTTAAAAGAAAAAGGAGCTTCAAACGTGAATGGGTAAACTACAAATGTAAGCAAGTCTAAAATTACTAATTCCTTGATAATAAACCTATCATCATTATTTCGAAATGCTTGAAATTCTATTACACAAGGCTTTACACTCACTTCTTCATCCCCTCCGCTCATCATGACACCTAACGATCAACTAAACTGTTTTCCACACCACGGTAGGTTAAATACCAGGCCGTACAGTTGCAGGCGCGTTGGTGTATATTTAACGTGGGCACCGTCCCCAATAGGCCTACCCCACGTGTGTTCTTCTTTACTAAGTTAAACTTTAGTCTTTTTTAACTTCCTCTTCTCGTGTTTCGTTTTCTTCATCTTCTTTTTTTCCCGTTTCTTCTTCCTCTGTTGTTTCTTCTGTAGCTTCTGTAGCAATTTCTACAAGTGGTTCAAAATCCTTTAACTTTCTCCACATGCAAACTTCATGAGGTATTCTATTAAAAATAGATGTATCCACAGGTCCGTACACGATGGTGCTATCAGGTTGTTTTTCCAAAGTATCGACCAAATATTCTTTAATAATAGCGCTTGCAAATACCAACTGTCTCATGTACCTTGTAATAGGTTCTGTTGCGTAGTTTAAAACGTAGAATTCTTCACGTGACAGTAGAATCTTATTTTCATGTTGAGTCAAGTCTCTAATTCGCACTTGTAGTTGTCCGCGATGTTTAACAATATCGATTTCATTGTCACAATCCAAAAGTCGAATATGTGTTTTTCTTCCACACAAACTGTTAGTTAAATAACATTCTATTAAATGTACATGTTTCAAAAATGACTCCCAAGCATTTTGCGAAAATAAAACCTTTTTTGTTTCATGGTGTAGAATTACTGTAGGGGAATAATCCAATGACTTTATCAATCCAACTGATACACTTTTACTGATGCATGCTGAGATGGGGTAAAAGATTCGCAAAAACACTTCAGTTAAAATGTGAGGAGGAATATTTTCTTCAACTTTCTTCTTCCTTTTTGGTACTACCTTTGATGGGTCTGCATTGCTTTCCTCCTCTCTATCTCTTTTACCAAACTTTAAAAATGCAGTTATTTCCTTGATAATTTCTGCTTCGCTGGTATTATCACGTTCCAATAACGGTGCTATTTCTGCATCACCTTGTACAACAGATGGAGAACTCATTTTGTAGAAGATGTTGCCCATGCGACGATAGACGATCAACTGAAGACCTGCATTGTTGCTCCGCTATTTATAGGTTAGCGACAGTGGCGGTGCCGGTGGTGGTACAACGTTTTACAATACCGTCTTTACGATACCAGTCAACGGTGTGTATGTAACAATTTTATCGTGCAAAATTAAACAATACGCAGATGTATTTGCAGGTACGTTTTCTTGAAATTCCATTTCTATCTTTATATCAACACTAGACGATTTTACAGATTCGTTTTGTTTGGAGCAATCAATTACAACAATCGGAGCTTTCGATTCAAACTGTACGGGAGATAGTAGAGGTGTGTTTGTTTTGCCGTAATATGAATTTTGGAACCTAGCGTACATATCGTATAAAACACTGTACCTTTTTTTATCAAAAGAGATATTAAAGTTGTCGTAGGGAAAGAATTGTGAATTCAGGAACACTTTACAGTTTGTTAATTTACAATGGTCAAATTCACCAGCATTTTCAGTTAATATACTTTTTTTCTTTGTTTGTAATCCAAAGATTACATATCTCGCTTTTTCCAAATGAGTAGAAGTTTTTACAGTCCATGTATGCCGTTGTGTTGAAGGTAAAACGGGGTATTCATGAAACTCCCAGCTTCTGAATGGCATTACAATGTCTCGATCTGATTTTAACTTTCTTAATAATGTAATCCTGTGTTCATCATTTAGTCGCACATGTGGTACTCTCCAAACAATCTTGTCTAATGTTAGTTTCCAGTCTAAATTGGCTTCAGTTGTTCCAGCAGATGCTTTAATAATATCATTATCGTTTGATGACCTTAATAAAACTAGTTCTTGTTTTACATTTATTATTATTCTTCTGTAATCTTCAGCAAATCCTAAAAGTAATCTTAAAGGTACGTAAAAATCAAAGTTTCCCGAAGCGTCAGGAGTAATTATACTTTTGTCTGGTGCAACCCATCCTGCAACAGCTAACAGATTCTTCTCATTTGGTGTTAAAGACGCTAATCCTTTTAATGTACTGGAAATTCCAACCTTTTTTGTTGAATCGACTGTAACTCCTGAAATTTCATATCTAATCTCGTCAAACAAAAATGCCATAGGATTATTTATGAACGGAACAGTGGTTCCAACAGTACCGTCAGCTTTTGTTACTTTTCCTTCAATATATAAATAACTTTCGCATGGAAGAGTATAAATGTCTTGTTGTTGTATAGGAATCCTAATTTCATCGTTATTGTTTAATTTGGACGAAGCGTAAGGGTTGTGCGTGTGATATTCCTTTTCCCATAAGGTCTCGTCGAATGTTGGGCCCTGCGCTATATCCAGTATATCCATTGTTAATGACCTTTAATCCAATTTCTTCTAGAAAACGAATGTTGTCACTTGTTAATCCTTCTACAGCTGATGAGCTACTGACCTCTTTGCTGGTTGGCTCTCTCTTTTTAAATGATAACCCCATTATCTAAGCGGATGATTTTATATGTATTCTTACAGTAATAGCTTCTCCTCGAAAGTCAATAAGGTTTCCGTCTTGATCCACTATGTTCAGCACGATGTCTGAAATGAAACTGGTGTTTAACGGTAGGTACACAAGGTTTTGAGGCTTTTCTACTATCTTGAAACCCGGTGCGACTGATGGGTAGAATGTGTGTAATATATGCCGATTTTCTCCATCTCTGTAGGATCCTTGTATAATGTTACATGTAATGTCTATGCTGTTTACTTTGATGATCGTCACAGTTCTATTCCCAGAATGAGTTGTATTAGGTTCTAATACCTTTGTTTCCTTAGAAAACCCCAATAAACTACCAATTGAACGTTCTTGGCCAAAATCAATATAATACTTAGAAGTAATTTCGGCTTTCATTGTATTGTTATTGCCTTTTATCGTTATATTTTCTTTTCCCATATGTTTTTGTATAACTTCATTTATATTATCAATTTCATAAGCCCCTGTTGGTAAACTGAATTCTTCCAAAGCTGAATATTTTCCTTTATTATCTTTTGTCTTGTAATAATGTATTTTGTTATTAATTCCTTCACTAACGTTTGGAATAGAGTTATATGTTGTTAAATCCAATAATGCGGCTTCCCATAGTCTTCCTTTTTGCAAACGTAGCGCTGGAAACAGAATACTGCGCAAAGTACATGAGTTACCGGTTAATGACACTGTATACGAAGACATCTTAAAGTTGACTAACACTTTTAGCTAAAAAGTCTAAACATAAATGACCGCAAATGGATGTATCATCAGGTTGTTTTCTTGTATAATTGTAAAAAACATTTTCTGCCGCACGAAAGTATTGTTGAAGTTCTTTCGGTGGTGGAAGGTTTCCAAAACTGTCGAAATAATAAATCGTTTCACCAAGTTTCTTGTAACACACCCAATGAGTGCCTAATCCTTCACTATTATCCAAATTTACTATACCAGTCTCATTTTTCCACATTTTAACCGGTAATTCATCTTTCATAAATACTCCTCTAAAAAATGGGATTTTCAAACAAGAAGCATATGTAATCAGTTCTTCATTGGTTAATTCTTTGTTTTTAATTATTAATTGCTCTTTCTTATTTAATACACACGATACGGTCTTAGGTATAGTCCTCCTCCCTTTTTTATCATTGACCATATTGTTGGTTTCTTTTTACCTTTACCACTAGTAGATCGACGTTTTCTTCTGATATTACCTCCTTGTTTCTTAGCGGGTCTTTTCCCACGCCTTCTTCTCTTTCCTCCTCCAAACGTAGTTTTTGCTTTCATTGCTGCTGTTACTGCTAAAGACGCTGCTTTTTCACCAATACTCGCGTCACTAGATTTTACTCTTTGTCAAGCTTTCTCAGAAAGTGCTCTATCCGCTATTGATCTATTTTTTGTATCACCAAATTTGGAATACGCTATATCGTGCTGTTTACAAGCCTGATCAAGCTTATTTATTCCAGGATCTCCTCTAGCAAGCCGTTTCTCTAATTTGGTTCCAGGACCACAATATTGATATCCTCCAGGTAAATGTAATTCCACAGGTAATAAATCAATCGCCTTGTTAACTATAGCTCCAACCGGTTTACTTAATAGAGAAAATGCTGTTGATGCTATTCCCCTTCCTCTCTGTAATCTCTCTCGATTATGACTGATGCGTTTAGCCCTCGGCATAACTATTTATAGCCAAACTTACAATCAGTAGGTGCACTCTATAAATGTTTTACAATGAATGTAATATTAGTCTTGGCTTCTTGTATTATATATACTGTTTAAAATCCATTTATTATATAGAAATGGATTAATTAATTAAATGTAGACATAATAAATAAAAGTAGTAAAAATAGAAATAAGGTGTAATTGAAGATGTTTCAAATGTTTCTCCGCTGGTGATGGTATCGTTGTTTTCGGTAAAATGAATAAAATCTAAATAGTTGTCATGTCCCTTAGAAACTTGCCACTTAATCGTTGGTAATTAAATAACACATTCCAGTCTAGTTTATCTTTAAAATTGTCAATGTAATTTTCAGAGAGATTTTGATATTTACTTATTACTTCCCAACAGTTATTAAAATTTGATGTCATCTCTACAAGGAAGTTTTCTGAAAACTGTTGTCTTTGTAAAATATGAATCCAGTTAACTCTGTGAAAATAAATTCTTAACATAGTCATTGTGAAGAGGTAGTGTATGGAAAGTTGTTCCCAATCCATATATCTATCAAACCGTTGAACAAAACCATCTGTCAGCACTCCTTGGGGAAATCTCGGCTCTTGAGATATTAAACTCCACGCAGTAATATTGGATTCCATCATCCTCTCTGTATCATCTCTCGAATATAACTGATGCTTTATCCCTTATCATGGGTATTTAAATTCTTTTTTCTCTTATATAATCTTCATCGTTTTCTGTTGGTTCATTAATCACATTCACTTTATCCCCCTTTCCTAATGTCTTGACTTTAGAAGGCTCAGACGGTTTATCTAATTGATTAGGTTTTTCTGGATTGTGTATCTTTTTCCAGTCTAAATAATTGTGGCTGTCAACATCTGAAGCTACAGCTCTTCCTGAAGCCCGATGGATATAATTAAATAAAGCTGCACCAAACCTTTCCATATGTTTTTCATATTCTGTAGTCCATTTCTTGTGTACTATATCAAATATTTTCTTATTTACAGCGTCTCCATCCTGCTCACAATCACCTACATTTGACAATTTTAATTTTTTTACATCATAGCTTGTATCAGTTTCATTCTTTTTGTAAATCGTTAACAATTTTAAAGTCGCTAAATTTACTGCTTCACCATCATAAATGGGATGTTTTATATTGCTTAACCTTTTACCGGAAAATCCCCAATGGTCTTCGTGTACAATCGGGGTTCTTTTATCCATGTATTGTACCGTAACCGCATCAGAAGACAAAAGCGGATCACCAACATTTTGAATTACTTTTCCTTCAAAATTATAATTACCATCAGGTGTTAACGGAAACCCAGCTCTTTTTTCACTATATCCAGATTTTACTCCAAACTCGGAATACCGTCCAAACTTGTCCACACTCATGATGTAACTGAATCGCTATCGTTTAGGTTCTTACTATATATATATATATATATATATATATATATATACGTCTACTGAACAATTATTTCTCGTTTTCGCAGTTCATCAACCAAAGCTACCCATTCGTTTTCTAAACCAGTGTGCCCGGCTTCCATAGCTTAATGTAATAACCTCATTCGATCAACTAACTTATTTATATCGTTGTAATATATTATATTGGTTTTATACAAATTTTTTAATAATCCCCTTCCAGATGTAGTAGGATCAGTTGTTTTTCTTTTTTTATGCAAAACATTTAATTCAGCAGAAGATAAAGCTCTTCTTTTAATTGGAGCTTTATTTGATTTCGAGGGGAAAAGACTAGATATAATGTTTGTGTATTTTATTGACCTGTTTCTATGAATAGGTAGGTCTTTGGAATATTTTTTTCTATGTGCATTTGTATACTCTAGTATATTTTTAAACAATTGTAAATCCTTTTTAGTATATTTACCAGGATTATTTTTAAAGATGAGTTCAAACAAACCTGTTGTACCTTTATATTTCTTATCACCAATAACTATATCATCATTTTCGTTTATATCTAACTTTCTATCTCCAATCATTAATCCTTTATCCTCTATTCTAGCTCCATATGTATGATAATTTCGATTAGCATGTGTGCCATGTAACATTTTTAATGTATATTTTCTTCCAAGTGTTCCTTTAAACATAATATCTGTGCCTAATTTGCTTAAGTTGGATGGGTTGATATCCTCTTCTTCTGCTCTTGTATCTTCCGCACTTGTATCTTCTGTACTTGTATCTCCTGCAATGTTCTTTTCCCTTAAATCTCCTATATCTCCGCTTTCTTCATACTCGTCGCTTTCTTCAGATGTTTGTAACTGGTCAGAACTTTCATCATTCTGAAATTCTTCTTCATATTTGGAAATTGGTAGCATTTTGTCTCCTTCGAAGCGAATTGAAGGTTTTTCCATATTTTGTGCTAATCGCTTTAAAGGTTCAGTAACAGGTTTGAATGTTGTTTCTAAAAATTGCTCTCTTTCATTTATACCTGATTTTAAAGCTCGGTTTTTTTGTCTAATAGAATCACTAAGTGATTTTATTTCCTTTAATAGCTTTTCCTGGTTAACCATCTTCACACCTTGACGACTTGTACAGTAATACCGCTAATCAGTGTATTAAAACGAATTTATCAAAACCTATTCTATAACGACCATCTTTTATAGCTTGATCTTTCATAATAACCAAAAATCCATAATTTTCCGCCCATGCTTTTCCGCAAAGCTCTTTAAACTTTTCAAATGGCATATCCGCATTCACATGGTCGTTATATATATGTTTTAGGTTAGTATCATCTTGTTTGAATACAATTAGAATATTTGCATTATCTCTGATAAGTTGTTTTGGGATTTTGCTATAAGTTTGTCCTATATATATGCTGTCGATGTTATTATGTCTTCCCATGGCAAAGTAGTTTCTAATAGTATCCTGATTTTCACAAGATACATCGTCAAATATAAATACAGAATACGGTTTCGCTTCGTTTGGTTGCATAATGCTATCACTAGCGTTAAATTTGTAAAAATTAACATCAGACACATCAGATAGGATTTTATCCAGCAATTGATACTTTGGTTGATGTAGAGACTTTGAAAAAATATATAGGTTATTAAACCTTAATCCCTGCGGATTAGTGATCAAATTAAAGACAACATTGGTCTTTCCGCAGTTTGAGGGGCCACTTACTATACATCGAACAGTGTTTGGAAGTAAACTGCCGTGTTTACCATTGTTGATTTTAACGTTATCCACAGTTAAATCATCTATGTTATTAATATTGAATCGATCTTTATGGTGAATAATCTCCATCCTGCTCAAAGGTTAACGATGAAATGAGTTGCTTGCATTAAACCAAGTCCTTTATAGGTATCCATGAATCCTCAGTTTTGTTAAACCCTAACCACCGCACTTTAACTGCGTCCTTTTTTCTTTGTAACACTTTTTCAACAAGATATACATCACCTACTGTTGACTTTAACATTTCATGTCCATAAAATGCACCTTGCAACAAATCTCCTTTGTTATCTTTTAGAATATACGTTTCAGGTACAGTCGGTTGCACTTTATACACTGTAAAAACTTCATTCGTCCAATTGGGAAGGTATTTCTTGGTAAACACTCCCTTATATTTACTAATCCGTACTTTATCACTTACATTAAATTTTCTTGGCTGCATTTTTTCTACTTTAGGCTTTGTATTTTTCTTTATGCGTTTTAATACATATTTTGCATTTCTTCTATTTACTTTGTTAGGTTTCATACCAATAGTTCTATGAAACCTGTTGTTATAATCATTTATTAATTGTGGTAAAACATCATACCATACGTAAGAACCTCTTTTTGAAAATTGTTTATACAGTGCTCCTTTCAAGGTTCTATTGAATCTTTCTACAATAGCTGCTTTTTTCTCTGAATTTGTAGAATAATGATTTATTTTATATTTATTCATTAACTGTGCAAAGTTTGTATTAAAGTATTCTGTTCCATCATCAGTTTGTAAATGTTTAATTTTGTTTTTATCTCTTTTTATGGCTATTTCCATGGCTTCTGTTACACTTTTACCAGTCTTGTCCTTTAGAGGCAAAGCGTCTGCAACTTTTGTAAAACAATTAATAATTGTGAGTATATATTTAAATCCTTTGTTTATTCTGCTATGCGGTCGCATTTCAATTAGATCCGCTTGATATAGATCATTTATCCCTTTTATAACAGTATTTCTTCTTGGAAACTTTATTCTTGCAGGTTTGTGTAGTTCATTAATAATCTTCTCCTTCAGGTCTGACATGATGGTTTCACGAAGGCAGCTGATATGGTATTAAATATTCGTTGGTATAAATCTCCTTATATATACATATAGTTCAAGGTCATTCAAAACTTGTGTAAAAAAGGGGAAACACAGCTTAACATTGCTGTGTTTCCCCTTTTTTACGGAAAGGAAAAGGATAAAGGATCTAGGACGATGAAAAGGTTACTCGTCAATAGGGTTGAGGGAGTAGTGGCCGAATGGTAAAGTGTGGATGTTGTCTGGAAGAATGTGTCGTTTATCATCATTGGAAGAAAGTGCTTTTTTAACTTCTGTTAGGCTGTATATCTGATGGTTAAAACTTCTAATTGTATTGAATTTAGCTGTAATGACTTTATCTTCAAATAAACATTGCTTGTATTGATCAAAAATAACTTTCTTTTCTAAATATAATTTCTTTACACCTTTAGCTTTCTTAATATAGCTATTCTTCTCGTCTTCTTTTTCATCATATAGTTTTAAGGAATACAGTTTTGACATAAGTGCAACAATCTCTTCAAGTAGAACTCCATTTGCTTCATCTTTAAATTTGCCCAGTACTTTTTTGTTTTTGTCTTGGTCGTAGTTAGGATGGGTCTTTGGGTAGTCAGAAAAATCGAATTCGTTTTTGTAAACAAATGTACGAAGATCTTGATACATATCATTTGTAATAATCCAATACACAAAAGCGTCTGTATCCATGTAGCTAATGCCAATGTTCTCTCTTCCATAGAAGGCAACCATTTTGTTATAATGAAAATCGTACATGTGTGTTTTTGAGATGTCCAAGATTGACATGCCTATATATAAAGGACGATCCATCTTCACACTCGTCTTCTTCATAGACACTGCTACAAGTCTTTCATTAATAATTATAGATGTTCCAAAGTTTGGCTGCTGTACGAGTTTCTGTAGCTTTTTTGCGTCAGTAACAAGTTTAACATTTTTGTGTCTTCTTTTGTTTTCCAATGTTTTTCCAAATATCGCATTATTCATTAATTTAAAAAAGTCTTTTTGAAATTCTGATGTAGCGGCTGCTCTTCTGGTGGTGTTTGAATCAATGTAAGGTTTTAACCAACATGACTGAGAAAATTCCAAAACTCTATTAATTTTTGTAATACGTAGTCCTAATTCGATGGCTTGTTGGACTACCCAAAAGTGAGCCACGTAGCGCTGTTTATTATTTAGAGTCATCATTAATTTAGGGTGTTTTCCAGTTGGAGAAACTTCTGTTTTAGCGAGGAGTAATGGAGATCGTGTAAATGTTCCGGGTATTCAAAATCGCAATCTAAAATATATCCAGTGTCACCATGTTTTGGAATTTGTGAAATATCGCCAATAGAGTCGGGGTTAACCCATTTGAAATTATCATATGGAAGTGGGTTTGACATAGCCCATCCGTATAAGTTGTTTGCATCGAAATATCCCAAATAGGTTGTTGGTTTAGTTTCGTCGTAATTAGGAAGGTATTTGTTGTTGGCCTTAACATGTCTGGTAACACTTTGAACCAATCCACCTCTTACACCTGCTTCAATCATTAAAACCATGTCAATATCTGTTAAAAGTTGGAGTTTGCATTTTGTTTCTTTTAACATAGCTTGCCAAGCTAATCCTGGAGAAGTATACGAATGTAAAGGGTCCAATCCATATGCGGCAAAACAGGTGTATCGAAATTCTTCAATCACATCACAAAGAAGGGTCACATCTAGTTTGACATAAAAGTCTGAGTAATCCCCTAAGGTCTCCATATTCATCTCGTTCCATACTCGAAGTGCATGTTGATAATCTTCAGGTTCTATTTCTTCATCATTAAGTTTGTTTTTGAATTTATCTGGTGTAGGAAGTGATGTTTCATCAAATCTATTCAGTCCGTCAATGTAATCATAGGGGAAGACTCCTTTTCGAAGAGCTAAATCCATTTTATCATTAGGCACAATTTTACTTGTTTCAATCAAATCTTGTCTTCTTAAATTTTTAGTTAATTTTGCAAGGCTAAAAGGCATAAATCTGAATGAATCAACAAATCTTAGTTTTATTTTACCAACTTTTTTAGAGAAGCTTATAAATTTTTCCATGGTTGTTGCCAAGACATCTATTTCTCCATTATCTCTGCCCAATTCTGGGATTATAAAGTGGGAGTCGTATCCACTAAGATTATGTAAAACAACGGGGATAAAGTTTGGAAGTTTATAGTTTAAATTGCAAGAGTTACAGGCTGCACCTCTGTAAGCTCCTGTTAGATGGTCATGGTCTCGCACTTTACTGTTGGTCAGTGTAAAAGTGTTAATACACAAATAACATGTTGTTGCTGAGTCGTGTCGTTGAATTTCATCTTCATTCATAGGAATCATCGGTACCACATTTCTGTACATTTCTTCAACTTTCCCAGCTATGATATATAAGTCATCGACGAAGTTTCGAGCTGCTTCTTCACCGCGATATATCTTCGGTGTTGTTGTTAATTCATATCTTCGCAAATGTTCTTCAGACAGTGTTGATTTTATCATCAAACAGTAGCTGTTTGGTGTGTGCTGCTGGTATTTGCTTCTTCTTGTTACGTTTTCTTCTTGATGTTCGAGCGGAAGTAAAGACGCCTCAAAATCAGCATACACAACAACAGGTAAACGGTATTGTTGGATTACTTTGTCAAATTTTATCTGAGCTCTGCTAGGATGCGGCAATTTAATTCTTACTTCGTAGTTTTCATTACATAGCCGTTGGTGTTCTACAAGCCAATCTGATCCTCCCCTTCTTAGTTCTTTGTTTACGTGACAAAAACATCTTTTGCAAATTGTCATCTTTTTTTCATGTTTGGATAATTGTTTAGAAACAAGACTTTCAAATTGTTTGATATACACAAAGTGTGAAATATCACCTTTAGTTATCAATAACAAATCGGTATGATCTCTGCGCTCATTTGGTGTTATACGCAAGGGGTACACATTGTTTGACGAATCCAATCCAAATAGGTTGATAGAAGCTGAAGGATTTTGTTTTTCAAATTTTAAAACGTCTGTTATAGCAACAGGGTAAGTCATCCCTTGAAAATTATATCTATGTTGTACTTCTTCATATTTGTGACTTGGTCTTATCGGATTGTCTGTTACATATTTGACCAACATGGCATATTTAAAACATTCAGTATCTTGATTTTGTACATTGATGCAGGATTTGGTATCACTAATCTTTTTTGGTAAAGGGATATAGCTACTGCCACGAATTCCATAACCGTGTTTGTGTACTCTTAAGTCTAGCCCTGTGATGCTTAACAAACTCCATCCTGAGCCTCTTCCTTCATGTTCTTGTATTTTTGTCATTAGCTCTTCAAAACATTCAGATACGATTGAATCAATATCTGACGAAAACATAATAGTTCGGTTTTTTGTTAAAAACCCTCTCGGTGAAGTTTCATTTTGAATGTTTGTAAATAAAGCATCCATTAATAGTCCAAATTTGATAAAATTTAATCTTTTTAATTCATTTTGCAAAGTGTTGATTACCAATCCTTTTGCGTTATTTAAAAATTCTTCGAGTTGTAATTTTGCGTTGTCAATTTTGAAGTGGGTTACTACATTACCCGGAAGTGCTCGGGCATGTAGTTTTACATTTACTGCTGTTGATGCTGAAGGACGGTGAAGTGTAGACAGAGCATGCGTAGAAGTCGATGCAGCTGATGATGTTGAAGGACGATGTAGTGTAGACAGAGCAGGTGTAGAAGTCGATGCAGATGATGATGTTGAAGGACGGTGAAGTGTAGACATAGCAGGGGTAGAAGTCGATGATGATGATGCATATTGAATAACACTTGGTCTGGAATGTTGGTGTTGAGCTAACATTCGATCTATTTCTTTCAATTCTTCTTCTTCATACTTTTCATCTTGGTTGTTGTTATGTTTTAATTCTTTATGAATCATTAAAATAAATTCATCCTTAAATGAAGACTTGCAAATATCGCAGCGATGCATAATGTAGGTGCGATCTCCACAAGGGTCAAGGCAATAATGAACAACACTGCAAATGCCCTTCTATTTATACCCTAGCAAAAGTGGTGGGGGTACGTTAAGTTTACTATTTGTTTTTGTTTTTGCATTTTATATTTACTATTGTAGCTGGAGGCTACAAATTTCTGTATTTAGGTCAAGGTCATTGAACAAATTTGCCAAAACGGGGAATAGAGCAGTAAGTGATTCTCATTATAACCACAAACTGATCTATTCCCCGCTTTGTATTTAAAGTAAACTATTTGAAGACAACAAAAATTTATTCAGATTCTTCCGATGAGCTCATATCACTAAATAACCGACGACGAACACAAAAGTTCCCTGTGACCGGATCTAAAACTACGTCATCGATATTAATACTGCTTGGAGGGGTTCCACTATCAACAAGGTCCATTTCCTCCAAACAGAGCAACTGATGATGACATTCTGGTTCATTATCATCATCGTCGTCGTCGTCAGTCAACAACTCCGACAGCTCCATCTCTCCAGCATATGGTTCACTGCTAGCAAACTCACTTAGTAGTTCAAGATCACTAAACAGTTCATCTTCCATCTCTGAATCGTCTTCGTCTTCATCTTCGTTTATATTTACTGGAATATTTTTAATCATTTCCAGTATAGTCTTCTTAGAAGGGAAAATGTTATCTCTGGGCGACATGATTCCAAGTAGCAGACTGATGTTACCACTAATACAAAACCACCTTTTATACCCCGATTCCGGTGGTGGTGGGGGTAAGTGATGAAAGTGCAAGTGGTAGGAAAAAGTAATAGGGAAGAGGTATTATTGTAACACAAATGATTAAGTCCTGTAAGTAGGTCAAGGTCGCCTTAACCTATTACCAGAACGGGGAATAGAGCAGTAAGTGATTCTTACTTTAACCACAAACTGATCTATTCCCCGTTCTGTCTTCCGCTGTTCAGTATTTCCAAAGTCTCTTAGTTAGTTGAAGAAAGTTGATCAATTTCCATCGTTAGCAATTCTTCAGGCAGTTGAAACGATGTATTTTGTGATAACATTTCCAACATATCAATATATTTTATGGCGTGTTTTATAGTAGAAAGTCTTGAAGCGTTCGGTTCGAGAAAAGGTAATTTTGTTCGTAATAAATTATAGGCTTCATTCAATATTGCAATCCTTTTTCTCTCTCTAGCACACCTTCTTTTCTCTCTATCATTCTCCTCATTTCCTTTAACATCGAAGTTAGACGATCCTCCTGGGCTATCCATAGCTGAACAATAACTATACTCCGAAGCCGACTGCCTTATATATATATGTTTACCCCCACCCTTTTACAATGAATATAGCTGGTTCAATGTCTTGTTTGGGAAAAAGTCGCTAACCTAACGTGTAGTGTAATAAAGACACAAAACAAACCCCTCTTGTAATAATCGGTCTCTGCAACATCGCGCTTTAATACCCATCATGTAAGTGGGTCAAGGCCGTCTGATTATATTACCAAAACGGGGAATAGAGCAGTAGGCGATTCTCACTTTAACCGCAAACTGATCTATTCCCCGCTCTGTATTTAAATTTTTTCCTTTTTTTTGATTCAGTTAAAGGTTTGGTTTGATATAGAACGTTATGTTGATTATCCATCCCTTTTCGATTAACCTAACCATATTAGCAAGAATTTTAAATAACTTCTTACTATCGTTTGTTTTGTATGCTTCATTTTCATTACTATACACTTCACCTGTTGGCCTCCACATGTACAGTTCACAACCAACCTCTATGACAAGATACTTGTGCAGTAATCTTCTTACAGCAAGCAGCTGATCGATGTTTTCAACTCTTCTGCTAACTACTAGAGTTGCTACAGAGATAGAAGGAGCCGATGCAGTCATTTTCAGCAGAATGATCTTTACCGGCAATGGAGACCCCCTTTATACTCGCTGTAGGTGGTGGGAGTAATAGGGTTAGGGAAGGGATTTTGTTGTAAAGAAATAATAATGATTTTTAATATTTTTCTTTTTGTACCAATTGATTATTTTCTAAGTCCTCAAGGTCGTTTGATCCTGTTGCCAAAACGGGGAATAGAGCAGTAAGCGGATCTCACTTTGTCCGCAAACTGATCTATTCCCCGCTTTGTATTTTAAAAGTCTTTAGTTTGTTAAGCTTACGCATCCTGATCTTCATCCATGAGGAAGATTTGTTTGTAGGCTGAAGGGTTTTCAGCGAAGAAATGTTCATCCGCCAACTCATCCTCTTTAAGGAAAACTGCTTCAAAAGGTAGAGGGGTATTCGAGATTTCTTCGCGAATAGAAAGCGGATCTTGGAGCTGCGATTGAAGGTTTGCAATGTACTTTATTGTATTTTTTATAGTGGATAATTTAGAATCATACGGATTGGAGGATGGTAATATGGTTTTTAATATTTTATATCGGTCAGCGATTCTCGCTCTCAATTTCCGAGAACTAGCATTGCTTCTTTTGGCTTTGAGAGATCTCGAGTTGGAGTTTGGTGACGTACTACCTGTTTCTGGAAGAATGTGAGATAAAATCATAGCCTGGACAAGTATCGATGGGACAGCAGAGGATGAAACAGTACAAGAAGAGGTGGCAGAAGTTGGTTTTCTGATGTGCTCCATGGTGTCTGAGGTGAACGAACACAAGCAGCAGACTGATTTTATCATCGATAAGGTGTCTCTTTTATACCCAATGGAAGTGGTGGGGAGTGCAAGTTTTAGGGAGGAGATATATATATATATATATATTTTAATGTTGTTTTTTACCAAACAAAAATTTTCAAAGTCCCAAGGTCATCTGAACAAATTACCAAAACGGGGAATAGAGCAGTAAGTGGTTCTCACTTGGACCGCAAACTGATCTATTCCCCGCTCTGTATTCTAAAGTAAACAATAAATCTTCTCACTATTGAGCAACCTTTGCTCTTTGAAGCTCAAGTTCTAAGTCTCCAACCAGGCGAAAGTCTGCATCGTGCTCCTCCCATTGTTCAGGAGAACGCGGTTGTGCACACCACTTTGTAAAGGCGTACCTCATTGCCTCATTATACTCCTCCAGGATAACATGATAGGGTCTTGGTTGCTGCGTTTTAGACTGCATCGATGATGTAGTTTGTTGCGGATGTGACTGAGCATCATTCTCCGCAACCTTATTAATCTTAAAAACTTCAGTCATTTCTGCAGCCTCAGCAATTGCGTACAACTCCTCTTCGTTAATTTCCTTTCCCCATGTGTTGCTGTTGACGCTCATGATGATACAACTAATAATTATATTCCGAATCGCTCGCTTAAATACCCGCTTACCCCCTCCCCTCTTTACTGTTGAATAATGACTTTAGTATAATATTTCTCCTTTTTCCTTTTAAGTTTATCTTTGACTTAGTGTAAATTATCCAAGTCCGTTATCTAGGTCAAGGTCGTTGTAACATTGCAAAAAAAAGTGTGGACAACTTATTTACACTCTGCAGCATATGCTACAAATTGTAAATAGGTTGTCCACACTTTTTTTTTAATTTGGAAAAAATGCTTTATTTAATTTGGAATAAACTTTTGGTCTTTTTATTTATATTATTATTTTAATGATTTCCACACAGTGATACCTGTATCATTTCGAATTAAATAGTCCTTGTGGGTAGGTTTTTTGACGTGGAGGTCCATGGCTCTAGGTAACTCTACATAGTACAGTTTACCTTCACATTGAACCAACACCTTTGCAAAGTCCTTTATTTTAACAAAGAAGTAGCGTTTGTTTTTACAAAGCCTGTTAATTCGAATTTTAATTGGCACCACTGTTGCACGTGGTGAAGAAGGAGATGCGCCATGGTTTAATTTTAAATGAAGACTGCACGTTTCTTCATTTAAAATACAACGTTTAACACAGCGTTCACCTTTCTTAGCACCTTTTTTGAATATATAATTACATTGTTGTGCAGGAAGCATGCACATCCTTTGTACAGATTTAAGTTGTTTAAATTTCTCTGAAGGAGATGAAGTATATGTGGAGATTACTGAAGGTCTGGTTGGAGAAGATGATTGGGTGGCTGGTTGGCTTGGTCTCGAACTTGATGTTGATGAGGATGAAGAAGCAGACGATTTGGAAGACTTTGATGAACATGTAGAACAACTTGAAGATGTAGAAGGACTTGGAGAAACAGCACGAGACGTTGACAAAGGACTTGGAGAAACAGCACGAGAAGTTGACGGAAGAGGTGAAGGACTTGGAGAAACAGCACGAGAAGTTGACGGAAGAGGTGAAGGACTTGTGTAAGTCGTTGACGCAGCAGGTAGTGGTGGACAGTTCTCCGGGACGATGTTAGCTAACATCAGGGCTGTCCGAAGGATGGATGGAACCGCAGAAGACGGAGTGGTAGAGGCGGGCGAAGACGAAGCAGAAGGTTTCAATTTGAGAGGTTGTGTCTGCTTCCTAATGTGTGCCATGGTGTGAGGTATAACAGCACAAGAGGAAGAATGATTTTACTAGTGCTGGGGGACCCTCTTTTATACATACTGATAGTGGTGGGGAGTGCAAGTGTTATACGGTGGGGGTAATAATGTTGTAACGAGTAAATATATATTACAATACGGGGATTTTCTAAGTCCCGAAGTGGGTCAAGGTCGTTTGATCATATTATTAAAACGGGAAATAGAGCAGTAAGTGATTCTCACTTGGACCACAAACCGATCTATTCCCCGCTTTGTACGTGAATTTTCTAAGTCCCAAGGTCATCTGAACATGAAGCCAAAGAGGGGAATAGAGCATAACATACTGCTCTATTCCCCGCTCTGTATTTGGGAAGGGGACAAAAGACAACAAACAAGAGACTGATTTTAAACAAGAGACTGACTTTATATTTTACAAGGTTTTCTCAGGCTAAGATGGGTAATGTCAACCGGTTTACGCGCCGTATTGACACAAGGTCGGTTTGCGCGCCATACCTTAGAGGGGTTAGGAAAAGGATGAGAAGCAAGATACATTACTTTGAAAATAAAGACTTTGCCAGCAACTATGTAAACAAAAATTAATCAGTTAACGTTACTTTTACAAGAACAGCCAAGATCGGTTTTGCAAAGGTCAACAGTATCACTGAAACCCGGTGGGACGTAGACCCAAACACCCGGCGTCAGGCTGCTGCGAACCCAAGTTTTGACCAAGGTTGTTGAGGGACCTGTAGGGCCGGGAGTACATATTTCATTAGTAAATAAGACACTTCAAACCGATACCAAACATTAACATATATTAGACTAACTACATTACCTAGCAGCAAACTACAAGCGTTATCTAACATGCTTAACAAACTAACTAAACATGCAAGGGCGCGGATCTCTTAATTGCGCGTCGGGCCCAACGCACACTTAACAGACCTACGCTGCAGCAGAGTGCAACCCACTGGGACGTATACCCAAACAGCGGGCGGCAAGCTACTGCGACGAGACTGCGGACTGCTCCCGCTTATAAAGGCAAAGTGACGTCACCAAAGCGGAAGGGGGGATGTTACGTCAAAGGGGGGGGGGAAGGGGGGATATTACAATACGAGGATTTTCTAAGTCCCGAAGTGGGTCAAGGTCGTTTGGTCATATTATTGAAACGGGGAATAGAGCAGTAATTGATTCTCACTTGGACCACAAACCGATCTATTCCCCGCTTTGTACGTGAATTTTCTAAGTCCCAAGGTCATCTGAACATGAAGCCAAAGCGGGGAATAGAGCATAACATACTGCTCTATTCCCCGCTCTGTATTTGGGAAGGGGACAAAAGACAACAAACAAGAGACTGATTTTAAACAAGAGACTGACTTTATATTTTACACAGTTTTCTCAGGCTAAGATGGGAAATGTCAACCGGTTTACGCGCCGTATTGACACAAGGTCGGTTTGCGCGCCATACCTTAGAGGGGTTAGGAAAAGGATGAGAAGCAAGATACATTACTTTGAAAATAAAGACTTTACCATCAACTATGTAAACAAAATTAATCAGTTAACGTTACTTTTACAAGAACAACCAAGGTCGGTTTTGCAAAGGTCAACAGTATCACTGAAACCCGGTGGGACGTAGACCCAAACACCCGGCGTCAGGCTGCTGCGAACCCAAGTTTTGACCAAGGTTGTTGAGGGACCTGTAGGGCCGGGAGTACATATTTCATTAGTAAATAAGACACTTCAAACCGATACCAAACACTAACATATATTAGACTAACTACATTACCTAGCAGCAAACTACAAGCGTTATCTAACATGCTTAACAAACTAACTAAACATGCAAGGGCGCGGATCTCTTAATTGCGCGTCGGGCCCAACGCACACTTAACAGACCTACGCTGCAGCAGAGTGCAACCCACTGGGACGTATACCCAAACAGCGGGCGGCAAGCTACTGCGACGAGACTGCGGACTGCTCCCGCTTATAAAGGCAAAGTGACGTCACCGAAGCGGAAGGGGGGGGGATGTTACGTCACGGGGGGGGATGTTACGTCACGGGGGGGTGACCTTGAACATGACCCAAAAGGGGGGGGGGTGACCTTGAACATGACCCAAAAAGGGGGGGGGAGGTTGTGTCGTCACGGGGGAAGGGGAACCGGATGTAGACCGGTTTTTAGCTTTCTACCCGTATATGGAAATGTCACGGTTACACTTGGCGACCCGCTTTGCTCCGTCTGGTACCTCATTCCAGCTTTGCCTTGCGAACTGAATACACCTCTGCGCTATGTCTTCTCCCATTACACCCGAGAAACTGCAACGTTTGAAGGAGACTTTGAAGAAGTCTTCGGAAAAAAGGAGCGGATTCAAAAGACCTAGTTCTTTTAAATCTTGCATACGGAAGAATTTTCGAAACCACCCACTTTACTTCGACCAACGGCCTTCGACGTCCACTGCATCTTCACCATCGCTATCACCTCGCCCTTCATCGCTTCGACCTTCATCGCCGCCACCAACTGTTGAGGAGATAATGAAGAGGACGGCTACGGTGAAACTTACCGAGTTGGTAACGCCGCTGGAGTCTGTCGCCGTCAAGTTTGCGCAGTTGAAATTAAACGTGGAGTATCTACTTGTGGGGAAGATCAGCGATGATGAGTACCTACTCCAACACCTCTTTGGCGGCGGCCGTTACGTCAAGGTCCACCTTCCAAGGTCCACTCTGCCACCTCCTGAGACCAAGTGCGACTTGATTTTAGTACGGCAGAAGGGACAAGTAAAGTGGGTTACAAAGGAAAAATAAACACTGACTACCACTCACCGCTCCTTATCCACCATCTCCTTCAAACACAAACGGTCCTTTTCAGGACCACCCTAAGCATTTCAAGTTAGGGACTTGGCCTGTACATAGGCAGGAGACTATTAGTCTTATGTTTGTGTGCAGCCCACTTTGTGAAAATTTCTAAGTCCCAAGGTCCTTGACCTTGACCTTGACCTTGAACATGACCCAAAAAAGGGGGGGGGTACACAGTTTGTGCAAAGTATGTCATGTGGGTACTCAAATTACGCGGATTGATCAGACGAACAAGTTGGCGTAAACAGAATTCAGATCCGACAAAGGGTATAGCAGCAACAGCGAAAAACAACTATTTTCAAGGGCAAGCCTAAATAACTTCTTTATTTACGGTTTAAAATATATTAAGTGGGTACTCAAATTACGCGGATTGATCAGACGAACAAGTTGCTGCAAACAGAATTCAGATCCAACAAAGGGTATAGCAGCAACAGCGAAAAAACAACTATTTTCAAGGATAGACCTAAATAACTTCTTTGTTTTTGGTTCAAGGTCTAACATGTGGGTACTTCAATTACGCAGCTTGACAAGGCGAACAAGTAGGTGCAATTTAAATTTAAATCTAACCAACAGTATAGCATCCGTGGCGTAAAAACGATGGTTTGAAGGACAAGGTAACGTTGTGGTGGGGGTAGATGCCTATTATACACGATAACGCTACATCATTATTCTTCCAGCTCTTGTCGTATAAACATCTACCTAGACGGTCTGAAAAATGTCGCAGTTTTACAGGAACATGAGGAAGGTGACCTTCAGTAGTCCCCTTGACACTACTTTCTACTTCCCTGACGATGAAGACAGAAGGTCTACACTTTTAGTGGACAATGAGCGGTTTCGTCGAAGAATAATTGAGGTTGAAACACTTTTAACCAGTTGTTTGCTACGCAAAAAGAACCATATGAATACATGCACCGGTTTAGATCATAGTAGCTGTTATACTTATACAGCGTTGAAGCGCAAACATTATTGAGGTTTTTAGTTACGGAGGTAAGGTCTTGACAGTCTAAGAGCTAAACCCTAACTAACACATGTAAACTAGTTATTGTGCGATGTAAAACTTGGTGGGGAGACTGGTGTAGTGGGGGACTGGTGTAGTGGGGGACTACCATCTGCCGCACACTTGCCACCTGCCGCCTGCCACCTGCCGCCGCCCATCTGCTGTCCACCATCTGCTTCGTTCTACTACACTTTTACCCCCACCATTTTGTTTGATACCAAAAACGCTAGCTAGCGAATAGTCAGTACACCTCCGGCTCTCGACCGGTGAACATCGAGCTCTCCGAGACGCTCTTCACAAAATAACAATATCATTTCACTCAAGGTCTGATAGATGTTTCTATTTCATTGCCGTCACGTATTCTTTCCTCCTGACAGCAATGAAATGCAAACACCTAACAGAACAGATAGGTGTCAAAAACACAACATGGACTCTGCGCAGGGATCAAAGTATCTACCGTCTTTCTTCAGAAAGCGAAGTGATGGCCACAACTCGTCCGGATCAACAACATCGATGACAACGAACAACGGGGAACTATTGTAAACATGAATTATTGTAAATAAAGTAATATTTGTAATAGTACTACCTCGCACTCGTATCATTCGATTGTTTCATTCGATATTTATTCGATATTTATTATCGTTTAACTATCGAATCACAATCGGATTTTACGCGTGCGAGGTAGTACTTTTTTAAAATTACCTCCCCGTGACCTTGAACTTTAACCTTTCACTCATTACGTCACAAAACCGCCTACGTCACTGGCTCAGCCTCAGATGACGTATTTAATGACGCAGCGCTTCCGGAAGCAATTAATCAAGTGAGCCAGCACCGGCAAACCCCCACTACTAATTACCATAAAACGTTGCGGTACCGTTAGTGTTAAAGCTTGCAAGTGGCTCGTTGGTAGGTAGATAAATAATGTCCAAATCACCACTATATGGCAACACGCTATAACCTTCCCTATTCTTGTTTATCTCTATAAACACAGTTTTACAGACACCTTTAACATAGTATACACCCCTCCGTCCATCCTTTTCTGCCAACACTCCCACAAACTTGTTGTTTACTACAAACGCATACACTATATAATGTCCATAATGCTCTAGATCCTCCCAACGTCGCAGGAAGTAATCTTTTAATTTATCCTCTCTTTCCCTTATTTCTTGTTCTTTAGCCAACTGTGCTTTGTATTCCTCTGCAACAGTATTTTCCACATATTCAAATTTACGCTTATTACTGTCGATGTCTTCTAATTCCAATTTCCTCTTTTTGGAACACCTCTCTAAGAAAGGCTTGGAAAGTGGCTCTATTTCTTTAATAGTGTATGGGTACAGTTTATTCGTCCGGCTTCTTAAAACGTAGGGAGTAAGGTTAGGACTTTCCACTAAGCCTAATTCTTCTAAATTGATGTGTTTAGGTATAGTGGAGAAAGGTGTATTTGATTTTGTAAAACATGTGCCCCCAGATTTGATGTAACACTTATGCTTTACACTTATGGCATCAGGAAACTCCTCTATTACCTCCACATAGTTAGTTGGTAAACAGTTAAAGCTAAATGCAGATAGAGCATACTTTATTAACTTTTCCCTTTGTGTACTATCTTTTGGCAGTTTTAGTTGTACTCCAGTTATCTTCTTCGTATTACTATTACCCCAATATGCGTATTGTAATAAATCATTAAACACTAAACAACAACTGTTTTTTAATTGATTGGCAATTTTCACCCACATCTTATGCAGAGGTACAGCATAGAATGGAGCATTTTGAAAGTACCGTTTGTTGTCTTCTATTAGACTTAAACAATCTCTTAAAGGTTCAAACCCTTTACCAAAACCTCTACAATAGTTATAGATTGTTGCCTCTAACCTTGTTATTCCATTCTCTCTAGCTAGTTTAGACGAGAACGTTTCTTTTAGTCTCGCATCTGGACAGTTTACAAAGTTTATTATATGGTTTCCTATACTTTTAACTACTCCAGGGCTTGTAATCTGGCATATAAATTTATTATATATTTTTACCCTGCTATTTACATTAAACCATGTTAAACAGTCTTTGCTAACATGGAAATTATCTACAATAACATTATATCCATTCTTGTACTCCCCCTGGTAGCAAAAGTCAAAGTTTTCTGTAAGATATTGGCACATTTCCTCTTTATTAAATATTCCAGCCAAATCTAGTGTTATATCGAAATCCATAAGATAGTACATTTCTTTTTCCAGATCTTGCAGTATCTTTGGAAGGTCTTCCAACAAATCCTTAATTTTAACATTTGCAAGCTCTATTTTATAGGGAATTGCTATAGGATCATCGTACTTTTGTTTAATTTGGTCAATATCATTCTTTATTATTTGTAACACACCCTCGCTTTGGACCCCAGAGGACCTCTCCAAGGAGAATGGTAGTTTGGCCACAACACCATGTCGAGCTAAAGAGAACTTTCTAAATATTCCTCGTAAGTAGCTATTAAACGAGCCACATATTTCCTTCTTAACTTAAATTTATTCCGAACGTCCCCATCACAATCCGTAACATTGGTTATCTTAACTAACATTATGTTATCACAAAACGCATCCGTTATAGATGTTAAGTTATTTAATTTTGTTTCGCCCTCGCAATAGTTTATATTACCTATGTCTGTAAGAAGGTTATTGTTATGGAGATTTTCTAATAAAAACCATATACCGAATCTTTCGTTAGTAGGTTTAATACAATTTCCCAATAAATGGCTAACAGAGTACATTTCTTTTATACAAAAAAGTAGCGGAAACATGTAAACAGGACAGATATAATTACACTATAGGCATATAGGTGTTGTAAATATATGGATATTGTATATAAACATAGACGAGCGGTAAGTATAACATGTACGTGGACACCTAGACCCATGTGCAAATATGGAATACCCACTATTAATATAATTCCAAATTCGACTAAATAAGTTTATAGTCTCAATATAATTAACATATTAACTAACGGTGCCATCCCGCATTCGTACCCAAACTGTCGAAATTCTATAAGTCTATTCTTAGTCCTTGTATTAGGTTTTGTACTATTAAACCCTACATTCTTATCCTGTGCAGTAGAGTAATATATGCATGTTATTTAATACAGATACGCACATTCTACAAGACCTATACATAGATCTGTTGTATAAGCAGCAGAATAGACGTCTCACCCATTGTGTTGTTGTAAAGTAAAACATAAATGTAAATTGTGCTGGATACAACCGGCCAGATATTAGACAGGAAATGTGTTGGAAGTGTATTGCCAAATAGTAAGACAAACACCACATAGTGCAGCATGTAAGCAATCCATTACTATTTAGACAAATGTATAAGGTCAGTATTGGTACAACATCTAGCTAGAGAGAATGGAATAACAAGGTTAGAGGCAACAATCTATAACTATTGTAGAGGTTTTGGTAAAGGGTTTGAACCTTTAAGAGATTGTTTAAGTCTAATAGAAGACAACAAACGGTACTTTCAAAATGCTCCATTCTATGCTGTACCTCTGCATAAGATGTGGGTGAAAATTGCCAATCAATTAAAAAACAGTTGTTGTTTAGTGTTTAATGATTTATTACAATACGCATATTGGGGTAATAGTAATACGAAGAAGATAACTGGAGTACAACTAAAACTGCCAAAAGATAGTACACAAAGGGAAAAGTTAATAAAGTATGCTCTATCTGCATTTAGCTTTAACTGTTTACCAACTAACTATGTGGAGGTAATAGAGGAGTTTCCTGATGCCATAAGTGTAAAGCATAAGTGTTACATCAAATCTGGGGGCACATGTTTTACAAAATCAAATACACCTTTCTCCACTATACCTAAACACATCAATTTAGAAGAATTAGGCTTAGTGGAAAGTCCTAACCTTACTCCCTACGTTTTAAGAAGCCGGACGAATAAACTGTACCCATACACTATTAAAGAAATAGAGCCACTTTCCAAGCCTTTCTTAGAGAGGTGTTCCAAAAAGAGGAAATTGGAATTAGAAGACATCGACAGTAATAAGCGTAAATTTGAATATGTGGAAAATACTGTTGCAGAGGAATACAAAGCACAGTTGGCTAAAGAACAAGAAATAAGGGAAAGAGAGGATAAATTAAAAGATTACTTCCTGCGACGTTGGGAGGATCTAGAGCATTATGGACATTATATAGTGTATGCGTTTGTAGTAAACAACAAGTTTGTGGGAGTGTTGGCAGAAAAGGATGGACGGAGGGGTGTATACTATGTTAAAGGTGTCTGTAAAACTGTGTTTATAGAGATAAACAAGAATAGGGAAGGTTATAGCGTGTTGCCATATAGTGGTGATTTGGACATTATTTATCTACCTACCAACGAGCCACTTGCAAGCTTTAACACTAACGGTACCGCAACGTTTTATGGTAATTCCTTTCCAAAAATAGAAAACCTAAGTTTCCATAACAATGAGTGGGATGTTGGACAAGAAGACATAGAGATGCAAGATATTAAAGGTAATATTAAATTTAAAGAATGTAGTAGACTGGAGGATTTGGAAGATGGTGCAGAATTATTAATAAGCGCTATTAAACAAGTCCAACATAGGGGTAGAAAAAGATATATTGTACAGTTTGAAAATATTCGTAACCTTTATGTCTCCAACCACTGGCTGGAAAGGGAGCTAGAATGTGGGAAGTTTGGTTTTAACTACAAAATTAAAATTAAGTTGGATAAAATAAAGACTACTCCAAACAAACACAAATAAAGGTTAGTGTTTTGTGTGTAATTGTTTTGGGTTTTAAAAATTTATTTTTTGTGCTATAATTTAAGAATTGGAAATACGCAACAACATATCCAGACTAATTTGCAAAATATTAGAAATGGACTTATGCATTAGCTTAATATCCAAAATTTAGACAGTTCTGACCATAAACATTTTGTGGATATATATTACAGTGAAAGGTGGTTGAGAGGGCCCCAACAATATTGGAAATATGGCAATTATAACAGCGGGATGGTAAATAAGCTTGCATTTTTTTTAATCCAACCTTAATAGTGAATTTGGAAATGCACTTATGCAATGGGCAGTAACATATTGCAGACAAATCGGACCACAAAGTTGGTTTTTAGGTTGGTTAAAACAACATAACGACTGTATTATAGGTGGAAATAATATATGGTAATTTTAGATATAATAGTTGGTGGCTATAACATATCCAAAAATAAATCGGACAATAAAGAAGATGGCAATTGATAGTATATTTTTCAAAATATTTTGTTAATTTGACTAGTATTTGGGAAACGTAGGGGGAATTTTTTTGATGCATTAGCTTAACATATCCAAAAAATCAGTCAAATCGGACCATAAACACGAAATTTAATTTTTTATGGATTATATATATATATAAACTATACAAAGTATAAAATTTGGAACTTAGATATGATAATTATACACATAATAGTTTAAGGTCATATCCAAAAATCAGTCAAATCGGACAGTAAATAAAGAAGTTGGCAATTGATAATATATTTTTCAAAATATTTTTTTAATTTGACCGTAATAGTGAATTTGGAAAATGTATGTGGGATTTATTAATGCATTAGCTTAGGATAGTAACATATCCAAAAATCAGTCAAATCAGACCATAAACACAAAATTTAATTTTTTATGGATTATATATATAAACTATATAAAGTATACAATTTTTAACTTAGATATGGTAATTATACATGTAATAGTTTAAGGCTATAACATATCCAAAAATCAATCAAATCGGACAGTAAATAAAGAAGTTGGCAATTAATAGTATTTTTCAAAAATATTTTTTAATTTGACCGTAATAGTGAATTTGGGAAATGTAAGTGGAATTTATTAAAACACTTGCCTAGGACAATAACATATCTAAATTTTAAACAAATCGGACAGTAAATAAAGAAATTGGCAATTGGCAGTATTTTTCAAAAATATTTTTTAATTTGACCGTAATAGTGAATTTGGGAAATGTAAGTGGAATTTATTAAATCACTTGCCTAGGACAATCACATATCCAAATTTTAAACAAATCGGACAGTAAATAAAGAAGTTGCCAATTGGCAGTATTTTTCAAAAATATTTTTTAATTTGACCGTAATAGTGAATTTGGGATATGTAAGTGGAATTTATTAAAACACTTGCCTAGGTCAATAACGTATCCAAATTTTAAATAAATCGGGCAGTAAATAAAGAAGTTGGCAATTGGCAGTATTTTTCAAAAATATTTTTTAATTTGACCGTAATAGTGAATTTGGGATATGTAAGTGGAATTTATTAAAACACTTGCCTAGGTCAATAACGTATCCAAATTTTAAATAAATCGGGCAGTAAATAAAGAAGTTGGCAATTGGCACTATAGTATTTTTCAAAAGTATTTTTTAATTTGACCGTAATGGTGAATTTGGGATATGTAAGTGGAATTTATTAAAACACTTGCCTAGGACAGTAACATATCCAAATTGCAGACAAATCGGACTATAAACACTAAAGATAGTTTTTTAGCCTGAATTTGAAAATTAATTTTAAAAAATATAGAGGAGGGATGGGGATTGGGAAAATATATTTAATATAGGCAAGGGTTGGACATTAGTATAGGCTAACAAGGAAACTTGTGTAAGGCGGGAGCTGGTGTCGGCGCAAAAACGGCTCCCCATAAGAATAACATGGGAAAAAAGTGCCGATTACGGCCCCTCTTTCTGGGTTCTCCTCTACTACAATTAAAACACCAAAATGATTGTTTGGTAGAGCTAAACTGATTGGTAAAAAGAAATGTGAAGTTTTTGTAAAATTATCTGAGGAAAATAAAAAAAAACCTTTTTCCCATAAGATTAACATGGGGAATTTTATGGACACGTTTTTTGACTTTTCTCTATAACCACTTAACCTAGGTTAATGATTCAAAATACAAAGTTATTTGTATTTGTTTATTTAAGCTCTATAAAGTGGCTATAACCAAAATTAAGTTTTTTTTTTTATTTTAGGAGAAAAAGTTCAAAAAACTGAGTTTTGGAAAATTTAAAACCCCCATAAACCCCCTTCCCATAGTCCGATCGATCTGGTTTTTGAAGTTAGTCATAAATTTTACTCTCCACATTTATGGCAAATTTCATCAAAATCGGGCGTTTCTTTCAAAATTTATCGTGGTAACGGACACATACACGTATATATATATATATATATATATATATATATATATATATATATATATATAAATTTGAACGAATAGTGTTTTTTTTCATCTGGGGACCTCAAAAAAAAGTTGATCATGGTCTCGGTCTCGGGCTTAAGTCTTACCATGAGACCTATGGTAATAGCTTCTTCCCATACAGCACACAATGTCGTCTGGATGTCTTAACGATGTCCATTTTCATCCGTACGGATGATCCGCCGATGTCCACACGATATCGTGGACATCGTTTGGACGTCCTATGGACGGGTGAATGTCTGGGCTACGTCCTGAATTCCTGGCATCCGGTTTCGGATATACAGGACATCCTACGGACATCCGTCAACAGCCATAGGACATCTTATGGACATCGTTTCAGGTCCAAATATTGTCCAGATTTCAAAATAAAAAAACTGGATATTACGGAGATCTATTGGACATACAGTGGATGTCCAGGACATCGTATGGACATCGTTTCAGGTCCAAATAATGTCCAGATTTCAAAATCCAAAAAAATGGACATTACAGAGATCCATTGGACATACAATGGATGTCCTGAGGATATCAACCGACATCCTCAGGATATGCATGTACATCCACAAAATAATCTAGATAGTAAATTAGGATATCATATGAATGCTATATTGGTAGAACCAACTTTTAACGCAGGATGTTTTGAGCATATATATGTATGCCCAAACATCCTGCATTAGAAACTGGTTCTACCGATTTAATCTTCAAGCCTTGTGCACCTCAAAAATGATAAAGCAAATCATTCTATAAACCATGGAGTAGTATATCTACATATTCAAAAAAAATCCTGCTTTTTGTTCCCCCACTTCCTGAAGTTAATACTTAACCAATTTTGATGTTTTTTTATTTAAAAGATAATTTCAAGTTTTAAGTTATTGTCGAGCCAGAATTTTGATTTAGGCCCCAGGGCTCTGCCCCACGGGTTTTCCAAGTTCCCATGTTATTCATATGGAGGAGAGTTTTATTTGGTTTATGTCACATGTGTTTTTCTTGATTCACTAAACAGGCGTTACAAGGATGATATCAGCAAAATATTGTGGGGGAGCAACTCGTCTATTCTTAAGACAGTAAATACAATTTCACAGCCCACCAATTCAACAAATAAATTAGTACTTAATTTTGTTTAACTAGGTAATGAAAAAAAACCTAAATTAAAAAAATGGTTAAATTATTAAAATTCATACAATATAAAATATATATATACTTTTAATTAATATAAATTACATGTACATAAAACAAAAATTGTGAATACAATTTGTATTTGAACAACTTAAAATTTGCAGTACAGTTGACTATAGTCTGACTTTTAAAACAAACCATATGGCTAGTAGATATGTGTAGGTATTCTTTTACTACTTGTTGGGCACATATATAGAGAAACTTTAAATACACAAATAAATATTGTGCATCATCTTGATAGAGCACTGTAATAAACCCAGATAACTTTTTATGCCTTTTCTGATTTTAACAAACAGTACATTCCAAAACATAAAATAAGCTTGTAAACTTTTTTATATCAAAACATTATTATTATGATTTTAGTACACAACACATTATTCACATTCAACTAATAGCTATTTTATTTGTTAACTATATAATTAGTGTAACTAAATATTAATAATTTTTTTCAGTTTGTAGCAATAATTTTAAAGATATAACTTTTGTAAACTACAGTTAAAAATTAAACAAAACACATTATTTTCAAACAGTTTTAATTAATAACTTGTTCACTATACAATGAAATTAAATTTTATTTGTAGTTTTTATATGTGCCTTTCCCGCTACACCTCTTCTGGGGTTTCCCGACAACCAGATCTGAAAAAGAAACAACATGTTTAAAGCAAACTAGAATTTCTTGCACAATAAAAATACCGTAGCAGAAAACCTCCTGCAAACACAGCAAATTAAAAATAGTACCTCACTATGTCATGAAGCCACATACCAACTTTCATCAAAGCATCATACTAATCATATACTTCATATTATAAACATGAAAGTATGGATGTTTGTGCATAAGTTTGTGCGTAACTCTGAAGTTCCATCATGTGAAAACTACTGGACCGATTGAGCTGAAATTTTGCAGAGAGGTACTTGATAGTCCTGAGTAATATATAGGCATATTAAAGTTATGAAAATCCTATAGGGCTATGCCCTACGGGGGTTCAAATTTCCCATGTATTCCTTATGGACATTCATTTTTGTTTGAGCTGATGAAAATACAAACAGCTGAACTTGATTCGTAGTAGTTCCACAGGCTAACCAGAAAATGCAACACAGCTAGTATTTCATAAATAAGAGATGTAATTTTATTTACTCTCAATAAGAAAAACATTAGGACTGAGTTCGCAGGTTTGCTGCATCAAGGACCACAAACTATTCCCTATAGCGGAAATTTGCTAATACCTTTTTAAACCAGTTAAAACCCATACAAATTAAATCACACTCCTAGTAAATTTGAGTTTGACACTTTAACTTGTGTCCTTAAGAGATCATTTATCGAAAAACTAATATTTTTCCTCATATCTTCCAGTCCAGACCTTTATTCAAGTATGTAGTAATGGGTGTCAGACTTATGGGTTTCTCCAAACTTTCATGTATGGTGTTACTTTACATAAATTTTGATGTGAACCTTTTTTTAGTTGTGGAAAGTTGTGAACAAATTGAGAAAATTGTCTTTTAGGTTATGTTAAGGGTGGAGTAGCTAAACACATCCAATATTTTGAAAAAAAAGGATGAATTAATCATAAAATATTTTACTTTCAAATGTACTCTCTCCAAAAAGCCAATTTAATTATTTACTTCCTGTCCTTAAAAAATGTATCCAAAATAATTTATTCATGACCAAATTGAAAAAAGTAATGACAAATTGGTTGTCATTATTTTATCAGCAATGTAAAATTTACTTACGTTAATTTACATTAGGCAAATTAGTTAGCAATTCCAGTGAACACAATTTTTATTTCGGTGATCCCATGAAAAATCACAAATATTATATAAAGTAATTTTATTTATATATTCTTTTCATTACCTACAATACTAAATCATAGAAAATATACTGAATAAAATGGAAACAAATTATATATACAGATCTTACTTTTACAGATTGAAAAATTCCAAAAATACAAGCTGAGGACTGTGTTTATAAATATTTAAGTTTGTGAACAATGTGTGAAATCAGACTCTGCATACCAATAGGGCCTACTGATTTTTAATAATTTTCAATATTAAAATGATAATAGCATAACTTTTTCATCTTAATTTTCAACAACAAATACAACTTTATACATTTCCTTTTGAAAAAATGTTGTAATTCATTCACAGTACAATCAACATCTTCATGTTTTTTACTTACTTTCTAGGTCTTGATCGCTCTGGTGCATGCCTCAACCAGTTCTTGGTGATATCTATGATTTCGGCGTCCGTTGCCTCTCTCGTAGCTTTGTTCGTACGCACAGCCGCTGAAACAATACAAAATTTGTTTTAAATACCTATTTTTAAAATTTAATAACAAACATTAAAACACTGGAATTGAACCAGGATAGAATTGACGTAAAAATTATCTTTTAATGCTTTTACATTTTTCAATTTTAATTTGGAACATGTTCCCTTCCGCAATTATATGGAACTAGTGGGTTCAAGGGGACATAACCCCTAACATTTCTCCAACTAGTATTGGTGGCCGCTATTGCGACTGCAGGAAATAAACAGCTGTTTCAGGAACAAAGCTTGTAGAAATAGAAATCCACAGCTGAATACTCCCGGCTCGCTAATATATGCTAAAATGGCCAAAAAACATAAAACTTTTAGCTACCGTAACTCAAAAGGTTGCTTTCCAAGAAAAACAAACAACACGTGCAGCTTCCCCAACCTCGATTACCCCTAAAAAATATCTTTTCGTAGCATGGAAGCCATTAGAGCTCGAGAAACAGCCGCGGACAGACGGACGCACGGAGCCACAGACAAATGCGAATTATAGTATTGATACTCAACCTCATCTGATTTTCTTTTACTCTGTGTTGGCTGGTCACATTGAAATAGACTGACGAAGCACATTTGCGTCAGTGTCCCATTGTTATTCAAAAGGGTATTTCGCATATGTTATTTTGCGGCGTATCAACAGTGAATTCATCACATGACCAGTAACGAAAATGATTGTGATTCAGAACGTTATTTCACTTTACTTTCATATGATGGTGGCAGTGAATCACCCATCTTGAAACTAGCCTAAATGAGCATCTCTTGAAAAAATACAATCCTTTCTACTATTTTCCATTATATAGACTAGCCGATGCATATATACATTTTAAAAATTGTTAAAAATGATAAATAAAAACAATACTAATTGTTCAAAAATGTATTTTAGGTTATTATGAAGTGAATTAGTGCATTTCAACTAAATTTCTCTCGTGGTATGTTGTTCATGTTACTCATAACTCCTGGTCGTTAAAATTATTTCTTTTGTTCTGGGGAGGTGACCGGACTAACACAAATATGCATCACGCGGTAGCGAATTTGTTAAGCAAGCCAGTACATACAAGCGTCTTTAAGTAAACAAATTCATCAATACACATTCAGTACATTAACAACATATTTACCGAGTAGAACATCAGCAACTGGTGAAGAAGCCAACGCTTTTTTCCCTTTTACTCCATGCCAGCTGAACTGGCTTCCCAATGCATCCGTCAATAACTTCTTTAAAATTCCTTTTGTAGTATCTCGTACATTATTTCCTCCTGATCTTCCCAGCAGAGATATCTGTAACACATGTATACAAAATGTTGAGAAAATCTTGATTAGATTAGTAATAGTTTGAATGAAAATAGTATTATTGCCTAGCTATTAAAATGAAAATTAGAACAAATCTGATTTAACAAATCGTAGTTCAATTCATGATCATTAGATTTGATTATTTTTACTGAAAAACAAATGTTGCTAGAGAATTCAGAAATTATTCATAACAAATATCAGCCTGTAATACGTTATGTAACCACAATTACGCTTGCATGTATCAATTATACAGAATTTAACGCTTATTCCCGTTTCACTTTTTAATGCATAAAATTCCTCAGTTAGGGTTTTAAATTTGGGAGGACTACAACAAGAATATTCTCTCACAGTACTAACATAATAAATATCAAATTAATCAGCGGTACTCCTTCAAATACTCATTAGACACTGAGTTAGATACAACTTTGTTGTTTGCAAAACAGGAAGAGAACTGCTTTGAACAAATTTAAAGGCCCTTTCAAACAGTAGTTGTAATAGCTTTAAAATAGAAACACCACAGGCCCTAAAACAAGTAAAAGAGCATAAACCCCCGTTTCTTTTATAAAATTAGTAGTCATAATTGTACTCATTTGATATACAATTACAATTAAATTAATTTAGTACAAGGTAAAAATAGTAGGTACCGCTTTTGTTTTGAACATATCTTGTAACAACTTCTGTTCAAAACTTTCAAAGTCCTCCACTGTTTTCATAGGGAAGTTTTTCAAGACTTCTTTTTCATCTCCTGAATTTGTTTCCACTTCTTCAGACGAGCTTGCATTTGATTTTTTCATCATGGCAAAAATCTGCCTCAAGTGTACCTTGATAGTCGACAACTCCTTCATAACTGTTTTTTTCCATTCTGAAACACAAATGGAACAGTAAGCTGAATAATTAAACAAGTGGTTAATTCACCCCCCCCCCCCCAACATTACATTGTTGCCTGTTTGCGGAACATTATTAAGTCACTATAAGTAAGTTTAAATGTTGAAGTTTTTTTATTTTATTGTTATATACAAATGCAGGTCTCTGTACTATGAATCTGATTTTAGTTCACAGTTTTATGTTCTATTGTAGTAAAGTAAAATAATATCTGAAATTATATATATCGAATGGCTTGCTGACAGTAACCACAACAATTTATACCATTTCCTTCAATATTTGTTTAGTAATTAGTTTTAAAATTTGTTTGGACAAAGCTGTTCCGTCATTGGCCAGACGAGATACTGCTATTTTATAGTTTTCACTATTCCCAACAGGGGTCACTAGACTTAAGCCTAAAGCTACTTTAAATCCTACTAATATTATTATGTGAATGTTTGGATGGATGTGTGTAGTTCCATCACGCATAAATTAATGGACCGATTAAGCTACAATTTTGCATGGACATAGCTTACACATCACATTAATATAATTAATTTTAATCACATTATATATTAATATAAAATCACATCACATTATAATTAAAATTAAGCTGATAATTTCAAAATTCAACCTTAGGGCTCCACCCCATGGGTCCTGTAAGTTCTACTGCAAATCTTATGGGAGGATAAATTTATAAAATGATCAGCTGTAGTTGTTTGTCAGTTACTGCAAAGGAAGTCAAATAGTAAAACTAACCAAAGATTTTATAGTGCTGGTCAGGTTAATGTTTTTATGTTTATATTTATGTGTATTAATCTGTTACGAGAGATTCATCGGGTAACAGCTATAGTTATTAAAACTCAATAGTTCTTTATTGATCAGGCCTATAAAATGTTATACTACATACACAAACAATAATTGAAATATTCAATACCTCACCTCTAATGTTAAAGAAACCCTGCAAGAAAGGACATTTTATGGTTACACTTACCACGGTCCGACTCGTTAGAACTCGTAGTGCTCTCAGTTGATGATGAGTGCCTTGAGGGAGAGAAAATCTCCATTTCTCCTGAGCTCAACTCTCCTCTCATATGATTACATTCTTGGGTAGCGACTGTTGGCAGAGGGGAAAATGGACTTATAGTGGGTTTCGCCTTTGACAAGGTTGTCAATACAT
Source organism: Allygus modestus (assembly GCA_963675035.1). Taxonomy (NCBI): domain Eukaryota; kingdom Metazoa; phylum Arthropoda; class Insecta; order Hemiptera; family Cicadellidae; genus Allygus; species Allygus modestus. Next base: position 116,947,233 of record OY776113.1, read on the forward strand.
TTTGATCTACAGGACTGATGATATTTTTAGGGGAATTTGTAGAAAACAATCAAATTTGGTCCTGAGGGGACTTTAGGGAATTTGGGTAGGTTTTTGAACATTTTCTTAGCCTGCGGCTCCTCTTCCTCGTCAGACCCAAAAGACAGTTTTCTTTTTCTTTCCTTCCTCGTTGTTCTGTCTTCATTGTCTGTCGTATTGATATCTGACACAGCTTCAGCTGTTTTCAGCTTTCGACGAGCATAGCTCCAATCAGCTAAAACAAAATAAGAATACCAAACAAATTGTAAATGATTGTAATGAGTCATTTTAAGGTTACTTCAGTTAAACAATGAATAGAAACCCTATAAGAAGAACACAGCTCACGGGGAATAGTCAGCCAAAAAAATCCAGGTAAAAATCTGTAATTCTGCATGTGGACACTAGGCAGCGCTAGTTGTAATGATGTTGCCGCCTTGAGTACGAGCGAGAGGGCTAACACCCTCGCATGAGCTCTCTCTGTTCCTCCCATATTCACGGCGAAACATGTCACTAGCGCTGCCTAGCGTTCACATGCGCAACTACAAATTTTGACCGGCAATTTTGGCTGACATTTTTAACTAACTTGTGTTCGTCTTATAGGGCCTGTATATTCATTGGTTTTTATTTTCAACAGAGCAATTTTTTTGTACTACACCAAAACATGGATTTTAATTGTATTTGTTTAACTCTACCGGGGGTTATTTTAAAGTGTGAGCCTACAAAAACTTTACACCCTTTAAAAACAAACCTAAATTGCATCACAGAAAGTCAGTAGGGGATATTGTTTACACACACCATAACTGGAATAAGTTTTTTCTTAGTGTTTTGAAATAAATCAAACAATAAAATTGAGTAGTTGAGCAGTCATGAGCTTTTGAAAACATATAAATGTAATTTCTCAAATAACTAATTCTCAATGCAATAGGTAATAATGAATATCACTAAACCACTGTGTAAGAAGATGACACAACTAGGGTGTATTTTAAGGCGAATATGAATGAACAATGAGTGTAGAATGGGTGAGATGCCTTGTGTTGCCTGCTATTCTAAGACTGACTGATTATTTAGCCAGGATCATTAATTAAAAGCCCAATAACCAATTGTTTTTTTTAAATATATTACTTAAAATTGTGGTACCGTACAATAACATTGAAAAAATTTATCTCCACACAAACAAACAATTATGATTGTCTGTTGATCACAGAATTATAATTTCTTATTTAATCAAATGTATCCCTGTAATTGTTATTTACATTATTACAAAAAATAATTTTATCATTTTCAAAAAGATATTTAAACAATTAAAAATATAAAAAAACTAATGTTAAAAATAAGAAACATTAAAATTCATTGTTGTAGCCCCTGAACTGTGCGTATTAGACTAAAATAGGTACATACCTCGTCAACAGTTTAAATTGTAGCGATTACACACACTACATGTTTCGCCGTGAATGCGGCATTTTCAAGTGGTCCATAAAGAACATATTCTCCAAATAGGATATGTCAAAATTTAAAAGTGGTACAGTCACAAACACAACATATTGTCCTATTTGGAGAATATGTTCTTTATGGACCACTTGAAAATGCCGCATTCGTGGCGAAACATGTAGTGGGTTTAATCGCTACAATTTGAACTGTTGACAACGAGGTATGTACCTATATAAGAAACATATTTAATAACTTACAAAATGAGCCAATAATTTTCATATTGTAGGCGGTCCAGTTTTTCCCAGGAGACTCCCCATTCTCAACAGCCTTGAAATATCTTTCATTACTCTTGTAGGCTGGATTAGGCCAATAACACTTTGTTTGGCTGATTAGCCAATTTTTGTGCACCACCTGGACACCATCCTCGAATTCCACCAGTACAAATTTAGTCTGTTCTTCATCACTGCTTTGGTAATCTGATGAGTCTGCCATCTGAAAAAATTGTAAAACATAAATAGGTATATAATAACACAAGATAGTACATTAATGAATTCTGTTAGAATATAATTGTTGTGATGTTTGAGACCTAAACACTCTGTGTAGCCGAGATTAAAAATGTATAAAAAACAAAAACACAAAAGTTAAGTCTAATGATAAAGTGGTAACTTGTTTGTAAGTAACAGTAAATTCTCAAAATGTCATTCTCAATCAACTTGATGGTTCCTCGCGAGTTCATAAGTTGGGTAGCCATAGAAAATAAGATAAATTTGTTAAGCATACAGTGTTGAACATTGTTAACGTAAGCATTGTCAATCCAAACAAAATGTTACCGGTACCTAGTTTTATTTTGCATAACCTAATGAGCTATTAATTTATATTTCAATATCATTAAAGATAGTTATGTTTTTTCTAAACTACGTAAATCTTGTTTAATAGCAAGAACAAGGAAATCTTTCACAGGTAAATAAGGAAGTCATATTAAATTGAATATACTCTGAGTTAAATTATATAAAATTGATTTAAGTTTAAAAATTTGTTGTTTATAACATTCAAACTCACCCATTATTTTTAGTTTGTGTTTGTTGTAATTGGCTAATAGGCCTTATAAATCCTACAGGCAGTGTTGTATTGGCAATATTGCTAGTGTATTTTCATCATATGGAAGTGTCAAGCATTTGGTTAGAACACTAACAATAGGCCACATCTCCAATTCTTTAAGGGTAAAATGGTTTTCCACAACAAAACATTTCAATAACGAAGAAGGGCAAGGTTTGTTATAAATAGGACCAATTATTTTACATCTCTTCCCGATTATGTACACTTGGTTAGTTTCAGAGAGCTGAACTATATTTGAAATCATAACAATGGATTCATCAACTAATATTACACTGTCATCTGGGAATTCAATTTTTAATTTCCATCCTACAGTTTTGTAGCACTTATACTGAGTGCAAGCAATATCGTCCCTCACTAATGGACCATCCTGATGGCTCTTCAATAAAACTGCATCTTCATCACTCCTTCCCATTTCAGTATTTTGCAATAAGTCCTTCCCATTTTCTACATATCTTCTATGAAGTTGCTGGAGGGGTTTTTCATTTTTTTTTTACTTTTTCTTCAATACTCTCATGAAGTTTTCAAATGGGAATGCACTGTATGAGTCTAAAGTTCCATATATTTTAGCATCACTCACTACGTGAAGAAGTCCATGAACATTATGGGATACATATTCCGTTCCATAGAGAACCTTAAATGAATCCACAAAGTGTTTGAGTAGAGAATCGGCGTAGTCTACTAGAGGTGAGTTGATAAACTGTTCGTTTGTTAGGATCCTCATCGACACATGAAGAGTTAAAAAATGATCGTATAACTCAACTCTGTCTTTCAAAACGTTCAATACAATTGGTGACGTATATAAAACGAACTGCCGAAACTCAGTGGCTTTCCATTGGCTGGCAGTTGTTATGTCTCTTGGTTTACGAGAAAACTCACATGTAATGTAGGGCTTTACTTTTGCAAGTCTCTCGGATAGTTCATTTATCTATTTACTGGAGAGCTTAACATTGTAGCATCTGCTGTTTAACCAAAGACACATTATTTTTTTTTACAACTCCAATACACACAAGATGCATATATTCCAAAGGCACATCTGATACTGGCCTAAAATTAGGAATACTACAGAGAATGGAGATACCTAAATGGTGTCCTTTAGGTTTTTGGCCCTGTTCGACATTCTCCATTTCACTCAGAAAACTGTTATCAGATCGAAGAGTTAAACCACTTGTTTCAGGGAAACAAACTCTGTTATTTATGTGTTCACCTTCCTGAGTACATTTTGAGCAGCTGTAAAATCCGGTGTGCCCTTTTGTCTTTAATATGAAGGACTTAGCAGGGGCATCACTTATGATGCAAAGAAGCTTGACTTTCCAAGTCTTCCCGTCATAAAATAAACTTTCATTCGTGAGTGTTGTCAACTCTTTGACAAATTCCTGTAGAAATGAATTACTATCAGCCGGTTTCTCTAGGCCATGATAAATACCAATAACAAAGACATGTTTACTTGGGGGTATGCATCCAATAATAGGCCACAATTGACTCGTATTGTAGTTTGAAATGCTAAGACCATCAATGCCGATCATGATTGATAGCTCTTCAGTGTTGGCAAATATTTTGGGATGAGATTTTAAAGTTGCTTTTATTCCATCTTCCAAACCAAAATGGCAATAGCTTCCACTACCCATAGACATAACGACAGAATTTCGAGGTGTTCGTTTCAGTGTTCTAGGATCTTTAGGTAAGTTTTCACCAAGTGGATACTTTTTAAGAATTGTCAAAAGTTCACCGAGGGCATTATGTGGAATGTCATATTTATTAGACCACTCTATAATTTCTTTCTTGATATGTCTAGAGGAACTGTTAGGAATTTCTGCTTTGCAATTAAATTCATAAGGCTTTGTAGAGCTAGACTTATCACTATAATCTGATAATGGATATTAGTAGTGTGCATTTGGGGCTGCTGGGGCGGAAGTGACGTCATCCGGTCACGTGACCGGATGCGCTGAGTCATTAAATACGTCATCTGAGCCTCAGCCAGTGACGTAGGCGGTTTTGTGACGTAATGAGGGAAAGTTTAAAGGTCAAGGTCACGCGGAGGTAATTTTAAAAAAGTACTACCTCGCACGCGTAAAATCCGATTGTGATTCGATAGTTTTAATTCGATAAAAATATCGAATGAAAACAATCGAATGGAGAAATCGAATGATACGAGTGCGAGGTAGTACTATTACAAATATTACTTTATTTTATTTTACAATAATTCATGTTTACAATAGTTCCCCGTTGTTCGTTGTCATCGATGTTGTTGATCCGGACGAGTTGCGGCCATCACTACGCTTTCTGATGAAAGACGGTAGATACTTCGATTCCTGCGCAGAGTCCATGTTGTTTTTTGATGCGTAAAGTTCCAAAGATAAATCGTAGCCGGACGCAATTAGGAGTCTTAACTCTTCATTAAAAACCTCGAGGTCTTGGAAAGTCGCCAGATGAATAGAGTCATAATGAATACACCTAATTTTGATGGACATTTCAACAGAGAGCTCGATGTACACTGGTCAAGAGCCGGAGGTGTACTGACTATTCGCTAGCTAGCGTTTTGGTATCAAACAAAATGGTGGGGGTAAAAGTGTGGTGGGGCGGAGCAGATGGCGGACGGCAGATGGCAGGCGGCAGGTGGCAGCTGGTGCGAGGCAGATGGTTGCTACTACATCCACCATCATTAGTCAAACCCTATTAGGGATGACATTATTGCTTCTGCATCAGAAGATATTGTGCTAGAAACTTCATGTACTTGTATTTTATCATTTGTATTGTCAGCTTGCTCAATATTAAAAGAAGAACATGTGGAAGAAACAGTAGTGCCTTGTATTTGCGAATCCATGTGAACTATGCAAGAGCCGCAGGTATACTGAAGTGATACAAGCATGTAGGATAGGCACTCGCCTTTACCCCCCACCACACCAGTTTCCCCCCACCAAGTTTTCACATCGCACAATAACTACGGGACATGCATTAGTTAGGGTCTAGCTCTGACTCTGTGAGGATCGGAGCTCCGTAACTGAAAACATTAACAATTCTTGCTCGACACTGTTTTTGCGCAATCATAACAGTCACTGTGATCTAATTTATTGCATGTACTCATATGATGCATCTTGCGTAGCAGACAACTTGCTAAGAATGTTTCAGCCTGGAGTATTCTACGGCGAAATCGCTCACAATCCACTAACAGCGTAGACCTTCTATCTTCACAGTCGGAGAAGTAGAAGGTGGTGGCAGGCGGACTGTTGAAGGACACCTTCGTCATATTTCTGTAAAACTGTGACATCTTTAGAATAACACAAACTCTATAGGTAGATGTTAATCCTGCAAGAGCTGAAAGTATAATGATATAGCGCTAGCGTGTATGATACCCACCCGACCTACCCGCACCACAACGTTACCTCGGTATACTTTAAACTATAAATAACTTGTCGTAGTTTAATCCATAAACAAAGTATTTATTTATGTCAGGCCTTGAAAGTGTTGTTTTCGCGCTATTTCTTCCCTACTCTCAGTCGGATCTGAATTCTATTTGCACCATCTTGTTCGTCTAATTAACCCGCGTAATTTGAGTACCCACTCGCTATACTTTAACTCAATAATAAAGAAGTTATTAATATGTAACCTCGAAAACATTGGTTTTTTCGCTATTTCTGCTATACCGTTGGTCGGATCTGAATTCGGTTTGCACCATCTTGTTCGTCTGATTATTCCACGTAATTTGAGTACCCACTCGCTGTACTTTAACCCAATAATAAAGAAGTTATTAGTATGTAACCTTGAAAACATTGGTTTATTCGCTATTTCTGCTATACCGTTGATCGGATCTAAATTCTGCTTGCACCATCTTGTTCGTCTGATCAATTCGCGTAATTTGAGTACCCACATGACATACTTTGGACAAACTTTGTACTTTTTTCGCTTCTGCTGCTATACCCTTGGGTGGATCCAAATTCTGTTTGCACCTCCTTGTTCGTCTGATCAATTCGCGTAATTTGAGTACCCACATGACATACTTTGGAAAAACTTTGTACCCCCCCCAACATGGGTCATGTCCAAGGTCAAGGTCAAGTTCAAGGACTTTGGGACTTAGAAATTTTCACAAAGTGGGCTGCACAAACAAAATCTCCTGCCTATGTACAGGCCAAGTCCCTAACTTGAAATGCTTAGGGTGGTCCTGAAAAGGACCGTTTGCGTGCTGAAGGGTGGTCGGGATAGGGATGGTCGGGATAAGGATCAGTTCAAACTTTATTCTTCAAAACCCACTTTACCCTCCCATCTTTTCTGGTTAAGAATAACTCCTGTGTATCGAGTATCAGAGGAGGTGGCAGTGGGAGAGACTGCGGCAGACGCACCTCGATGTAGTGGATGGTGTGTTGAAACAGGAACACGTGGTCCCCGTTGGTTGCCACATATTTATACTCCGTCATCCGCTTCAGATTTCGAAACTCGACCTTGGAGACTTCAAACGGCGTCACCAAGTCGTTCAGCCCCATCACCCTTGTCCTTTGCATCACCTCATCGACAGTCGGTGTTGGAGACGAAGGTTGAGCCGCCGATGTAGAAGGCCGAGGCTGAAACGATGTAGAAGGCCGAGGCTGAGTCGAGGGTCGTTGTTCAAAATACAGCGGATGGCCACGGAGATTCCGTTTGAGAGACTTCAAAGTTGAAGGTCTCTTAAACCCGCTCCTTCTTTCCGTCGACCTCTTCAAAGATTCCTTTAAGCGCTGGAGTTTTTCGGGAGTCAGAGGAGAAGACATGGTGTAAATAGGATGGAAGAGAAAATGGATAAGATAGAGTTGGATAGAGCACGTGTGTACTGGCTGCAAACCAAAGCTGGAATGAGGTGGCAGACAGAGTGAAGCAGGTCGTAAAGTGAAACCTTGCCCTATCCATACATGGGTAGAAAGCTGAGGACTGGTTTAGAACCGGTTACGTCAATCCCCCCCCCTCTCGAGCCCCCTCGAGCCCCCTCGAGCCCCCCCCCCTCGAGCCCCCCCCTCGAGCCCCCCTCGAGCCCCCCCCCCTCGAGCACCCCCCCCTATTTGGGTCATGTTCAAGGTCAAGGTCAAGGTCGAGGGAAAAATGTTCTTGGAAGTGCGGGATAAAATCCCGCAACGAAGCAGGGTTATCCCTTATCCCGCTTTCCCCTTAATATCCCGATTTCCCATTCTCCGTCTATATAACCCGAGATTTCGAGCGTCTCTTCGCAGTAGCCTGCCGCCCGTTGCGATGAACGTCCCACTGGGTTGCAGTGCCTGCTGCAGCGTAGGTCTGTTAAGTGTGCGTTGGGCCCGACGCGCAATTAAGAGATCCGCGCCCTTGCATGTTTAGTTAGTTTGTTTAAGCATGTTAGATAACGCTTGTAGTTTGCTGCTAGGTAATGTAGTTAGTCTAATATATATGTTAGTGGGTGGTATCGGTTTGAAGTGTTTTATTTACTAATAACATATGTACTCCCGGCCCTACAGGTCCCTCAACAACCTTGGTCAAAACTTGGGTTCGCAGCAGCCTGACGCCGGGTGTTTGGGTCTACGTCCCACCGGGTTTCAGTGATACTGTTGACCTTTGCAAAACCGACCTCGGCTGTTTTTGTAAAAGTGACGTTAACTGATTAATTTGTTTCTTTTACATAGTTGCTGGTAAAGTCTTTATTTTCAAAGTAATGTATCTTGTTTCTCATCCTTTTCCTAAACCCCTGACAATAAGGTTCGGCCCTGAAAACCGGCCTTGTCAATAAGATCAATACGGCCATGCAAACCGGTTGACACCACCTATCTCACCCATGAGAAACGTTTGTGAAATATAAAATCAGTCTCTTGTTTAAAATCAGTATCTTGTTTAAAATCAGTCTCTTGTTTGTTGTCTTTTGTCCCCTTCCCCAATACAGAGCGGGGAATAGAGCAGTATGTTATGCTCTATTCCCCGCTTTGGCATTATGTCAGATGACCTTGACCTACTGACGGGACTTAGAAAAACCGTCGTTTGATCAAATATTGGAAGAAATGTGGACTTAGAGATATTTCATGCGGACAAGGTTGACACAAAAATGTTGTATTAAAAATAAAAACTGGAGGGGGAAATGTTTTATATACTGCAACAGCGTGGTAAAAATCATCATATCGCTATGGAAGCTGTAGGTGTAAACACTTGGCTTGTTCCTTCCGAGCTTGCTATTTCAGAAGCCTTTCTGTCCATCCTTACTTATGAGTTCCGAGGCATTAAATTAAAAGTAAAGGTAGAGCTGAGACCGTTGCATAGAAATGATATGCATTGTATTTTGGTGGAATAGGAATCGCCCTCCGGCATTAATCTTTTCCATTTTATCAAAAGATAGTGCAAGGAGCAATTCAGAGTATGCGATACAGTGTTGGAACAAATTACTGTCGAAGTCCTTGCCCCCCCCCATGATATATTCCTATAAAAGCGGGAGCAGCCCGCAGAGGGTTCGCAGTCGCAGGCCGACAGCCTAGCTAGCTGTTTGCCCGCGCTGTCCGCAATAGTATCTCTAGTATAGAGTTGGTACCACTGTATATTAGAGATGCTACCTTAGCTTAAGGCATGTCTGTTTATTATTAAGCATGTTAGAATAACGCTTGTAGTTTGCTGCTAGTAAATGTAGTTAGTTTAACTGTAGTTAGTTTGGTGTTGGTTTTAAAGTGTCTTTGAAGTGTTTTTATTTACTAATGAAATATGTACTTTTCTTTCACGCTCCCATTCAAAAAGGTATGGCATGAAAACCAACCTTATGTCTTTAAATATCTCAGGGGGGATTATGTTTCTCAAATAACCACCTTTCCTAACCCCTTACAAAAAGGTACGGCACGAAAACCGACCTTGAGTCATTACGGCATGAAAACCGGATGACTTTTTTACCTATCTTAGCCCTCACTCACGAGAAACAGATTCAGTTAGTTTGCTTATCTTGGTTAAATCTAAGGGGATCTTGGTTAAATATTTGTAAAATTTAAGGGAATCTTGTTTAAATATCTGTAAAATTTAAGGGGATCTTGGTCAGGTGATTATTGTACTTCGGTTCGTAGTACTCTGGCGCCTACACAGTGATGAACGTCCTTGCGGTTTCAGAGTACGTGACTGTTGTAAACTGGCCATATTGCTTATCTTGGGGGATACATCTTCGGGAAATAAACTTAAGGGGACCTTGGTCAGGTATTATTGTACTTCGGTTCGTAAAACTCTGACGCCTACACAGTGATGAACGTCCTTGCGGTTTCAGAGTGCGCGACTGTTGTTAACTGACCATTTTGCTTATCTTGGGGGGATACATCTTCGGGGAAATAAACTTAAGGGGACCTTGGTCAGGTATTATTGTACTTCGGTTCGTAGTACTCTGACGCCTAGACAGTGATGAACGTCCTTGCGGTTTCAGAGTGCGCGACTGTTGTTAACTGACCATATCGTTTGTTTGTTGGGTGAATAATATTTCGGGGGAGAGGTTAGTGTTCCGTTATCAGGTTTATTGCCTATAATTGCGAGCTTTAAACTAGTCCTCTTCTCCTAATACAGAGCGGGGAATAGAGCAGTTTGTGGTCCAAGTGAGAATCACTTACTGCTCTATTCCCCGTTTTGGCAACATGTTCAGATGACCTTGACCCACTTCGGGACTTAGAAAATTTTTGTTTGGTAAGATATTGGAAGATATATTTATTTCCTACAATAAAACTAGGGTCACATAGGCTAGAGGTCATCAACGCAGTTTTCAACTTATGAGTTCCGAGGCATTAAATTAAAAGTAAAGGTAGAGCTGAGACCGTTGCATAGAAATGATATGCATTGTATTTTGGTGGAATGGGAATCGCCCTCCGGCATTAATCTTTTCCATTTTATCAAAAGATAGTGCAAGGAGTTTTATGTAAAACGGATAATAGTCTCCCTTGTTTAAACGTAGTACAGCTTGCTTCCAAAGTAAAATGGCAAAGGTAACACCTTTGCTATTTTACAAAATATTTTAACGTGTCCTTGACCCAGTTACCGGACTTGGAGCAATTCAGAGTATGCGATACAGTGTTGGAACAAACTACTGTCGAAGTCCTTGCCCCCCCCATGATATATTCCTATAAAAGCGGGAGCAGCCCACAGAGGGTTCGCAGTCGAAGGCCGACAGCCTAGCTAGCTGTTTGCCCGCGCTGTCCGCAATAGTATCTCTAGTATAGAGTTGGTACCACTGTATATTAGAGATGCTACCTTAGCTTAAGGCATGTCTGTTTATTATTAAGCATGTTAAAATAACGCTTGTAGTTTGCTGCTAGTAAATGTAGTTAGTTTAACTGTAGTTAGTTTGGTGTTGGTTTTAAAGTGTCTTTGAAGTGTTTTTATTTACTAATGAAATATGTACTTTTCTTTCACGCTTTAAAACTGATCTTGGTCAAAACTTTGGTTCGCAGTTGCCTGGCGCCCGTTACTGACCAACGTCCGACTGGGTTTCAGGATGTTGTAGACCTTTGTAAAACCGACCTTGGTTGGTATGTCCTTTTCTTACACGCTATAACTAACCTTGGTCAAAACTTTGGTTCACAGTTGCCTGGCGCCCGTTACTGACCAACGTCCGACTGGGTTTCAGGATGCTGTTGACCTTTGTAAAACCGACCTTGGTTGGTCTTTGTAAAATTAACTTTAACTGATCAGTATGTTTCTCATCCTTTTCCTAACCCCTTACAAAAAGGTATGGCACGAAAACCGACCTTTGTCAATATGGCACGAAAACCGATTGACATTACCCATCTTACCCTCGAGAAACTTTTGAAAATACTCCCTGCAAACCATTTGTAACTTCCTTTTGTTTGGATAAATTAATAAAAGGTTCTGTTATCAGGTTTATTGCCTATAACTGTGACCTTTCTTCAAAATTCACTTCCCTAATACAGAGCGGGGAATAGAGCAGTTTGTGGTCCAAGTGGGAATCACTTACTGCTCTATTCCCCGTTTTGGCAACATGTTCAGATGACACTTCGGGACTTAGAAAATCTTTGTTTGGTGAGATATTGGAAGATGGATTTATTTCTTACAACAAAACACCCCCCCCCCCCTACTCAAGGTCAGAACCATTTGGGTGGGGGCTCAACTGGTTTGGCTGACTAGCTTTCAACTTTTTTTGTTTGTTTTGAAAAAGTAGGGGTAACTTATACATTTAATGGTGGGGGAACGTCTATTTAATGTCGATGCAACAGTGTATATTTATCATATCGGCATTATGAACCCACCAGCAAACTCCGTTTGTTACAGCTTTCCCCTCATCGATATCGATGATGTGATAAAACGTACATCAATAACAAAACGGTTTGAAATGGAAAGGCGACTAATAAAAGTCGACGTAATTCCACAAGATCTTCGTTCGGCAATGTTGACCATCGAATATGTTAAAGATGAATCTACAACTGAAGATCCCTATTGTTTTATGAAATTTTTAGTTGATCGAGATGCAATGTGTACAATCCGATTTCACATCCGAGTTTAAAATATATTAAATTTTCCTGTTGGAGAAAATTGTCCTTGTTAAATACAAAGCGGGGAATAGATCAGTTTATGGTTTAAAATGAAATCATTTACTGCTCTATTCCCCGTTTTGGCAAATATGCTCAATGTCCTTGACCCAAATACAGAATTTTGTAGCCTCCAGCTACAAACTTAAACTTAACCTAAAACTTACCCCCACCACTTTTTCTAGGGTATAAATAGAGGTACATTTGCAGTGTTTTTTCATTATTGCGTTGACCCTTGTGAAGAGCACGCCTACATTATGAATCGCTGCGATATTTGTAAAGCTTCTTTCAGAGATGAATGGCTTTTAACCATTCATAAAGAATTGAAACATAACACCAATACAAATACAGAAGAACCAAATGAAGAAGAATTAGATTCCATCGACCAACAACTAGCAAAACATCAAGAAGAACAAAATGAAGAAGAACACAACGAAGAAAAAGAAGAAAATGAAGAAAATGAAGAAAATGAAGTTTCAAGACCAAGTGTCATTCATTATGCACAATCAACGCCATCAACATCGACTTCTACGCCTGCTATGTCTACACTTCACCATCCCTCAACATCAACACCATCAACATCGACTTCAACGCCTGCTATGTCTACACTTCACCGTCCTTCTATATCAACAGCTGCTATGTCTACACTTCACCGACCCTCAACATCAACAGCAGTAGATGTGGAACTACACGCTCAAGCACTACCTGGTAAGGTAGTAACACATTTTAAAATTGACAACGTAAAATTACAACTTGAAAACTTTTTACATAACGCCAAAGAATTAGTATTCAAAACACTAAAGAATGAACAAAAAAGATTAAATTTTATCAAATTTGGACTGTTGCTAGATGCCATATTCACTAACATTCAAAACGAAACATCACCAAGAGGTTTCATGACAAAAAACAGAACCATCATGGCTGCGTCAGATATTGAAAAAATCGTAACAGAATGTTTTGAGGAACTTTTGACGAAACTACAAGAGCATGAAGGAAGAGGATCTGGATGGACTTTATTAAGTATAACAAGTCTGGATGTTAGAGTTCATAAACACGGTTATGGAATGAGAGGAAGTAGTTACATTCCTCTTCCGAAAAAAATAAGTGATACAAAATCCTGTATTAATGTGCAAAATGAAGATAACGAATGTTTTAAATATGCTATGTTGGTAAAATATGTAAACAAAGACCACCAAAAAAGACCGAGTCAAAAATATGAAGAAGTTCAACATAAGTATAATTTCCAGGGAATGACGTACCCTGTTGCAATTACTGATATATCTACATTTGAAAAGCAAAATCCGTCAGCTTCAGTCAACATATTTGGTTTGGATTCATCAAATAATGTGTATCCCTTGCGCATAACATCGAAAGAGCGCAACAATCATACTGACTTGTTTTTAATCAATAAAGGAGAGATATCACATTACGTGTATATAAAAGATTTTGAAGGGCTCGTATGTAACCAGTTAACAAAACATAAAAGTAAAATCACAACATGTAAGAGATGCTTTTGCCACGTGAGCAAACCATTAAGAAGAGGAGGTAAAGAATGGTTAGTAGAACATCAAAGGTTATGTAGTGGAAACTATGAGGTAAGAATTAAATTGCCACATCCCAGCAGAGCGCAGATAAAATTTGATAAAATAAATCACCAATACCCTGTTCCATTTGTTGTGTACGCGGATTTCGAAGCATCCTTACTTCCAATTGAACAACAAGAAGAGGATATCACAAAAAGAAGCAAATATCAAAAACACGCACCAAACAGTTATTGTATACTAACAAAATCCACGCTGTCTGAAGAACATCTTCAAGAATTTGGACTATCATCTGCTCCGAAGATTTATCGCGGTGAACAAGCAGCGAAACACTTTGTAGATGATCTGTATGACATTGCCTCTAAGGTGGAAGAACTCTACAAAATTAAAATACCGATGCTACCTATGGAAGAACATCAACTTCAACATCACAATCTGGCAACAACATGTTATCTGTGTAATAACCTATTTACACAAGATAACGTTAAAGTGCGTGACCACGACCATCTTACTGGAGCCTACAGAGGTGCAGCCTGTAATGCTTGCAACTTAAATTACAAAGTTCCATCTTTTATTCCTGTTGTTCTACATAACCTTAGTGGATATGACTCTCATTTCATAATCCCGGAGTTAGGAAGAGATGATGGAGCAATAGATGTTTTGGCAACAACAATGGAAAAATTTATAAGCTTCTCTAAAAAGGTTGGCAAAATAAAACTTAGGTTTATTGATTCGTTTAGATTTATGCCTTCTAGCCTAATGAAATTAACTGAGAATTTAAAAAGAGAAGATCTGATAGAAACAAGCAAAATTGTAGCCAGTAGTAAAATGGATCTGGTTCTTAGAAAAGGAGTCTTTCCCTACGATTACATCGATGGACTGCATAGATTTAATGAAACATCACTTCCTCCACCAGAACAATTTAACAACAAACACAATGAATCGGAAATTTCACTTGAAGACTATCAACATGCATGTCGAGTATGGAACGAGTTGGATATGAAGACTTTGGGAGAATACTCAGACTTTTATGTAAAACTTGACGTGACTCTTCTCTGCGATGTTATGGAAGAATTCCGAAGAACCTGTTTTGCAGCATACGGTTTGGACCCTCTACATTCGTATACATCTCCAGGACTAGCTTGGCAAGCAATGCTAAAAGAAACAAAATGTAAACTCCAGCTGTTAACAGATATAGATATGGTTTTAATGGTTGAGTCGGGTGTTAGAGGTGGATTAACTCAAAGCGTGACGAGACATGTTAAAGCCAACAACAAATATCTACCTGACCATGATCAAGAGAAACCTTCAACGTACTTGGGATATTTCGACGCAAATAATCTGTATGGATGGGCCATGTTGAACCCACTTCCATTTGACAACTTTAAATGGGTTGATCCCGACTGTATTGGCGATATTTCACAAATTCCAAAACATGGAGATAACGGATATATTTTGGATTGTGACTTTGAATATCCAGAACATTTACACGATCTTCATTATGACCTTCCACTCCTTGCAAGAACAGAAACTTCACCAACTGGAAAACACCCCAAATTAATGATGACCCTTAACAATAAACAACGATACGTAGCTCACTATTGGGTTGTTCAACAAGCTATCGAATTAGGTTTACGTCTTACTAAAATTAATAGAGCTGTGGAATTTTCCCAATCGTGCTGGTTGAAACCATACATAGACTCGAATACTACCAGAAGAGCAGCCGCTACATCAGCCTTTCAAAAAGACTTTTTTAAATTAATGAACAATGCGATATTCGGTAAAACATTAGAAAACAAAAGAAGACATAAAAACGTTAAACTTGTTACAGATCCGAACAAACTACAGAAACTCGTACAACAGCCGAACTTTAATACATCTATAATTATTAATGAAAATCTTGTAGCTGTATCTATGAAGAAAACAAGTGTGAAGATGGATCGTCCTTTGTATATAGGAATGTCAATCCTGGATATCTCCAAGACTCATATGTACGATTTTCATTACAAAAAGATGGTCAACTTTTATGGACGGGAAAATATCGGCATCTCCTACATGGATACAGACGCTTTTATATATTGGATAATTACTAACGATATGTATGAAGATCTTCGGACATTTGATTACAAAAACGACTTTGACTTTTCCGACTATCCAAAAGATCATCCAAACTACGACAATGACAGAAACAAAAAAGTGCTTGGCAAATTTAAAGATGAAGCCAATGGTGTTATACTTCAAGAAATTGTTGCACTAATGTCAAAATTATATTCTTTACAACTAAATGAAAACCAAGTCATTAAGAAAGCTAAAGGAGTAAAAAGTTTGTATTTAAAGAAGAATGTGCATTTTAATCACTATAAGAAATGTTTATTTGAAGATCAAGATATAACAGCAAAATTCAACACAATCAGAAGTTTCAACCATCAGCTGTACAGCGTGACGGAAGTAAAAAAAGCTCTCTCTTCAAATGATGATAAACGACACATCCTTGCAGACAACATCCACACTCTACCATTCGGCCACTATTCCCTCAACCCTATTGATGAGTAACCCTTTCATCGTCCTACATCCCTTTTCCTTTTCCTTTCCGTATAAAAGGGGGAACACAGCAGTATTTTGCTGTGTTCCCCCTTTTATACATTAGTTTAGAATGACCTTGACCTATATAAGCAGATTTATACCAAAGAATATTTAATATCATATCAGCTGTCTTCGTGAAACCATCATGTCAGACCTGAAGGAGAAGATTATTAATGAACTACACAAACCTGCAAGAATAAAGTTTCCAAGAAGAAATACTGTCATAAAAGGGATAAATGATCTATATCAAGCGGATTTAATTGAAATGCGACCGCATAGCAGAATAAACAAAGGATTTAAATATATACTCACAATTATTAATTGTTTTACAAAAGTTGCAGACGCTTTGCCTCTAAAGGACAAGACTGGTAAAAGCGTAACAGAAGCCATGGAAATAGCCATAAAAAGAGATAAAAACTAAATTAAACATTTACAAACTGATGATGGAACAGAATACTTTAATACAAACTTTGCACAGTTAATGAATAAATATAAAATAAATCATTATTCTACAAATTCAGAGAAAAAAGCAGCTATTGTAGAAAGATTCAATAGAACCTTAAAAGGAGCACTGTATAAACAATTTTCAAAAAGAGGTTCTTACGTATGGTATGATGTTTTACCACAATTAATAAATGATTAAAACAACAGGTTTCATAGAACTATCGGTATGAAACCTAACAAAGTAAATAGAAGAAATGCAAAAGATGTATTAAAACGCATAAAGAAAAATACAAAGCCTAAAGTAGAAAAAATGCAGCCAAGAAAATTTAATGTAAGTGATAAAGTACGGATTAGTAAATATAAGGGAGTGTTTACCAAGAAATACCTTCCCAATTGGACGAATGAAGTTTTTACAGTGTATAAAGTGCAACCGACTGTACCTGAAACGTATATCTTAAAAGATAACAAAGGAGATTTGTTGCAAGGTGCATTTTATGGACATGAAATGTTAAAGTCAACAGTAGGTGATGTATATCTTGTTGAAAAAGTGTTACAAAGAAAAAAGGACGCAGTTAAAGTGCGTTGGTTAGGGTTTAACAAAACTGAGGATTCATGGATACCTATAAAGGACTTGGTGTAATGCAAGCAACTCATTTCATCGTTAACCTTTGAGCAGGATGGAGATTATTCACCATAAAGATCGATTCAATATTAATAACATAGATGATTTAACTGTGGATAACGTTAAAATCATCAATGGTAAACACGGTAGTTTACTTCCAAACACTGTTCGATGTATAGTAAGTGGCCCCTCAAACTGTGGAAAGACCAATGTCGTCTTTAATTTGATCACTAATCCGCAGGGATTAAGGTTTAATAACCTATATATTTTTTCAAAGTCTCTACATCAACCAAAGTATAAATTGCTGGATACAATCCTATCTGATGTGTCTGATGTTAATTTTTACAAATTTAACGCTAGTGATAGCATTATGCAACCAAACGAAGCGAAACCGTATTCTGTATTTATATTTGACGATGTATCTTGTGAAAATCAGGATACTATTAGAAACTACTTTGCCATGGGAAGACATAATAACATCGACAGCATATATATAGGACAAACTTATAGCAAAATCCCAAAACAACTTATCAGAGATAATGCAAATATTCTAATTGTATTCAAACAAGATGATACTAACCTAAAACATATATATAACGATCATGTGAATGCGGATATGCCATTTGAAAAGTTTAAAGAGCTTTGCGGAAAAGCATGGGCGGAAAAGTATGGATTTTTGGTTATTATGAAAGATCAAGCTATAAAAGATGGTCGTTATAGAATAGGTTTTGATAAATTCGTTTTAATACACTGATTAGCGGTATTACTGTACAAGTCGTCAAGGTGTGAAGATGGTTAACCAGGAAAAGCTATTAAAGGAAATAAAATCACTTAGTGATTCTATTAGACAAAAAAACCAAGCTTTAAAATCAGGTATAAATGAAAGAGAGCAATTTTTAGAAACAACATTCAAACCTGTTACTGAACCTTTAAAGCGATTAGCACAAAATATGGAAAAACCTTCATTTCGCTTCGAAGGAGACAAAATGCTACCAATTTCCAAATATGAAGAAGAATTTCAGAATGATGAAAGTTTTGGTCAGTTACAAACATCTGAAGAAAGCGACGAGTATGAAGAAAGCGGAGATATAGAGGATTTAAAGGAAAAGGACATTGCAGAAGATACAAGTACAGAAGATACAAGTGTAGAAGATACAAGAGCAGAAGAAGAGGATATTAACCCATCCAACTTAAGCAAATTAGGCACGGATATTATGTTTAAAGGAACACTTGGAAGAACATATACGTTAAAAATGTTACACGCCGCACATGCTAATCGAAATTATCATACCTATGGAGCTAGAATAGAGGATAAAGGATTAATGATTGGAGATAGCAAGTTAGATATAAACGAAAATTATGATATTAGTTATTGGAGATAAGAAATATAAAGGTACAAAAGGTTTGTTTGAACTCATCTTTAAAAATAATCCTGGTAAATACACTAAAAGGGATTTACAATTGTTTAAAAATATATTAGAGTATACAAATGCACATAGAAAAAAGTATTCCAAAGGCCTACCTATTCATAGAAATCGGTCAATAAAATATACAAGTATTATATCCAGTCTTTTCCCCTCGAAATAAAAAAAAGCTCCAATTAAAAGAAGAGCTTTATCTTCTGCTGAATTAAATGTTTTGCATAAAAAGAGAAAAACAACTGATCCTACCACATCTGGAAAGGGATTATTGAAAAACTTGTATAAAACTAATATAATATATTACAACGATATAAATAAGTTAGTTGATCGAATGAGGTTATTACATGAAGCTATGGAAGCCGGGCACACTGGTTTAGAAAACGAATGGGTAGCTTTGGTTGATGAACTGCGAAAACAAGGAATAATTGATCAGTAGACGTATATATATATATATATATAAGAACCTAAACGATAGCGATTCAGTTACATCATGAGTGTGGACAAGTTTGGACGGTATTCCGAGTTTGGAGTAAAATCTGGATATAGTGAAAAAAGAGCTGGGTTTCCGTTAACACCTGACGGCAAATATAATTTTGAAGGAAAAGTAATTCAAAATGTTGGTGATCCGCTTATGTCGTCTGATGCGGTTACAGTACAGTACATGAAAAAAAGAACCCCAACTGTACACGAAGATCATTGGGGGTTTTCCGGTAAAAGGTTAAGCGATATACAATATCCAATTTATGATGGTGAAGCAGTAAATTTAGCTACTCTAAAATTGTTAACGATTTACAAAAGGAATAAGACTGATACAAGCTATGATGTAAAAAAATTAAAATTATCAAATGTAGGTGATTGTGAACAGGATGGAGACGCTGTAAATAAGAAAATGTTTGATATTGTACACAATAAATGGACTACGGAATATGAAAAACATTTGGAAAGGTTTGGTGCAGCTCTATTCCATTATATCCATCGGGCTTCAGGAAGAGATGCAGCTTCAGATGTTGACAGCCACAATTATTTAGACTGGAAAAATATACACAATCCAGATAAACCTAATCAACGAGATAAACCGTCTGAGCCTTCTAAAGTCAAGACATTAGGAAAGGAGGATAAAGTGAATGTGATTAATGAACCAACAGAAAACAATGAAGATTACATAAGAGAAAAAAGAATTTAAAATACCCATGATAAGGGATAAAGCATCAGTCATATTCGAGAGACGATACAGAGAGGATGATGGAATCCAATATTACTGCGTGGAGTTTAATATCTCAAGAGCCGAGATTTCCCCAAGGAGTGTTGACAGATGGATTTGTTCAACGGTTTGATAGATATATGGACTGGGAACAACTTTCCATACACTACCTCTTTACAATGACTATGTTAAGAATTTATTTTCACAGAGTTAACTGGATCCATATTTTACAAAGACAACAGTTTTCAGAAGACTTCCTCGTAGAGATGACATCAAATTTTAATAACTGTTGGGAAGTAATAAGTAAATATCAAAATCTCTCTGAGAATTACATTGACAATTTTAAAGATAAACTAGACTGGGATGTGTTATTCAATTACCAACGATTAAGTGGCAAGTTTTTTAAGGGAACATGACAACTATTTAAAGTTTATTCATTTTACCGAAGACAACAATACCATAACCAGCGGAGAAACATCTGGAACATCTTCAATTACACCTTATTTCTATTTTTACTACTTTTATTTAATATGTCTACATTTAATTAATAAATCCATTTCTATATAATAAATGGATTTTAAACAGTATATAATAAAAGAAACCAAAACTGATATTACATTCATTGTAAAACATTTATAGAGTGCACCTACTGATTGTAGGTTTTGCTATAAATAGTCATGTCGAGGGTTAAACGCATCAGTCATAATCGAGAGAGATTACAGAGAGGAAGGGGAATAGCATCAACAGCATTTTCTCTATTGAGTAAACCGGTTGGAGCTATAGTTAACAAGGCGATTGATTTATTACCTGTGGAATTACATTTACCTGGAGGATATCAATATTGTGGTCCTGGAACCAAATTAGAGAAACGTCTTGCTAGAGGAGATCCTGGAATAAATAAGCTCGATCAGGCTTGTAAACAGCACGATATAGCGTATTCCAAATTTGGTGATACTAAACATAGATCAATAGCGGATAAAGCACTTGCTGAGAAAGCTTGGCAAAGAGTAAAATCTAGTGACGCGAGTATTGGTGAAAAAGCAGCGTCTTTAGCAGTAACAGCAGCAATGAAAGCAAAAACTACGTTTGGAGGAGGAAAGAGAAGAAGGCGTGGGAAAAAACCCGCTAAGAAACAAGGAGGTAATATCAGAAGAAAACGACAATCTACCAGTGGTAAAGCTAAAAAGAAACCAACAATATGGTCAATGATAAAAAAGGGAGGAGGATTATACCTAAGACCGTATCGTGTGTATTAAATAAGAAAGAGCAATTAATAATTAAAAACAAAGAATTGACCAATGAAGAACTGATTACATATGCTTCTTGTTTGAAAATCCCATTTTTTAGAGGAGTATTTATGAAAGATGAATTACCGGTTAAAATGTGGAAAAATGAGACTGGTATTGTAAATTTGGATAATAGTGAAGGATTAGGCACTCATTGGGTGTGTTACAAGAAACTTGGTAAAACCATTTATTATTTCGACAGTTTTGGAGACCTTCCACCACCGAAAGAACTTCAACAATACTTTCGTGCGGCAGAAAATGTTTTTTACAATCATACAAGAAAACAACCTGATGATACATCCATTTGCGGTCATTTATGTTTAGACTTTTTAGCTAAAAGTGTTAGTCAACTTTAAGATGTCTTCGTATACAGTGTCATTAACCGGTAACTCATGTACTTTGCGCAGTATTCTGTTTCCAGCGCTACGTTTGCAAAAAGGAAGACTATGGGAAGCCGCATTATTGGATTTAACAACATATAACTCTATTCCAAACGTTAGTGAAGGAATTAATAACAAAATACATTATTACAAGACAAAAGATGATAAAGGAAAGTATTCAGCTTTGGAAGAATTCAGTTTACCAACAGGAGCTTATGAAATTGATAATATAAATGAAGTTATACAAAAACATATGGGAAAAGAAAATATAACGATAAAAGGCAATAACAATACAATGAAAGCCGAAATTACGTCTAAGTATTATATTGATTTTAGTCAAGAACATTCAATTGGTAGTTTATTGGGGTTTTCTAAGGAAACAAAAGTATTAGAACCTAATAAAACTCATTCTGGGAATAAAACTGTGACGATCATCAAAGTTAATAGCATAGACATTACATGTAACATTATACAAGGATCCTACAGAGATGGAGAAAATCGTCATAGATTACACACATTCTACCCATCAGTTGCACCAGGTTTCAAGATAGTAGAAAAGCCTCAAAACCTTGTGTACCTACCGTTAAACACCAGTTTCATTTCAGACATCGTGCTGAACATAGTGGATCAAGACGGAAACCTTATTGACTTTAGAGGAGAAGCTATTACTGTAAGAATACATATAAAATCATCCGCTTAGACAATGGGGTTATCATTTAAAAAGAGAGAGCCAACAAGCAAAGAGGTCAGTAGCTCATCAGCTGTAGAAGGATTAACAAGTGACAACATTCGTTTTCTAGAAGAAATTGGATTAAAGGTCATTAACAATGGATATACTGGATATAGCGCAGGGTCCAACATTCGACGAGACCTTATGGGAAAAGGAATATCACACGCACAACCCTTACGCTTCGTCCAAATTAAACAATAACGATGAAATTAGGATTCCTATACAACAACAAGACATTTATACTCTTCCATGCGAAAGTTATTTATATATTGAAGGAAAAGTAACAAAAACTGATGGTACTGCTGGAACCACTGTTCCGTTCATAAATAATCCGATGGCATTTTTGTTTGACGAGATTAGATATGAAATTTCAGGAGTTACAGTCGATTCAACAAAAAAGGTTGGAATTTCCAGTACATTGAAAGGATTAGCGTCTTTAACACCAAATGAGAAGAATCTGTTAGCTGTTGCAGGATGGGTTGCACCAGACAAAAGTACAATCGCTCCTGACTCTTCGGGAAACTTTGATTTCTACGTACCTTTAAGATTACTCCTAGGATTTGCTGAAGACTACAGAAGAATAATAATAAATGTAAAACAAGAACTAGTTTTATTAAGATCATCAAACGATAAAGATATTATTAAAGCAGCTACTGGAACAACTGATGCCAATTTAGACTGGAAATTAACATTAGACAAGATTGTTTGGAGAGTACCACATGTGCGACTAAATGATGAACACAGGATTACATTATTAAGAAAGTTAAAATCAGATCGAGACATTGTAATGCCATTTAGAAGCTGGGAGTGTCATGAATACCCCGTTTTACCTACAACACAACGGCATACATGGACTGTAAAAACTTCTACTCATTTGGAAAAAGCGAGATATGTAATATTTGGATTACAAACGAAGAAGAAAAGTATAATAACTGAAAATGCTGGTAAATTTGACCATTGTAAATTAACAAACTGTAAAGTGTTCCTGAATTCACAATTCTTTCCCTACGACAACTTTAATATTTCTTTTGATAAGAAAAGATACAGTGTTTTATACGACATGTACGCTAGGTTCCAAAATTCATATTACGGCAAAACAAATACACCTCTACTATCTCCCGTTCAGTTTGAATCGAAAGCTCCGATTGTTGTAATTGATTGTTCCAAACAAAATGAATCTGTAAAATCGTCTAGTGTTGATATAAAAATAGAAATGGAATTTCAAGAAAACGTACCTGCAAATACATCTGCGTATTGTTTAATTTTGCACGATAAAATTGTTACATACACACCGTTGACCGGTATTGTAAAGACAGTATTGTAAAACGCTGTACCACCACCGGCACCGCCACTGTCGCTAACCTATAAATAGCGGAGCAGCAATGCAGGTCTTCAGTTGATCGTCTATCGGCGCATGGGTAACATCTTCTACAAAATGAGTTCTCCATCTGTTGTACAAGGTGATGCAGAGGTAGCACCGTTATTGGAACGTGATAATACTAGTGAAGCAGAAATCATCAAGGAAATAACTGCATTTTTAAAGTTTGGTAAAAGAGATAGAGAGGAGGAAATTAATGCAGACCCATCAAAGGTAGTACCAAAGAGGAAGATGAAAGTTGAAGAAAATATTCCTCCTCACATTTTAACTGAAGTTTTTCTGCGAATCTTTTACCCCATCTCAGCATGCATCAGTAAAAGTGTATCAGTTGGATTGATGAAATCATTGGATTATTCCCCTACAGTAATACTACACCATGGAACAAAAAAGGTTTTATTTTCGCAAAATGCTTGGGAGTCATTTTTGAAACATGTACATTTAATAGAATGTTATTTAACTAACAGTTTGTGTGGAAGGAAAACACATATTCGACTTTTGGATTGTGACAATGAAATCGATATTGTTAAACATCGCGGACAACTACAAGTGCGAATTAGAGACTTGACCCAACATGAAAATAAGATTCTACTGTCACGTGAAGAATTCTACGTTTTAAACTACGCAACAGAACCTATTACAAGGTACATGAGACAGTTGGTATTTGCAAGCGCTATTATTAAAGAATATTTGGTCGATACTTTGGAAAAACAACCTGATAGCACCATCGTGTACGGACCTGTGGATACATCTATTTTTAATAGAATACCTCATGAAGTTTGCATGTGGAGAAAGTTAAAGGATTTTGAACCACTTGTAGAAATCGCTACAGAAGCTACAGAAGAAACAACATAGGAAGAAGAAGAAACGGAGAAACAAGAAGAAGAAGAAAACGAAACACAAGAAGAAGAAGTTAAAAAAGACTAAAGTTTGACTTAGTAAAGAAGAACACACGTGGGGTAGGCCTATTGGGGACGGTGCCCACGTTAAATATACACCAACGCGCCTGCAACTGTACGGCCTGGTATTTAACCTACCGTGGTGTGGAAAACAGTTTAGTTGATCGCTAGGTGCCATGATGAGCGGAGGGGATGAAGAAGTGAGTGTAAAGCCTTGTGTAATAGAATTTCAAGCATTTCGAAATAATGACGATAGGTTTATTATCAAGGAATTAGTAATTTTAGACTTGCTTACATTTGTAGCCTACCCATTCACGTTTGAAGCTCCTTTTTCTTTTAACAAACTTAACACCAAAGCAAAAAGTACAAACAAATGGATAACAAACTACTTTCATCACATACATTGGTATGAAGGATTTATAAGCTACAGTAATCTGCACAGTATTATGTTTAACTTTTGCAAACAATATTCACATATATACACAAGAGGATTAGAAAAAAAGAACTGGATACAAAAGTATACGCACGGTAATGTTTTCGATATAACTATCAGTAAGGACTTTAACATTAATCTCGGTAATATTTGTGTCGCTGCAAAAGATCTTAAACACGGTCAAACAAACTGTGCATTGTACAACGCATATCGTTTGGCCGCTTACTTGAAACAAACGCAGGAATGTGGTGGGGGTAGCGGAGAACAGAAATGTGGTGGGGGTAGCGGGGCCTATAAATACGAGGAGACAACACCGCTTCAGCACGAGTATTATTCGAGACTCCGAAGAGGCAACATCACAGAAGACACCACCACTGACGAAGATGGCATCACAACAATATCTACAAACATTGGTTGATCAATTCAACACTCACTCAAAATCGAACCTTCTGCTAACTAAAAAATGTTCAGAACTAAAAGAACAAAGACATTACATTATTCATAGCATCAAGAAAGTGGAAACCACACATGGAGAAGCAATTCTAGTATCATTGTGCGAAGGACCTATGACTCCAGGAGATGAGCCGAAGTTTCAAGTATTTCTTCCAAAACGATTTGTTCAACTGCTACAAAATGAAGACTTGCGAGATATTCAACCGGGGACGTTGTATTTGGTATCACACGGTGTAAGCGGCAACAACTCGACGGAACTCATTCTGCACATCATGCATCATTGTACATAATGTCTCTATTTGTTTTTCTCTGTTTGTATTTCTAGTCATCAACGTTAGACTTAAGCTTATTGTATTGTAAAATGTTTGTTTAATAAAGAAAGAAAAAAAAAAAAAAATAACATTAAAAAAAAAAAAAACTAACATAGCAGTATATTATTTTATATACTGCTGTGTTGCTTTTTTTTAAATTCAAATGGATGACCTTGAACTTTCATTCAGGGTTAACTTATGAAGGGGTATAAAAGAGAGGGAGCAGTGAAGTTAGTCTCAGTCTTGTCTAACACACGCTGCAGCTAACATGTCGGTGCCACCGATGAACAATTTATTTTTCGATAACAATTTGAAGACATATTGTTGCGAGTTGCAATGTTTTAAAATACCAGGCGATCAAGTTGACGGGAAAGCTTGTCGTAAGTGCAGGTGTTTCAGCTATTGCATATGTAGATGTAAAACATATCAAATGAACCGTCAAGATAAAATACAAGAATTACGGCGACGGCTTGCATTACTTTGGCGGCGAATGGAGTAGCAACCATCTGCCGCGCACTTGCCACCTGCCGCCTACCATCTGCCGCCTGCCATCTGCCGCCTGCCATCTGCCGTCCGCCATCTGCTCCGCCCCACCACACTTTTACCCCCACCATTTAGTACGATTACAACGCTAGCTTGTGAATAGCCAGTACACCTCCGGCTCTCGACCGGTGAACATCGAGCTCTCCGAGACGCTCTTCACAAAATAACAATATCGCTCGTCCCGACTGTGTGTTCCCTGCGGTCACATAAATAGGCAAGGAACACACAGTCGGGATGGGCCGATTGGACAAACAAGCGCAACACTTGAAAACTGCTATTGTAAACATAAATTATTGTAAACATAACTTATTGTAAATAAAAAGAAATGTAAACATTAAAGTAATAAATGAAATAGTACTACCTCGCACTCGTATCATTCAATTTCTCCATTCGATTGTTTTCATTCGATATTTTTATCGAATTAAAACTATCGAATCACAATCGGATTTAACGCGTGCGAGGTAGTACTTTTTTAAAATTACCTCCCCGTGACCTTGACCTTTAAACTTTCCCTCATTACGTCACAAAACCGCCTACGTCACTGGCTGAGGCTCAGATGACGTATTTAATGACTCAGCGCATCCGGTCACGTGACCGGATGACGTCACTTCCGCCCCAGCAGCCCCAAATGCACACTACTGATATTCTTAATTTTCTACATCTAAATTCATATCAACAAAATCAAATCTTTCCGATGTACAGCTGATGATATCTGAAGGGGCATTACTTTGAGGACAGTCACCAGATTTTAATCCAAGAACAAAAGTATCCTTTAGCGAACTGGAATGTGCAAACAAATTATCCGATTCCTTCTTAGCCAATCTAAGAACATGTCGATCAGAAATTTCATCTTCTTCCTTCCTCCTTTTCATATTGCTTTTAGATACTTATAGCCTAGCACATACTTTTTACTTTGGGCTAAAAGACTGCAGTAGTGAGATCACAGTCCGGTACCTAAAAACAATTTATCGTTAAATGGATACCAGTTAAATTTTTTAAATCTTAGTTTTAGTTAAGAATCTATTTAATATTAAAAAACATAAATTATTAGCGTACTATTTTAATTGTGCCATAAAATTTTATAGAGAGCTAATATAAACATTTAGTTAAGGTATCCAACTTTGAAATAGGTAAGCAAGATTAAAACAAATTTAACTCTCCCTAAAGTCATTATCTGACATAAAATACTTTAAGTAAAATAAGTTATAAAACAAACAGCAGTAACTTTCATTTGTAGCTTCCGGGATGTACCTTCGTACCACCAGTACCTTTTTATTCTTATTTGGTACTGTACCAAACAAAAAATTCACTAATCAGCTAACATATCAATTCAATCCTACTCTCTTGAAATGAAGTAGCAAAACTCAAAGTTCACTTAAGTTTAGACAGAATAATAAACGATGAATTGTTTTAGCATTACTTATATTTGCCATTTTTAAAACATTCTTAAAAAGAGAAGAGACAATTAATACCTACAATTTTTCACAACTACAGTTACCTATAGGGATCAATCAAAATTGGTATTGGTAGGCCTAAGTGATTGTGATTGTGACTAGCATCCCAAACTATTAATTTTTTACTTTAGTTTAATTAATTTATACTAAGTAACTTTAGTGTCAAAACTCAAGCCTGGAAAGCATAGTAACAGTGGCCTTTACTGCAGCCATTACCACATATCATGTTGATTTCTATAAAGCTGACACAAATCTAAGTTGATGCCCAATGTGAAAAGGCAACTCTTCCATACCTCCCCTTCTGACTTTGCCAACCAAATTGAGAAATCCGATATCCTTATTTCCCATACAGACCGACTGATGCTAAACTAAATGGAGAGAAATTAAAAAAATTAAACACCCTGTTAAACTTGACTTAAATTTTCATCGCTTGAAATTCAAACGGAAATGTAATCCTGACATTTAATATTTGACATTACTAGCAATGAATAAAAACCCTATAAGAACACAGCAGCCAAAAAATCCAGGTAAAAATCCGTAGTTCTGCATGTGGTCTCTAGGCAGCGCCAGTTGTAATGATGTTGCCGCCTTCAGTGCAAGTGAGAGGGTTAACACCCTCGCATCGGCTCTCTCTCTCGCTCCCATATAGTCACAGTGAAACATGACACTAGCGCTGTCAAGCGTTCACATGTGCAACTACACATATTGACCTGCGATTTTGGCTGACATTTTTAACTAACATGTCTTCTTAATTTAAGGTCTGTATTCATTGGTACTGGTAAGAACTTTTTCATAACTGTGATTCATATTATATTTTAAAGCTTTTATAGCAGGAGTTGTAGTGACTTGACTAATGCAAATTTATTTTGTCAATTTGCTCTCATACATTTATTAATATCTCTGTAAGACCCCCACACAACTAGGGTTACATGCCTATTGGACTTGTTAGTTGTTGAGTTATTTAAAATTGTCTTGCTACGTTAGGTTTAGTTGGGGCAGCTTATATAACAAAATAATAGTTTCTAGGTTAAAACTTTTGAAGAAAAATATAAACTTCAATCATACAGAACAGGCTCTGCATACACACTTATATAGGTCCTAATCGTAAACCAAGCTATATATAACATACGGTTCACATTTTTAATTGTATTCTATGTTATGCCTGTATTTTTAATAGGCCTCTTTATCTTTAGAGGTTGTAAAACACCAACTAAGTTAGCTTGAAATGGCTGTACTTGCTTCTGCTCTTTAAGCTGTCAAATGGATGTGTCCTTAGCTGTTCGCATTACAGTTTCTGAATGTTTACTTTCTTCTGGAATGTAAACATTGAAACTTAGGACGTTCACGGGTCGTAGCCCGAGGGGATTTTAAGGAAATGAATAGGCCTATGTGTCGCATGGGTTCAAGATCTACCTTTGTGTAAAGTTTCAGCCCAGTCGGGTTTTTGCGTTTACCTGGGACATCAGACAGACAGAAACCACCTCTTCTCTATAATATTATAGATTTTCAATCGCCAATAGGGGTAGACTTTCATAAGCGGAACAATAAGTATGAAGAACCGAATGAAATTGTTCGATACGGTATATCGATTAGGTCAATACTTTTATTGACTGCAAAATATTTTATCGTTTGTATGTTAGTTAACTAATTACGTCATGTTTGTTTTATTTAGTTTGTTTTTCAATTGAACTGAAAACAAAAATGAAATAAACAATCATGATAATGATGATTTTGTTCCTGGTGATACACGTTTGAGTAAATTCTAATAGTGGAATCAAGGTTTGTTATTTGGACAAATTTCAAGACACCTAAACTGAAACATAACATAATCAAAACCTAAATAACGGAATCCATAACCAAATAATCGTAATACCGTATCGTACAAGTTGATTCGGTTTTTTATATCGTTCCGCTTATGAAAGTCTACCCACCAATAAGTTAGTTTATATAAGTAGGCCTATATATAGGTATCAATTTTATAATAGATTTGTTCAATAGAATGAATGTAGGACATAAACTAAACTGCAGCCCAATTAATTATAAAGTTAGACCTAAATTAACTGTCAGCTCCTTAGGCCTAGGCCCATTCAATGCTAAGGGCCTTTTACACAGGACATTTTTTGCTGTTTCCTTCTATAGGCTATTTAAATATTCTTTCTTAAAATCTGGTAGGCTAGTAAAATTGATTTCAGTTCAGGCCAATATAAGGAAAATTTAGTTAGTAAAAATAGCTCATCTAACCTAAAACTAACCTCTTCTGATAAGTAAGTATGGTACCAACAGTAACTCTGTTAGCTCTCCGATGGTTAATGATTCATTTATTTTATAAAATACCCGCTGACGTTTAAAAGGTTTTACCTTAGAGCTGCAATGTATTAATTAAAAGAAAATAATAACATAAGTAGATTACTCACCTCAACAATAACAGCAGTCTGGAAATGTCTTCCCGAAGTTCTTAACTTTTTGTAACAAACTATAAATTTGTAGTCCTCAAAACTAAACTTTAATATATACTATAACTAACTTAATTACTGTATCTAGCCTAGGTTTAACAAAATACATAAATTCAGTTCACCGCGATTACAAATTCCACTTCACCTAACCAAATAGCTCAACGCAATGGTAATGGCGAACAGAAACACTCCAAAGACGGCAAGGAACTCACAACGACAACAACTAACTGACAGACAGACCGACCAAGAAAACAAAATGGCGGATGGGGACGCTATGCAAACAAGGAAAACCCCAAATCAGTTACTAAACAAAGAGAGAAAGTGAGAGAGTGAGCGAGTTGTAGGACGGGGCTCCCATCACATAAATAGATAAGCATATAAAAGTGACCCTTGAGCTCGCCCGTCCATCCAATATTCTTTGCCCCATTTCCAAGAAGGGATGAAACTAATGGTCTTCT
Organism: Allygus modestus; assembly: GCA_963675035.1. Lineage (NCBI taxonomy): Eukaryota > Metazoa > Arthropoda > Insecta > Hemiptera > Cicadellidae > Allygus > Allygus modestus. The sequence continues at coordinate 116,977,861 of OY776113.1, forward strand.
AAACTCTGGATAAAATATACTGAATTACTACGAACAATTATTTGCAACCGTAACACGAAATAAAATTATAACTATAATTGTAAATACATAATTTAATAATTCTCTTCGTCGAATTTATATATATTAACATGCAGTATAATTGATCTAATATATTTTATTATTCCTAGCTTCCTTTAAAAGAATTATCAATTTTAATTATAATACCATCTTTTAAAGTAGCCAGCATATAAGTTTTCTAAAAATTATAAAGAAGGATATCGCGGATGTCCGACGGACATCCGCGAATTGCAGAAAAAGGATATCCTTCACCGAATACCCATAGGACAGCCATGCGATATCCGTAATGTCCTGAGCAAAAAGCGGACATTCAGGATGAGATCCGGATGTCCGCCGGACGTCCCGCATGTCCGGCGGATGTCCTTGGACGTCGTGGATCTTAAACGGACGTCTTTCGGATATCGTGTGCTGTATGGGTTCCCTATAGGGGAAATTCGCTAAAAAAATTCATGTGTTTAAAATACACGGTGTCTGCAACAAATGTTGTGAACGTTTGAGAATAAATAAAAAAACTGCTTACCAAACGAAACAATTTACTTATAATATTGATAGACAAAAGGGAATGTCAGACAATGGTTTTATTCCATCCATTTGTGACGAGAGGAAAGTGTGACGACGGTCCTTCGCAGACCATAGTATGCAAAAAACATCCGCATTAATCAATAAATAAATAAATCAGTCCATTCAAATAGCAATATTTATTCAATCCCGCACCCTAAGGGCTACATCTAGAGAACCATACTCTCAATGCTACGTCTAGAGTCTAGAGTGTCTTTTCTTGATTGCTACGTCTAGAGTGCAACACCTTGAATTTCACATATAGAGTGCAACACCTTGATTGCTACGTCTATAGCGCAACACATTGAATGCAGAGCCGGATTTAGGAGGTGCGGGCCCTTGTTGCTGTCCAGGTCCAAGTTGGTGACCTTTTTTTTGTATGAGGCTTTTGAATGTGGATCTGGGTGTTGCGGGCCCCTAGGCGCGTGCCTATGTAGTCAGTCTATGCTTAAATCCGACCTTGATGAATGCCACATCCATAGTGCAACACCTCGAATGCTACTTCTAGAGTGCAACACCTCGAATGCTTCTTCAAGAGTGCAACACCTGGATGTCACTTATAGAGTGCAACACCTTGAGTGCTACATTTAGAATACCATGAGCGTTATGTCTAAGTTCTACACTTAGAGTACTGTGTCAAGAGAGCTGATGTCCCGACAGTCGTTGTGATGGTCTAAGCCTTAGACTGGTCATCATTGACTCTGTACCAAAAATAATATACATAAGGTGGTAACAATTTACACATAAGGTGATTATTATTATTTAGGAGTTAAATTTTACAGTTTGTTCAAATATATATATATAAATAGTACTAATTCACTTACAAAATATGTTTAGTTCAATTAATTGTTTTAAAAAATAACATCGCATGACAAATAAAATTTAAAAAATGGCGTAAAGTATAAGTTCTATTTTCCGTCCCAAGTAAGCACTAGGCATGTTGTGTTTGTCTCGTGGCATTGGCAGAGTGTAACAGGTTTTGTTCAATAACAATGTCCAACTTCGTTGGGATTTATTTTCTGGCAGAATGCCATGTTTGTAAGGAGGAAAAACGGAGGCGAGGGCCCTTAGATTCAATCGTCCTTGAGATGATACAGTGTCAAAGGTTTCCCTCTTAGATATTTGCCTACCCATTCCACCGATGGTTAAAGCTTTGTCTTCATAAACCCTAGGACAAAGCTGTCGAAAGCATCGTTTGAAGAGTCAATCATATGTAAAGTAGGGCTCGAATTATACCTCTCTGTGCGGCGTTTTAACATGAATTTATTAACATTAATTTCTTCCTGTTTAAATTCAATATCGGAGATGGAAAGTTATGTCGTTTAAGTAATTAGAGTATTTGCAGTTGCTGGACAACTGCTACAACGTGTTCTTTTTATAGCCCCGAGTGACTGAACTAAATTCCCAAGATAAATTAGAATCTTGCTAAAACAGCAATATTTATCATGTGGAGAAAGTGGCCAATTGGTAAAATAATTAAAGTTGTAAAAAACATTTCGACAGTAAATTTTCCAAAATGCTCTATTAATTTACGTAATAAAAGGCAATTGTTGACAGGTTTTCACGAACGCACTTTTACAGCATCAGTTTAAATGAACATTGGATTTACGAATTCAATGTAGTATGAGTTTATGTAAAAATATTCGAAGTTAAACATTATTTTCATCAATTGTTTGATGTTCTGAGATTATTAATTAAAATAGCTAGTAGTATTTGTTTTGTTTCCCAAGTTAACGTGGTAAAAACGAGAGACGAGAGAAGTAATTGGGAATTTCTTAGCATAAACTAATAATTCTTCAATAACTTTCTTCAATAACTAATAATTCTTAAATGGGAAGAATGCACCCCTATACCTAGATGCATAACATGGCAAAAAAAACCTGGTAAAAAATGCTTTGAAAAATGCATAACTAAAAAATTAAGTGAATGTAAGTCACCCATTATAAGCCTATTAACGAATCAACTATAATAACTACATTATCGAAGCTCAATTATTTTATATAGGTAGAGGTAAAACTCGAAAAAGGGGGATCGTCTGCCTATGTTGTACGAGGGGAACTTAAAAAATTCTATATAATATTATGCAGGTCATTTTTGGAAAAGCTAGGGTACTACTGAACCGATTGTTATGTTTGATGGGTCAATTTAATGAGTTCGAGGAATAGTTGATACAAATTTCTTTATAATTTACATTCGTCTTTAGGGCTCTGCCCCACAGGTCTTCAAAGCTCCAATATAAATCATATAGAAGAATAAAATATATTTGAATTGTATTTTTAACAGCTGTTGACACATTAAAAAATAGCACAAATGCAAGAGTAGATGTTACAGACATTATATAAATAAAGACTACTAACCTTCGAACAGTGCGTTAAGAAGGGTGACGTAACTTTAGAAGTACGAGAAGAAAATTTGCTCGGGTTCAAGCAACAGGTTTTAATAGTAATGAAGTCAAAGAAAGGAATAGACTAAAATGAATTTTTTTCTCAGAAATCCTGACAAATCAGTTTACGTATACACAGATAAAATAAATGTCTTTGGACATTCCATTTTAGTTACTAAACAGTTTATTCATCTTCTAATGTCAGATCTGACCAAAAATATTTGCTTAAGACTGTTAATACTAACTAACAGATTAATCTTTATAAACAAAAACAAAATATTTAACTGTTCATAATCTGAGAAAAATAACCCCTCAAAAGGCTTGGCCTATTTTAGAGGTTGCATCTATATAAATTAACATAACAACTCAGACATTTTTACATGTAAAGAAACAAAAAGTACCCACTGAAAATAGGTTATAGCATTGCTAAGTATAACAAAAAAGTATTAAAAAAGTAAAAGAAATTAAATATAACAGGCGAAGAATAAGTCGTTATTTTCAGATATCTATTATTCCAAATTTTAATTAAAAAAGTATATATTTTCTAATGGTATCAGTATGCATTGTATGGTTTGCATTCCTTGAGTTTACATATACAATATTTTTATTTTTGAATTTTTTATGTTATTGGGAATTTTATTAAAAACATGTGGGCCAATGAAAAAGATTTTGTAAAATATGTATATTCGGGCTTTGGAATAGAAACATGATTATAATTTCCTAATCTGTTTATACTAAGAATTTTCTGAAAGGCTCCCGCTTTTGTTATAAAATGCCTTGGAAATCTATATTTTAATATGCTACATGCTAACTTTGTAAACAATAAGGCTTTTTTGTTTTAAGATTGATCCTCACATATTATACACTAAAACCCGCGTCTAGGTGTGCTGTAACTCATATGAAAAGGGAGACTTAGGGGGAGCTAATATTTGGAATAAAAGAGAGAGAAAAGCTTGTGGATCTATACAGAACAGGGACATTACATTTGCCCGAATGGATTTTAAGCGTTACTTGGAGGATTGAGCCGTTGTGATATGCTAGGGACTGGACCGCCAGTCCCTAGCCTGTCTAAGTCCTATCCTCTGTTTCATAATACCGGTGCTAAACTGATTTACTAAGTTGGAGACTTTGCTGGGAACCAGAGACAGGGATCTTTTACCCAGACCAAAATCAGCACCAGCAAGCTTTGATTTACTTATTAACTGAAATACATTGACTAAACTAACACCTTCAAAAACTGACATTGCTGTAATTATGGCTAACTAAAAGGGCATGATACTAATAAAACTGAATTCGAACATTTTAATTACTGTGATTTCAAACTGCAAAGGACTCTAAAACATTTTCTGGGAATATTTGCTAATTTATGAAAACGTGGTTTTAATCCTGACTTGAACTGACTGGCTCCGTTAAGCGAAGCCAGTATTATTTCGGAATCCCTACATCTCCAGAGCTGGGCGAAAGCCTGACGGTTTTCCCCTTAAGTCTGGTACTCTAGCCTATCATTTAGTTGGAGTGATCTAACTTAAAAACTAAGACTTATCCATGGTACTGCAAGTATTTTCTACGACGACTGAGCTAGTGGTGTTTCTTCAATGGATGATGGTGAGGGATGGGGAGAAGGGAAGAGATAGCCGCCCTTTGACAAATCGGACGACAAAAAACTCATCTTTTGCCAGAAGGCGGGCAGACCGACATATGAACGAGACCGGCGGAGCAGCGCGATTGAGTTTGCTACACTATATGAAAAGCGTGCCACTATGCGTCACATCCACCCCCCCCCTCACGGCAAAGAAAACAGTTTTATTGAAGGTTGGTGAAGGAGTGTAAAGGTGTTTCGGAGGCTCAAGGAGACAAAAATGACGCTCGAGTTGCCTCGCTCTATCATCGTCTCTGGGTCCTTAGATATCCTATCTCGGTTTGACTCCAAGGAAGCCGATAAACAGATGAGGAAAGCTGAAAACCCTAGACCAGTCCGGCTCGGCTTGGTCCCCAGGTCACCACGGTTTGGGGTTGTTGCTAATTGTTTGTTCAACCAACCACGGCAGAGATCGGGATCCACCCCTCCTGCGAAAAGAGGAAGGTATGTGGGTGACGACAATCCTACACTGGCAAAGTCCAAGGTTGTTGTGTTGAATTTGAATTGAAAATTGAAAATGATAAACGGGATGGACAACTGCATGCACAATTAGTTTAATTTTTGTTTTTAATTTATTGATTTTTCTAAAGGGTTTGATTTGTCGGCATTGGGTTTTGAGTTCATAGTTTGTTGATATTGCGTTGGCGGAGTAGTACAGAGGTTGAATTAAACTGTGTAGCATTCGGCAATTCTTGTCTGGAGTATGAGAGGAGGAAGTTTTTCTGACGTGGATTAAGTTGGTCCTTGGCTAGCGGTTGGAGAAAAGTGGCCTGGCACAGCTGGGATAGCAAAGGCAGCAGGCTGAGTTGGCAACAAGGGCGCCGGAAGTCCTGGACCTGTACACCGCACTGACTCGTTGGAGGCCGTAATGATGGAGGCTCGTAGATAGTGAGCTGTTGGGGTGTGGACTCAGGAGCAGTCTCAGGTGTGGACTCTGCTGGCACTGCCGGCAGAGCTGAAGTGGTGCCGGTTACTGGCGACGAAAACCTCGGCAGGCCATTCTCTCTGCAGCAAGTTGTGGTAGACACATTGCTCGGAATGCACCTCTGTGTAATTGGGTTCTTTTTGGTTATGTGTCAACAATCTGTAAAATCTTTTTATTTAGTAAAAAATAAATAAAAACTCCTTACCTTTATTCTGGCGTGCAGAATAAAAGTATATATTGTAGAATCTGTTGAAATAGATCCCTATATTGATGCCAAAAACCTCCAATGTTCTTTAGCGTTGTTTAGCTAACCTCCAATGACTCTATACTGTTTGTGTATGCACACCAGAGTGAAATAATATTTCAGGGAGACTGTTTGGTGTTATAACCATGTTTATACCACTAATCGTACGATTTCCATCAGTTAGATATTAGAGTTGTACCAGGAAGTACATATTCATAACATACATAATTATACATAACCATGACATAACATTCATAAACAGTAACAACACTGGTAACCACTCCACGCACTGACAGGAATCAGACTGCCAGCTGGCGGCTCGGCGGGCAGTTGTTAAGCCGTCGGTCGCCGTCGAGTCCCATTATCATATCTAAACAACTTTTTGATTAGCATATTACGTGTTGTTATTACTTGCGGGATGTAATAAAAGACGTCTTACAACACTTAAGATATATTTACACTTATACTGATTCACATACAGACGGTAAACATATATAAAAGATGGGACTAGGCTATCGATTTCGACCAGTCACACCGGTCACCATCAGACCAATGAGAGTTCTAACCTCATGTAGTACATAACTTTTTCCTCTTCTGGACATCAATTGCTCAAGTTTATAGTTTATTTTCATTAGACAACACCTCCTAATGCACACGTAATGTTTGGAGGTTTTTTGCATTGGTGACACATAACCGAAAAGATCCGCTAATTGAAGTGTGGCTTCTCCGCTTCACTGAACTTTTCAATTGGCTGTTCACTGGAATTGTCCTGATAACCACTGTCACTTGGTTGACTTGCCTTTGTTTACTATATATTTTCACTTTAAGTTGGTGTTTCTTTTTCTTTTTTTTATTTGATTTGAAGTTGTTATAATGTAAGAAATTTATGAGTTTGGGAGTGTTACCAGGAATTGGTCGCTGATGACAATCGAAAAACAAATCAAAAATAAAATGTCGTACTGAATGATGGTGGTGGAAGGTAGATAGCAATGCAGTGGTCCGATCGCTGACGGAGTTGGTTCTAACCTATCTGGGACGGCGTGGGGTTTACCTACGATAGGCGCCGGGTAATCAAGGCTAGACTGGTGAGGATGGCGTGAACCGGTTTTGAGTTGAAAGTGTGCTTTCAGGTGTTTGGAAGGTGTGGAAGGATACAAAACTGTTACAAGCCATTTTTTGCGCATGCAAAATTAAAACTTATGCGAACGAAATTTACGCCACGTGCTGAGCACAGGATACTGATGAGAAGGGTAGGTGATCTTGGATTGGTGGTGGATTACCCTCACACTTGGGTGCTGTGTGACTGCTTGGAAAGATAACAAAAATTAAAAACCCTATCGACAACTTAATCCTATCATTGACGCTTGAAACTGAGTATCCTAAATTGTGTAGAGAGAAAATCCCGAGACTTTACTAAATCTCGGTTTGCCTATGACCTAACTACTGATACAAATAGTGACTAATTAAGCTAATAAGAGTGAAACGAAAAAACAAAGGGGAAATTCAAAAGAATATAATAATAGTTTATCTCTCAACACTCGACTGGATTCAAGGTCGCCACAGAAGGTGCCACCACTAAGCCCTTTCCTGCGGGGTAAAATAAAAAAATTAAAACATAAAAATAAACACCCGCAGGGAAGTGATTCTTACAAATTTTTTTTAACAACTCAGCAGGGGTGTTGGAGACTAAAAGGGAGGGGAAAAGACTTGACCGATGGCGCACGGGGAAGGAACGTGTAGTGCAGCCCATCCTAGGGTAGGATACCCTGAGACTCACCAGTCCCCCATGCGTTGCCGGGGCGAAGAGACAGAGAGAAGAAGACTTAACCTAAAATAACGTTGGCGCAGCAATACTGGTCTGGGTAGGGGGGTAAAATTCTAAAGACGTGGCTGGAAAAATATTTTTAACTGAGAAACATCTGCATTTATGATGAATTTACCTGTGGTGGGATTTAATAAACGTGCTGTAACTGGTAAAGAAAAATATTCAATGACACAAGGTTTAGACCAGACAGGCAACAGCTTCTAATTGATCGCATCGGCAGCCTTGCTGAGGTGATGTTCCCATCATTTCCCAATCACTGGTCTTGTAGGGGTTGGGCAATCTGTTCAGGTCGTATTTCAGCTGCATGCGTTGCCTAGCTTTTGAAAGATTTTCCATGGCCCTCCTCCACTCCTCGTGGGAGGAGTGTGGGGAGGCTTGCTCGCCAACTAACCTGTCCAGGTCCAGGTTCCAATGCAGTTCTAAAGGGTGTTATAGGTTTTTACCAAGAAATAAACGGGCTGGAGAGACTTTTGTGGATTCATGCCGAGCGGAATTGAATGCGATCTGGAACCAGTGTAATTCTTGGTTCCAGCACTTTTGGTGCTGGAGATGGAAAATTTGGATAGCTAATTTGATCTGCTTGTTTACTCTTTCGGCATTCAAGGGGTTGGGGTAGAATGGGCTGGTGTAGATGTGCTGAATTTCAAGGCCCATGCAAAGTTTTTTGATGGTGACAGACTTGAAATGGGAAACGTTGTTCGAAACTAGATATCTGGGTGGGCCAAAAATTGAAAAACTGCTTATTGAGTACCGCGACTGTGGTTTCGGCCTTGGTTTTCTTAACGGGGACTATGAGGAACAATGTTGAAAAGGAGTCAACTATGGTGAGAATGTATTTATTCCTATTAACAGAAAGAGGGAGAGGACCAATTTGGTCAATGAAAATGTTCTCCCACGGCTGGGTGACAATAACCGAAGTGAGCTTCCCTACCTTGGTGTTAGGAGCTTGCTTGCTTCTCTGGAACTTAGACAAGTTTGGACCCTGTTTGTGATATAGGTCTTAAGATCAGGCAACCAGCAAAAGGGTTTGATGCAAGATTAGGATTTGCTGATGCCTACGTGGGCTGAGGTGGGAGATTCGTGGTAGAACTGGAAAAGGAGGTCAAAAGTTTGGTGAGAGCCACCACTCTTGATTTCGTTTTGTTTGGCTGACGGTGAAGGAGGATATTTTTTTCGACTGAATAATTGGGAGGTTTGTTGGTGGACCTAATTATCTTCCTGAAGTCAGGATCGTCCAGTTGATGACTGGCGTTGTCCTTGAACACCTCAGCAAGGGCGAAAAGAGACAAGGCTGTTGGTTGAGGCGTGGGGCGGTCTACATCAGTTGACTCGGAATTCTCAAAAAGGCGGGAAAAGCAGACGGCAATTACATTATCCTTCCCAAGGATATGATAGATCTTGAACTGAAATGAGTTAATAAAAGAAATCCAACGAGCTATCTTGCCCATCTGGCGAGGATGATTGAGAAGCCAGGTAAGAGCTGAGCAGTCCGAGTGAAGCTCAAACTCTCGGTGTTCTAGATATTGCTGGTATTTCTGCAAGGCAAAGACTATGGCAAGACATTTTAGTTGCAAGGTGAAATAATTGAGTTCGTGTTTGTTCAGGGCCTGCGATGTACACACACCGGAAATAACTGAACTCCATGTGGCTGAAGGAGGACGGCTCCGATTGAGGAGCCACAAGCATCCGCGTGAACTACAAAACCCTTGGTGAAATCTGGCATACGGAGAATTGTGGATGACAATATTGCTTTCTTAAGGGTTTCTAGAAATGTAACTTTGTCGGGGCTGAAAACGAAAGTAACTCTTTTCTACTTTAACTGGTTTAGTGGAATGGTGATCGTAGCGTAATACTTAATGATTCGTGAATAAAAGGCTGTCAAGCCCAAGAAACGAAACAACTGTTTCATATTCTTGGGGTGGGGTATTTATCGCTTGGCCTAGTTTTGTCAGGGTGGATGGAGATGGTGTGGTCATTGAAAACATGTCCAAGAAACTGGTTTTTATTGGATGCAACTGTAATCTTTTCGGGATTGACCTAAGTCAAGCGTCACGAAGCCTTTGAATAACTGTCCTAACCTTAGCACCATGCTACCCGAAGCAAGTCCAGAAGGAAGGAAATTAAATTCGTACTGCGCCCAACGTACCACAAGATATGTAAAGTGTTTAGACTCCTCAGCAAGGGGAATCTAGGTGTAGGCCGAGTTCAGATCGAGGAGTGTGGACCATCGCGCATGGCCCAGGTGTTGAAAAGTGCTTTCGATCGTGGGCATGTGTATGGCATTTAGATCTAAAATGGAGTTGAAGTTGCTATAGTCCACAACCATACGGGGTTTCCCGCCTTTCTTGGACACAAAAAACGCGGCTGAGGCATATTGGGAGGTGGATGGCCTAATCACCCCCTTCTGCTGTAGGTCGTCCATATGCTGCTTCATCAACTGAAGCTTGGGTGGGGCGTACTGATAGGGTTGTTGCGCACTATCTTGATTTCTTCACCCTAATGTGATACTGTAAAAGATTGGTGCGCCCTAAATAACTGGTAATGGCCTCGGGGAACTAAGAAAGCAAATGCATGACTGATTGGCATTGCGATTGGGTCAAATTCTCACCCATCGCCACTGGGTACTCTTGCTGTTCAGAGACAGAAGTGAAAATTAGCGGTAAAGATCTTGGGGAACCATACGGAAAGCTAACTGTGTAAGCGGACATGTTGATGGCAGCTTTGGTTTAAGTTAAAATATCTGATCCTATCAAAAGCGTAATCGGTAATCTATCCGTGACTAAAAATGTAAATTTCCAGGAAAGATGTTGAATTTTGAAGTGCACTCTGACCAAAAATTTGAAATCCATTGGCTCACCAGCAGCAGATAGGGCTGTGTAAGCTATTGGTGTTTGCTGATCACCGCTTTTGTATGGCGCTTCAAAAGATAGTAAACTGAAAATTTCCCATTTATCAATAAGCGCATCCATGAACATGAACTTGAAATCCAAGGTCACATGGCATAGCTAATTCTTTGGTATGGTCGGAGATACTCTTAGGTTTATTAGATGAGGTTTGCTTTGTTGGCACCGGTGTGACAGAATGTACTAGAGGAGACCTTGAGGCGCCTAACGATACCCCCTCTGGCGTTTCCCTGACCATAACAGGAAGAAGTGAATTTCCGGTTGGAATTCTGATACGGTGAAGGTTGATTTGCCCTTGGTGCTTGCCTCTGAACATGACTGAAGGGAAACTGAGGAACATGAGCTCTGAAGGAAGGCCCAGAGAAATTTTGATTTTTGAGTTTCGTCGTTAACTGGAGTTGTATGATGGGGTGGAGGTTGCCTGTTGCAGATTGGGACGAGAATCAACACGGTGCTGATAGCTGTCCGGCCGCGAAACAGCCTGATCCTCCTCCAGAACGCGGACCACTTGAACCCTGGGTGCCAGAGCCAGGAGGTCTGACAAAGAACTCGCCACAGGGAAGGCTACCAAGGCTGCCCGCGTTGCCCTATTCAAGCCATTAGCACGGTGTCCAGAACGTTATGTTGTGAAAACTGGGGAATCAAAAGTGCCGGGATCCTAGAAATACTCTCAACAAACTCTGTAAGAGACTCAGAGGGTTGCTGAACTCTGTAAACCATGGTCATTATCGTTGCATGCCTAACCTGACCTGAGAGTAAGAAATTCCTAACACTTGCGAGTACCTGCTCTAATTTGGCGTGGTTAGAAATACCCCTCAACCAAAAAAATCTCAGCTGTTCCACCGTGCGGGGGAGAATAGGCAGCAACAGGTCCTCTTCGGTGAACAAACATAGCTTGCCAATCTTGGTTGCCGTCCACTATTAGTAGTGAGGGGTACGGAACCGTGTGAGGTACCCGTGTTCGCGGCCCTGCAAGCCACAACCCCCGGAAGAAGAGCTGGCAAGGAACCTGTTGATAAGTCTTGAGAACTGTCGCTGTGGTCAAGGTGGCCTGTGTAGCCTGTATGGTGGTGACGGGCAAACTGTGGTGGTTTTTCACCGAGTTCTGAGTGTGAGACAGGAACATCAACTGTTTCGGTGAAATCCGGCCTGATGTTCTCGGGCGTAGGCTCGGTTCCACCATTCAGTTGAAGATTATTCAACAATTCTAAAAACAATTCTATTTTGAGTCAAGGTCATTGCTGGGACAATCCCTAGTACATGGCACTGATTTATTGCGTCCTGAGCACTGAGCGTGTACACCCAAGAAGTGCCACTGTCGAAGGCATGTTGCTCTACAAAAAAAGAGGCTGAAGTAGAAAAAAACTACAAAAGAGATCACCTAACACTTACTGGTTTCCCTTTTCAAAAGGTTTAACTCCAAATTTACAATTTCAAACAAGGGGAACCATAAGCAAAGCACCCAATACTGGAAATGAGGTACCCATAAAAACCCTTTAATAAAAAAAATCGAAACCAGAACCCTTTAATTGAAAAAGAAATTCAAACTAAAACCCCAAGAATCCGCTTTATTTTCGTGCAATGAAAAACTTTGAGGTACTTTGGTATTATACGGATGCCACTATTTTTGGAGGTTAAATTTTTACCGGATACAATGGATAATTACATAATTCGAAAAAACGTACCTTTATTGACTTACTGTACAAATTTTACATCATTCTGATGAGCGGTCTTTGTGTTGTGCCTCCCAAAAGGCAGCGATGTCCGCTAGGATCATGTGGAATGCGTCGCCACCGCTAGCAGCCACACCCAATCGCCACATGTATGATCGCCAAAACGTACGGTTTCCTATTCATTTCGAGGTAAATCCCACACCTAAAGAACGTCACTCATTATGAAAACAAATGTAACGTAGTGCACGGCAATAAATCACTCATTACACTGACCCAGATACAGGCGGTGACAGGTGATGCGCGCGCTCAGGTCAACGACCTGACCTTGGCCTGTTTGGAGGGGTTTTGGCGGCCGGAAGTATGACTCATCAGGTATCGTTCGATTCGTAACGGAACAAGGAAAGTCTTACAATCATTTTTATGATAACCCATCCTAACATAACTGCCGCAGTGCGCTATATAAGGGTGGCATCAGTATAATACCAAAGTACCAAATTTTATTTCGAGAAAATTCCTACGGAGCACAAAAACTCGTGATGACTGCTGAATGTTCAAGAGAAAAAACTTTACTTTAGCAAGTGTGAAGGTGATCTTTCTACTAAAGGGATCAACTTCAGAAAAGCATTGCTATTGAAATGAATTTCGTTACGATGCTTCGAGTTACATAATAGACATGAAAAAACTGCGCTACGTTGAGTTCCTGGGGAAGGTCTATTACCTTAATCAGGTCTGATCGTAGCGTAAGCAAAAATTTATTTATCTGACGCAAACGTGTAACTTCTGGTGTGACATTTCTTATCCTGGGATAAAATGGCACAGTGGTAAACACTATTGCCATCCTGGGATAATTTCGACGTAACATTCTTAAAAAGGACTAAAGGGTGTTCTTGTAGGTGACAATATCGGCTAAAAAAATCATTTGTCCCTAAAAAAAAAAAAAAAAAAACAGCAAAGGCAAGTTCTGCTGTACGCTAAAATTCTTTGCTCCAGAGATTCCTCTTTCCAAAACCAGTTTGTAAATTCCCGGCTAATTTGGGGTTGCATTGAAAAATTGCAAAATCGGACGGCATGAGAATCGCCCAACACCTGAAGGGTTGCAGTGTTTGTTGCTTGGCACATGGAGTACAAATTATTGAGGGGGAAGCCAAGCAAGACAAGACAGACACCCCGAAATGTATCTATTTCCGTATGAAGAAATGAACTGGGCTTGTAAACTAGTCTTATGAAAAAGAAATTGCTGGTTGCTCAAAAACCACACATTTTCCTTAAAAACTCAAAAAACTAGCGTTGGCAATCAAAATTGGTTTACTAGCTGAGAAAAAACTGAGTTTATGGACACTGACTGTCCCTTGCAAAAGAAAAGAAGACGGGAAATTCCCTTCGTGAATTAAAATCCGAGCAAGGAAACAATTGGCCCTCGACGGCTCTCTGACTGGTACAGAGGTTGACATTGGTTTCAGCAAAATTAAGCTGTCACAGTATTGGTAAGTCTTTTGGCTATCCAGTGTGTCAACTTCCCTTCCTTGGTTCGTCCTTGACTCTTCTGGGGGCTTGACTCCCAGTTGAGCTTGGATACCTAGTCTAGTTCAAGTCCTTGGAGGGAGTAATGGATCTTCCTTGCAGCCTGGGATGGGTGCCTGGGAGGAAGGGCCCTTGCCCGACAGTCTTCGGTCTGCCGGGCTTGGGGACGAAACGTCCTGCGGCCACCCGACCCCTGAGAGGTTGGAGGCTCTGTGCGATGGCGGTCCCTGTCTGGTGGACTTAGGGTGACGTCGGGTTAGAGGGCGAATCGTCCTGGGGTGTTGTCACCCACAGAGCCCGGGAGCTAGGTAAGGCTCTCTCTCTCTCCCATTCTGGAGCGAGGCAGATTGACCCCATCCTACTACCTTTCACATTCCTCTTTTCTCTCTTTCCGGTGGCTGTACAATATCCCAAGGGAGACGTGCCTAGCCGGTCATGCCGGGATTTCCTAATCCCTCCAAAAACAAGCAAACAACAAACAAGAAAACAATTTAAAATTCCCTAGTCAAAACGCATTTTAGTTTATTCAACCGACCCCACTGAACAGAAAAGAAACACTTGAAAATGTGGATATTGACAAAATCAGATAATTCATTGGGCTCACGTTAGCTGATCGCCGCACTGGCAAAGATATTAACTCCTTGTAAGCGTGACAGCACTAAGCGGCAGGAAAAACACCAGAGTGGGGTGTCGAGCCAAAAACTCCACACTGAGATCGAACGTCAAGCTTACAGTTCAGGCTAACTTAACTAAACGCATAGATGCTCCAGCCGAAATATAAACTCTGAATTCTTAAACCAAAAGGGCCGCACAGTCAAAAATTGTACTTCGTAGCACGGGATGTATGCAAAAATGCAACTGGGGCCCGGCTGCATGCAAATGAAAACCCGTTGCAACACTAAGTTACAACTCTTAATATACTAAGTACTGCACGGATAAAATCTACTAGATTCCTAAATCTTAAACTAAATGCACTCTTTAAAATAAAACTGTCAGTAATCTTATGAACCCATTCTCAACATATGAACTAGGCTACTGTACTACCGCAAACAGGGATTATAAAAAATAGGCCCTATTATCTCTCTCTACAGAAGGTCTTATCCAATTGATGCTTTAACTAACAACGGCAATCGTTGTTGTGTAGACCTTTATTGTGAGTGGCAAGCCATTATAAGAAGTACATACAAACAGATTTGAACATAGAAAATTTAATAAATAAACTACAAATATTATAAATTAATAAATAATGATTCCTACACAAACATAACAGGCCACTGGGAGAGTAGCAATATATAGGCTATGGTAATGATATATTATATTTCTTTAATACAAAAAAACACAGACACTTAACCACTGGCTATAACTTATTTTACAGTAAGGCGATGGCTCGACTTAAAAATCAACTGGCCTTTCAATTTCATTTCAACAAAATCACCTTACTGTAGCAAAATTCTGAACTGTTCTAATAAAAAATGGGCTATAGCCCTCTACCTACCTGAGACTTGCCCCATTATATAATTATAAGCCAGATAAATTTACCTCTTGCCTCTTGCCTACTTAAGTAATAAAAAACACTACACCACTGTATCACATATCATCAGAAGGGATGGGATGGTCCACGCTGAGGTACAGGTCATCTGTAAACAAAATAAAACACATAGAACTAATAGATGAAAACTAGTACAGATCCGAATTTTGTGTCGCTTGAGTTTCTTTACAGTAAAATTAGAGACTCAAGCGGACAT
This sequence comes from Allygus modestus, assembly GCA_963675035.1. Taxonomy (NCBI): domain Eukaryota; kingdom Metazoa; phylum Arthropoda; class Insecta; order Hemiptera; family Cicadellidae; genus Allygus; species Allygus modestus. The sequence continues at coordinate 116,993,334 of OY776113.1, forward strand.
TTAAATTATTTTAATGTTAAATTTGAATAGTCGTAATAATTATTTTTATTTGCATTTTACAAAATCCGTGTAGTAACTTGATAACCAGTTAAGACAACACCCCCGTTTCACTATCAACTTGTCAATTTGCTAGGCTACAATTTGACGTTATTTTCTTAAGAATCCATTTTTAGGGCATACTTGCTAATTAAAATAAACGAAAAAAATCTGCAATGGTCCTAAGAAATCCTGACGACTGGCCTGCATACAACTTACACAACCTGGCTTATAGACATAGGTTGAAAAGAAAATACCTCATCTGTGACGAAATACAAAATATGAGTCACAATGCGTCGAGTAGCCTATTTCGGGATGTATGTAATTGAATGGGAAATCTGCTGGGCAGCTTGGCGGAATTTGAAGGTTTTGTCCGGATTTGCATTTATAAATAGATATGGTTTGGAGAAAGCAAATCATACCTTCTTATTATCAACGACATAAATATCTTGTACTCGTGTTTTTGTGTATTATCCTGTTTCTATAGGGGGGACTACAAACTATTAACTGTTTTAAAATTGTAATGCAATTGTACAGATAAATAAATACTAAATACTTAATAAAATAATTGTACGTAACCTTTATTTCTACTTTAGTAGTGGGCATTTGAGGCTGCTAGACCGGAAGTGACGTCATCCGGTCACGTGACCGGATGCGCTGAGTCATTAAACACGTCATCTGAGGCTGAGCCAGTGACGTAGGCGGTTTTGTGACGTAATGAGGGAAAGGTTAAAGTTCAAGGTCACTGGGAGGTAATTTTAAAAAAGTACTACCTCGCACGCGTAAAATCCGATTGTGATTCGATCGTTTTCATTCGATAAAAATATCGAATGAAAACAATCGAATGGACCAATCGAATGATACGAGTGCGAGGGAGTACTATTTCATTTATTACTTTATTATTTACATTTATTTTTATTTACAATAAGTTATGTTTACAATAATTTATGTTTACAATAGTTCCCCGTTGTTTGTCGTCATCGATGTTGTTGATCCGGACGAGTTAGGTCATCACTTCGCTTTCTGATGAAAGACGGTAGATACTTCGATTCCTGCGCAGAGTCCATGTTGTTTTTTGATGCGTAAAGTTCCAAAGATAAATCGTAGCCGGACGCAATTAGAAGTCTTAACTCTTCATTAAAAACCTCGAGGTCTTGGAAAGTCGCCAGATGAATAGAGTCATAATGAATACACCTAATTTTGATGGACATTTTAACAGAGAGCTCGATGTACACTGGTCAAGAGCCGGAGGTGTACTGACTATTCGCTAGCTAGCGTTTTGGTATCAAACAAAATGGTGGGGGTAAAAGTGTGGTGGGGCGGAGCAGATGGCGGACGGCAGATGGCAGGCGGCAGGTGGCAGCTGGTGCGAGGCAGATGGTTGCTACTATATCCACCATCATTAGTCAAACCCTATTAGGGATGACATTATTGCTTCTGCATCAGAAGATATTGTGCTAGAAACTTCATGTACTTGTATTTCATCATTTGTATTGTCAGCTTGCTCAATATTAAAAGAAGAACATGTGGAAGAAACAGTATTGCCTTGTATTTGCGAATCCATGTGAACTATGCAAGAGCCGCAGGTATACTGAAGTGATACAAGCATGTAGGATAGGCACTCGCCTTTACCCCCCACCACACCAGTTTCCCCCACCAAGTTTTCACATCGCACAATAACTACGGGACATGCATTAGTTAGGGTCTAGCTCTGACTCTGTGAGGATCGGAGCTCCGTAACTGAAAACATTAACAATTCTTGCTTGACACTGTTTTTGCGCAATCATAACAGTCACTGTGATCTAATTTATTGCATGTACTCATATGATGCATCTTGCGTAGCAGACAACTTGCTAAGAATGTTTCAGCCTGGAGTATTCTACGGCGAAATCGCTCACAATCCACTAACAGCGTAGACCTTCTATCTTCACAGTCGGAGAAGTAGAAGGTGGTGGCAGGCGGACTGTTGAAGGACACCTTCGTCATATTTCTGTAAAACTGTGACATCTTTAGAATAACACAAACTCTATAGGTAGATGTTAATCCTGCAAGAGCTGAAAGTATAATGATATAGCGCTAGCGTGTATGATACCCACCCGACCTACCCGCACCACAACGTTACCTCGGTATACTTTAAACTATGAATAACTTGTCGTAGTTTAATCCATAAACAAAGTATTTATTTATGTCAGACCTTGAAAGTGTTGTTTTCGCGCTATTTCTTCCCTGCTCTCAGTCGGATCTGAATTCTATTCGCACCATCTTGTTCGTCTAATTAACCCGCGTAATTTGAGTACCCACTCGCTATACTTTAACTCAATAATAAAGAAGTTATTAATATGTAACCTCGAAAACATTGGTTTTTTCGCTATTTCTACTATACCGTTGGTCGGATCTGAATTCGGTTTGCACCTTCTTGTTTGTCTGATTATTCCGCGTAATTTGATTACCCACTCGCTGTACTTTAACCCAATAATAAAGAAGTTATTAGTATGTAACCTTGAAAACATTGTTTTTTTTCGCTATGTCTGCTATACCGTTGATCGGATCTGAATTATGCTTGCACCATCTTGTTTGTCTGATCAATTCGCGTAATTTGAGTACCCACATGACATACTTTGGACAAACTTTGTACTTTTTTCGCTTCTGCTGCTATACCCTTGGGTGGATCAAACTTCTGTTTGCACCTCCTTGTTCGTCTGATCAATTCGCGTAATTTGAGTACCCACATGACATACTTTGGAAAAACTTTGTACCCCCCCACAACATGGGTCATGTTCAAGGTCAAGGTCAAGTTCAAGGACCTTGGGACTTAGAAATTTTCACAAAGTGGACTGTACTCAAACCGGAGACTAACAAAATCTCCTGCCTATGTACAGGCCAAGTCCCTAACTTGAAATGCTTAGGGTGGTCCTGAAAAGGACCGTTTGTGGAGGGAGGGTGGGATGGTAAGGGATTTTACTTTACAGTCCACTTCACTCTACTCTCTTCTTTAACCAAGGACAAGGTCTGCTTGGATGACACTTCTGGTGGTGCCGGAATTGATCGTGGCAATTCCACCTCAAAGAGAACTTCACCGGCAGTTAAGTAGTAGGTGCTTCCGTTCTTCAGCACCGCTCTGTACGGGAAGTTTCTTCTCAAATGTCTGAATTTTGTTTTGGTAACTTCAATGGGAGATACCAATTCGTCTTCCGTCAAGGTCTTCATCTTCTGCAACACGTGCAGATGATCCCGTGTGGCAGAGTGTCGTTCCGTTGTTGATGAAGAAGTCGAACCAGAAGAACCTTGTTTGTAGTAAAGAGGGTGGTTTTTAAAATCCCTCTTTAGCCTCATTCTGAGGGAAGAAGGTTGTTTAAATCCGCTTGTCTTTGGAGCCGTCTTCTTCAAGGATTCCTTAATCCTTTTCAGCTTCTCGTTGGTTATCGGCGAAGTCATTTTGTAAGAAGAGAGAGAGCGAGAGCTGTGAAGTGTACCAGTCAATGGTTGAAGCTGGAATGAGGTGGCGGAAGGAGTAAATCGAGTCGCGTTAGAAAGCTGAGTCTCCTTCAAATGTTGCAGTTTCTCGGGTGTGATGGGAGAAGACATAGCGCAGAGGTGTATACAGTTCGCAAGGCAAAGCTGGAATGAGGTACCAGACGGAGCAAAGCGGGTCGTCAAGTGTAACCGTGACATTTCCATATACGGGTAGAAAGCTAAAGACCGGTCTACATCCTGTTCCCCTTCCACCGTGACGACACCCCCCCCTGACGTCACGGGGAGGAGCCCCCCCCCTTGACGTAACCCCCCCCCCCCGATTTGGGTCATGTTCAAGGTCACCCCCCCCCTTCGACCTCCCACCTTCCGCTTCGGTGACGTCACTTTGCCTTTATAAGCGGGAGCAGTCCGCAGTCTCGTCACAGTAGCTTGCCGCCCGTTGTTTGGATATACGTCCCAGTGGGTTGCACTCTGCTGCAGCGTAGGTCTGTTAAGTGTGCGTTGGGCCCGACGCGCAATTAAGAGATCCGCGCCCTTGCATGTTTAGTTAGTTTGTTTATGCATGTTAGATAACGCTTGTAGTTTGCTGCTAGGTAATGTAGTTAGTCTAATATATATGTTAGTGTGTGGTATTGGTTTGAAGTGTTTTATTTACTAATAACATATGTACTCCCGGCCCTACAGGTCCCTCAACAACCTTGGTCAAAACTTGGGTTCGCAGCAGCCTGACGCCGGGTGTTTGGGTCTACGTCCCACCGGGTTTCAGTGATACTGTTGACCTTTGCAAAACCGACCTCGGCTGTTTTTGTAAAAGTAACGTTAACTGATTAATTTGTTTCTTTTACATAGTTGCTGGTAAAGTCTTTATTTTCAAAGTAATGTATCTTGTTTCTCATCCTTTTCCTAAACCCCTGACAATAAGGTTCGGCCCTGAAAACCGGCCTTGTCAATAAGATCAATACGGCCATGCAAACCGGTTGACACCACCTATCTCACCCATGAGAAACGTTTGTGAAATATAAAATCAGTCTCTTGTTTGTTGTCTTTTGTCCCCTTCCCCAATACAGAGCGGGGAATAGAGCAGTATGTTATGCTCTATTCCCCGCTTTGGCATTATGTCAGATGACCTTGACCTACTGACGGGACTTAGAAAAACCGTCGTTTGATCAAATATTGGAAGAAATGTGGACTTAGAGATATTTCATGCGGACAAGGTTGACACAAAAATGTTGTATTAAAAATAAAAACTGGAGGGGGAAATGTTTTATATACTGCAACAGCGTGGTAAAAATCATCATATCGCTATGGAAGCTGTAGGTGTAAACACTTGGCATGTTCCTTCCGAGCTTGCTATTTCAGAAGCCTTTCTGTCCATCCTTACTTATGAGTTCCGAGGCATTAAATTAAAAGTAATGATAGAGCTGAGACCGTTGCATAGAAATGATATGCATTGTATTTTGGTGGAATGGGAATCGCCCTCCGGCATTAATCTTTTCCATTTTATCAAAAGATCGTGCAAGGAGTTTTATGTAAAACGGATAATAGTCTCCCTTGTATAAACGTAGTACAGCTTGCTTCCAAAGTAAAATGGCAAAGGTAACACCTTTGCTATTTGCAATTCAGAGTATGCGATACAGTGTTGGAACAAACTATTGTCGAAGTCCTTGCCCCCCCCATGATATATTCCTATAAAAGCGGGAGCAGCCCGCAGAGGGTTCGCAGTCGCAGGCCGACAGCCTAGCTAGCTGTTTGCCCGCGCTGTCCGCAATAGTATCTCTAGTATAGAGTTGGTACCACTGTATATTAGAGATGCTACCTTAGCTTAAGGCATGTCTGTTTATTATTAAGCATGTTAGAATAACGCTTGTAGTTTGCTGCTAGTAAATGTAGTTAGTTTAACTGTAGTTAGTTTGGTGTTGGTTTTAAAGTGTCTTTGAAGTGTTTTTATTTACTAATGAAATATGTACTTTTCTTTCACGCTTTAAAACTGATCTTGGTCAAAACTTTGGTTCGCAGTTGCCTGGCGCCCGTTACTGACCAACGTCCGACTGGGTTTCAGGATGTTGTAGACCTTTGTAAAACCGACCTTGGTTGGTATGTCCTTTTCTTACACGCTATAACTAACCTTGGTCAAAACTTTGGTTCACAGTTGCCTGGCGCTCGTTACTGACCAACGTCCGACTGGGTTTCAGGATGCTGTTGACCTTTGTAAAACCGACCTTGGTTGTTCTTTGTAAAATTAACTTTAACTGATCAGTATGTTTCTCATCCTTTTCCTAACCCCTTACAAAAAGGTATGGCACGAAAACCGACCTTTGTCAATATGGCACGAAAACCGATTGACATTACCCATCTTACCCTCGAGAAACTTTTGAAAATACTCCCTGCAAACCATTTGTAACTTCCTTTTGTTTGGATAAATTAATAAAAGGTTCTGTTATCAGGTTTATTGCCTATAACTGTGACCTTTCTTCAAAATTCACTTCCCTAATACAGAGCGGGGAATAGAGCAGTTTGTGGTCCAAGTGGGAATCACTTACTGCTCTATTCCCCGTTTTGGCAACATGTTCAGATGACCTTGACCCACTTCGGAACTTAGAAAATCTTTGTTTGGTAAGATATTGGAATATGTATTTATTTCTTACAACAAAACACCCCCCCCCCTACTCAAGGTCAGAACCATTTGGGTGGGGGCTCAACTGGTTTGGCTGACTCGGGTTTAAAATAAGTTCCCCATCACTGGTAAAATCATTCTGCTGCTTGTGCTTGCTCACACAGGATCATGGCGCATATCAGAAAACACACCAAACCGATGAAATTTAACGTGAAGAAAACGCCGCTGGTTTTACCCACTACCTCTTCAGCATCAACTTCTTCTGCCCCGTCTATACTCCGCCAGGTTATATAATCGCCTCCTTCTACATCATCCTTCGGCCCTTCAGATATACTCCGCCAGTCATTATTATTATCTTTAATTCTTCCGGAGAAGATGACTGATTCACCGCACGATTCTACATCAAAGTATTCGCAGTCTTCTCCATCAAAGTTTTCGCAATCTTCTCCATCAAAGTCTTCGCCATCTTCCCCATCACCAAGGTCAAGGTCTTCTTCTTCATCGAGTTCGAGGTCATCTTGTTCATCACCAAGGTCAAGATCTTCTTCTTCATCTTTATCGATTTCGAGGTCATCTTGTTCATCATCAAGCTCAGGGTCTTCTTCGACATCGAGCTCAAAGATATCTACAACACCCACCAAGCCTTTAACTACTGGACCAAAAATCATTTCTCCAATCGTCACTCCACCTTCTACAATTCTTCGTCCTTCAGTAATTTGCACAAGTATTAACCGTCCTTCAGAAAGATTTAATGAGCTTAAATCGATGAGGAGGAAGTGTATGCTTCCTGCACAACAATGTATTTAAAAAAGGTGCAAAGAAAGGTCAACGTTGTGCTAAATCCTGTGTCTTAAATGAGGAAGTGTGCGGTTCTCATTTAAAACACAATGCTAACGTTTCTCTTTCTTCACCACACCTAACAGTGAAACCATCCAAGATTCGGAATAATAGGCTTATTAAAAATAAACAATACTACTTTGTTAAAACAATGGGCTTTGCAAAAGTACTTTTAAAGTGTGGAGATCAACGCTACATTTTAAAATTACCTAGAGGCATGTTTCATCCTCCACGCCCAACCAAAAAAGACTGTTTAATCCGAGTTGATTCGGGGACCACTGTGTGGAAAACATTACAGTAAAAAAAAAAAAAAACGTTCAAACAGTTTTTCTAAATTAAAAATTAAAGTTTTTTCCAAATTAAAAAAAAGTGTGGACAACCTATTTACATTTTGTAGCATATGCTGCAGAGTGTAAATAGATTGTCCACACCTTTTTTACAATGATACAACGACCTTGACCTAGATAACAGACTTTAAGGTGACCTTGACCCACTTACAGAACTTTATACTCTGTTAGTATTAAATTGTTCATATATTGTTACAATAATACCCCTTCCCTATCACTAATTACCCCCACCACTTAAATCGGGGGGTATAAAAAGAGGTTTTTCATCATTGCTTATCTCATTCTGCTACTTGTGTTAGCACTAGGATATATAGCAGCTATGTCACCAAAGGATAATATATTTCCTTCTGCAAAATCAATCGTGGGAATTATAAAACATATTGTGATTGAAAGTGAGGATGAAAATGAAGACGAATTGGAAGATGTTGAATTATTAAGTGATATGGATGCAATGGAAGATCTTGAATTATTAAGTGATATGGACAGTGATGATCTTGAAGCAGGATATATGGAACAAATTGAACCGTTAAGTGACGTGGAATCTGAAACCTATAGAATCTATCAGCATCTTCTCTATTCTGAAGAAATACATGATGAAAGCCCAACCACTAGTAGTAGTTTGGATGGTTTATTTTTAGATAGCGCACGAGGGGTATATCATATTCGTCGACGACTATTTCTTTCCGATGCTTCTGATTCAACTGATTCCGATTCATCAAATGAGTCTGATTAAGTGTTGTTTTTTCTTGTCAACTGTCAAACTTTAAATACAGAGCGGGGAATAGATCAGTTTGTAGTAAAAGTGAGAACTACTTACTGCTCTATTCCCCGTTTTGGTAATATCGTTGTATAACCTTGACCCATTTACAAGACAGAAAATATTTACCAGCTTTCAATTTTTGTTTGTTTTGAAAAAGTGGGGGTAACTTATACATTTAATGGTGGGGGAACGTCTATTTAATGTCGATGCAACAGTGTATATTTATCATATCGGCATTATGAACCCACCAGCAAACTCCGTTTGTTACAGCTTTCCCCTCATCGATATCGATGATGTGATAAAACTTACATCAATAACAAAACGGTTTGAAATGGAAAGGCGACTAATAAAAGTCGACGTAATTCCACAAGATCTTCGTTCGGCAATGTTGCCCATCGAATATGTTAAAGATGAATCTACAACTGAAGATCCCTATTGTTTTATGAAATTTTTAGTTGATCGAGATGCAATGTGTACAATCCGATTTCACATCCGAGTTTAAAATATATTAAACTTTCCTGTTGGAGAAAATTGTCCTTGTTAAATACAAAGTGGGAAATAGATCAGTTTATGGTTTAAAATGAAATCATTTACTGCTCTATTCCCCGTTTTGGCAAATATGTTCAATGACCTTGACCTAAATACAGAACTTTGTAGCCTCCAGCTACAATAGTAAATATAAAATGTAAAAATAGTAAACTTAACGTGATACGTACCCCCACCACTTTTGCTAGGGTATAAATAGAGGGGCATTTGCAGTGTTTTTCATTATTGCGTTGACCCTTGTGGAGAACGCATCTACATTATGCATCACTGCGATATTTGTAAGTCTTCATTTAAGGATGAATTTCTTTTAATGATTCATAAATAACTAAAACATAACAACAACCAAGATGAAGAATATGAAGAAGAAGAATTGAAAGAAATAGATCGAATGTTAGCTCAACACCAACATTCCAGACCAAGTGTTATTCAATATGCACCATCAACATCGACTTCTACCTCTGCTCTGTCTACACTTCACCGTCCTTCAACATCGTCATCTGCATCGACTTCTACGCCTGCTCTGTCTACACTTCATCGTCCTTCAACATCATCAACTGCATCGACTTCTACGCATGCTCTGTCTACACTTCACCGTCCTTCATCATCATCAACAGCTGCATCGTCTTCCACGCCTGCTCTGTCCACACTTCATCCTCCTTCAACATCAACAGTAAATGTGGAGCTACACGCTCAAGCACTACCTGGTAAAGTAGTAACACATTTTAAAATTGACAACGCAAAATTACAACTTGAAAACTTTCTAAATAACGCCAAAGGATTAGTAATTAAAACACTAAAGAATGAACAAAAAAGATTAAATTTTATCAAATTTGGACTGTTGCTAGATGCTATATTCACTAACATTCAAAACGAAACATCACCAAGAGGTTTCATGGCAAAAAACCGAACCATCATGGCTGCATCTGATATTGAAAAGATCGTAACAGAATGTTTTGAGGAAATTTTAACAAAATTACAAGAACATGAGGGAAGAGGATCTGGATGGACTTTATTAAGTATAACAAGTCTGGATGTTAGAGTTCATAAACACGGTTATGGAATGAGAGGAAGTAGTTACATTCCTCTTTCGAAAAAAGTAAGTGATACCAAATCCTGTATTAATGTGCAAAATGAAGATAACGAATGTTTTAAATATGCTATGTTGGCCAAATATGTAAAAAATCATATGTGTAGACCTAATAGAGAATATGAAGGAGTTCAACATAAGTATAATTTCCAAGGAATGACTTATCCTGTTGCAATTACTGATATATCAAAATTTGAAAAGCAAAATCCGTCGGCTTCAGTCAACATATTTGGTTTGGATTCGTCAAATAATGTGTATCCCTTGCGCATAACATCGAATGAGCGCAACAATCATACTGACTTGTTATTAATCAATAAAGGAGAGATATCTCATTACGTGTATATAAAATATTTTGAAGGGCTCGTATGTAAACAGTTAACAAAACATAAAAGGAAAATCACAACATGTAAGAGATGCTTTTGCCATGTGAACAAACCATTAAGAAGAGGAGGTTCAGAATGGTTATTAGAACACCAAAGGTTATGTAGTGGAAATTATGAGGTTAGAATTAAATTGCCACATCCTAGCAGATCATACGTACAATTTGACAAAGTAAATCAACAATACCCTATTCCATTTGTTGTGTACGCGGATTTCGAAGCATCTTTACTTCCAATTGAACAACAAGAAGAGGATATCGCAAAAAGAAGCAAATATCAAAAACACGCACCAAACAGTTATTCTATACTAACAAAATCCACGCTGTCTGAAGAACATCTTCAAGAATTTGGACTATCATCTGCTCCGAAGATTTATCGCGGTGAACAAGCAGCGAAATACTTTGTAGACGATTTGTATTACATTGCCTCTAAGGTGGAAGAACTCTACAAAATTAAAATACCGATGCTGCCTATGGAAGAACATCAACTTCAACATCACAATCTGGCAACAACATGTTATCTGTGTAATAACATATTTACACCAGATAACGTTAAAGTTCGTGATCACGACCATCTTACAGGAGTCTACAGAGGTGCAGCCTGTAACGCTTGCAACTTGAATTACAAACTTCCATCTTTTATACCCGTTGTTCTACATAATCTTAGTGGATATGACTCTCACTTTATAATTCCCGAATTGGGAAGAGATGATGGGGCGATAGATGTTTTGGCAACAACAATGGAAAAATTTATAAGCTTCTATAAAAAGGTTGGCAAAATAAAACTTAGGTTTATTGATTCGTTTAGATTTATGCCTTCTAGCCTAATGAAATTAACTGAGAATTTAAAAAGAGAAGATCTGATAGAAACAAGCAAAATTGTAGCCAGTAGTAAAATGGATCTGGTTCTTCGAAAAGGGGTCTTCCCCTACGATTACATCGATGGACTGCATAGATTTAATGAAACATCACTTCCTCCACCAGAACAATTTAACAACAAACTTAATGATTCGGAAATTTCACTTGAAGATTATCAACATGCATGTCGAGTATGGAACGAGTTGGATATGAAAACCTTAGGAGAATACTCAGACTTTTATGTAAAACTTGACGTGACTCTTCTCTGCGATGTTATGGAAGAATTCCGAAGAACCTGTTTTGCAGCATACGGTTTGGACCCTCTACATTCGTATACATCTACAGGACTAGCTTGGCAAGCAATGCTGAAAGAAACAAAATGCAAACTCCAGCTGTTAACAGATATAGATATGGTTTTAATGGTTGAGTCGGGTGTTAGAGGTGGATTAACTCAAAGCGTGACGAGACATGTTAAAGCCAACAACAAATATCTACCTGACCATGATCAAGAGAAACCTTCAACGTACTTGGGATATTTCGACGCGAATAATCTGTATGGATGGGCCATGTCGAACCCACTTCCATTTGACAACTTTAAATGGGTTGATCCCGACTGTATTGGCGATATTTCACAAATTCCAAAACAAGGAGATACCGGATATATTTTGGATTGCGACTTTGAATATCCAGAACATTTACACGATCTTCATTATGACCTTCCACTCCTTGCAAGAACAGAAATTTCACCAACTGGAAAACACCCCAAATTAATGATGACCCTTAACAATAAACAACGAAACGTAGCTCACTATTGGGTTGTTCAACAAGCTATCGAATTAGGTTTACGTCTTACTAAAATTAATAGAGCTGTAGAATTTTCCCAATCGTGCTGGTTGAAACCGTACATAGACTCGAATACTACCAGAAGAGCAGCCGCTACATCAGCCTTTCAAAAAGACTTTTTTAAATTGATGAACAATGCGATATTCGGTAAAACATTGGAAAACAAAAGAAGACATAAAAATGTTAAACTTGTTACAGATCCGAACAAACTACAAAAACTCGTACAACAGCCAAACTTTGGAACATCTATAATTATTAACGAAAATTTTGTAGCTGTATCTATGAAGAAAACCAGTGTGAAGATGGATCGTCCTTTGTACATAGGTATGTCAATCCTGGATATCTCCAAGACTCATATGTACGATTTTCATTACAAAAAGATGGTCACCTTTTATGGACGAGAAAACATCGGCATCTCCTACATGGATACAGACGCTTTTATATATTGGATAATTACTAACGATATGTATGAAGACCTTCGGACATTTGATTACAAAAACGATTTTGACTTTTCCGACTATCCAAAAGATCATCCAAACTACGACAATGACAGAAACAAAAAAGTGCTTGGCAAATTTAAAGATGAAGCCAATCGTGTTATACTTCAAGAAATTGTTGCACTAATGACAAAATTATATTCTTTACAACTAAATGAAAACCAAGTCATTTAGAAAGCTAAAGGAGTAAAAAGTTTGTATTTAAAGAAGAATGTGCATTTTAATCACTATAAGAAATGTTTATTTAAAGATCAAGATATAACAGCAAAATTCAACACAATCAGAAGTTTCAACCATCAGCTGTACAGCGTGACGGAGGTAAAAAAAGCTCTCTCTTCAAATGATGACAAACGCCACATCCTTGCAGACAACATCCACACTCTACCATTCGGCCACTACTCCCTCAACCCTATTGACGAGTAACCCTTTCATCGTCCTACATCCCTTTTCCTTTCCGTATAAAAGGGGGAACACAGCAGTATTTTGCTGTGTTCCCCCTTTTATACATTAGTTTGGAATGACCTTGACCTATATAAGCAGATTTATACAAAAGAATATTTAATATCATATCAGCTGTCTTCGTGAAACCATCATGTCAGACCTGAAGGAGAAGATTATTAATGAACTACACAAACCTGCAAGAATAAAGTTTCCAAGAAGAAATACTGTTATAAAAGGGATAAATGATCTATATCAAGCGGATTTAATTGAAATGCGACCGCATAGCAGAATAAACAAAGGATTTAAATATATACTCACAATTATTAATTGTTTTACAAAAGTTGCAGACGCTTTGCCTCTAAAGGACAAGACTGGTAAAAGCGTAACAGAAGCCATGGAAATAGCCATAAAAAGAGATAAAAACAAAATTAAACATTTACAAACTGATGATGGAACAGAATACTTTAATACAAACTTTGCACAGTTAATGAATAAATATAAAATAAATCATTATTCTACAAATTCAGAGAAAAAAGCAGCTATTGTAGAAAGATTCAATAGAACCTTAAAAGGAGCACTGTATAAACAATTTTCAAAAAGAGGTTCTTACGTATGGTATGATGTTTTACCACAATTAATAAATGATTATAACAACAGGTTTCATAGAACTATCGGTATGAAACCTAACAAAGTAAATAGAAGAAATGCAAAATATGTATTAAAACGCATAAAGAAAAATACAAAGCCTAAAGTAGAAAAAATGCAGCCAAGAAAATTTAATGTAAGTGATAAAGTAAGGATTAGTAAATATAAGGGAGTGTTTACCAAGAAATACCTTCCCAATTGGACGAATGAAGTTTTTACAGTGTATAAAGTACAACCGACTGTACCTGAAACGTATATCTTAAAAGATAACAAAGGAGATTTGTTGCAAGGTGCATTTTATGGACATGAAATGTTAAAGTCAACAGTAGGTGATGTATATCTTGTTGAAAAAGTGTTACAAAGAAAAAAGGACGCAGTTAAAGTGCGGTGGTTAGGGTTTAACAAAACTGAGGATTCATGGATACCTATAAAGGACTTGGTGTAATGCAAGCAACTCATTTCATCGTTAACCTTTGAGCGGGATGGAGATTATTCACCATAAAGATCGATTCAATATTAATAACATAGATGATTTAACTGTGGATAACGTTAAAATCAACAATGGTAAACACGGTAGTTTACTTCCAAACACTGTTCGATGTATAGTAAGTGGCCCCTCAAACTGTGGAAAGACCAATGTCGTCTTTAATTTGATCACTAATCCGCAGGGATTAAGGTTTAATAACCTATATATTTTTTCAAAGTCTCTACATCAACCAAAGTATCAATTGCTGGATAAAATCCTATCTGATGTGTCTGATGTTAATTTTTACAATTTTAACGCTAGTGATAGCATTATGCAACCAAACGAAGCGAAACCGTATTCTGTATTTATATTTGACGATGTATCTTGTGAAAATCAGGATACTATTAGAAACTACTTTGCCATGGGAAGACATAATAACATCGGCAGCATATATATAGGACAAACCTATAGCAAAATCCCAAAACAACTTATCAGAGATAATGCAAATATTCTAATTGTATTCAAACAAGATGATACTAACCTAAAACATATATATAACGATCATGTGAATGCGGATATGCCATTTGAAAAGTTTAAAGAGCTTTGCGGAAAAGCATGGGCGGAAAAGTATGGATTTTTGGTTATTATGAAAGATCATGCTATAAAAGATGGTCGTTATAGAATAGGTTTTGATCAATTCGTTTTAATACACTGATTAGCGGTATTACTGTACAAGTCGTCAAGGTGTGAAGATGGTTAACCAGGAAAAGCTATTAAAGGAAATAAAATCACTAAGTGAATCTATTAGACAAAAAAACCGAGCTTTAAAATCAGGTATAAATGAAAGAGAGCAATTTTTAGAAACAACATTCAAACCTGTTACTGAACCTTTAAAGCGATTAGCACAAAATATGGAAAAACCTTCAATTCGCTTCGAAGGAGACAAAATGCTACCAATTTCCAAATATGAAGAAGAATTTCAGAATGATGAAAGTTTTGGCCAGTTACATACATCTGAAGAAAGCGACGAGTATGAAGAAAGCGGAGATATAGAGGATTTAAAGGAAAAGGATATTGCAGAAGATACAAGTACAGAAGATACAAGTGTAGAAGATACGAGAGCAGAAGTAGAGGATATTAACCCATCCAACTTAAGCAAATTAGGCACGGATATTATGTTTAAAGGAACACTTGGAAGAACATATACGTTAAAAATGTTACACGCCGCACATGCTAATCGAAATTATCATACCTATGGAGCTAGAATAGAGGATAAAGGATTAATGATTGGAGATAGCAAGTTAGATATAAACGAAAATGATGATATAGTTATTGGAGATAAGAAATATAAAGGTACAAAAGGTTTGTTTGAACTTATCTTTAAAAATAATCCTGGTAAATATACTAAAAGGGATTTACAATTGTTTAAAAATATATTAGAGTATACAAATGCACATAGAAAAAAGTATTCCAAAGACCTACCTATTCATAGAAATCGGTCAATAAAATTTACAAGTATTATATCTAGTCTTTTCCCCTCAAAATCAAAAAAAGCTCAAATTAAAAGAAGAGCTTTATCTTCTGCTGAATTAAATGTTTTGCATAAAAAGAGAAAAACAACTGATCCTACCACATCTGGAAGGGGATTATTGAAAAATTTGTATAAAACTAATATAATATATTACAACGATATAAATAAGTTAGTTGATCGAATGAGATTATTACATGAAGCCATGGAAGCCGGGCACACTGGTTTAGAAAACGAATGGGTAGCTTTGGTTGATGAACTGCGAAAACAAGGAATAACTGTTCAGTAGACGCATATATATATATATATATATATATATATATATATATAATAAGAACCTAAACGATAGCGATTCAGTTACATCATGAGTGTGGACAAGTTTGGACGGTATTCCGAGTTTGGAGTAAAATCTGGATATAGTGAAAAAAGAGCTGGGTTTCCGTTAACACCTGACGGCAACTATAATTTTGAAGGAAAAGTAATTCAAAATGTTGGTGATCCGCTTATGTCGTCTGATGCGGTTACGGTACAGTACATGAAAAAAAGAACCCCAACTGTACACGAAGATCATTGGGGGTTTTCCGGTAAAAGGTTAAGCGATATACAATATCCCATTTATGATGGTGAAGCAGTAAATTTAGCTACTCTAAAATCGTTAACGATTTACAAAAGGAATAAAACTGACACAAGCTATGATGTAAAAAAATTAAAATTATCAAATGTAGGTGATTGTGAGCAGGATGGAGACGCTGTAAATAAGAAAATGTTTGATATTGTACACAAGAAATGGACTACGGAATATGAAAAACATTTGGAAAGGTTTGGTGCAGCTCTATTCCATTATATCCACCGGGCTTCAGGAAGAGATGCAGCTTCAGATGTTGACAGTCACAATTATTTAGACTGGAAAAATATACACAATACAGAGAAACCTAATTAACGAGATAAACCATCTAAGCCTTCTAAAGTCAAGACATTAGGAAAGGAGGATAAAGTGAATGTGATTAATGAACCAACAGAAAACAATGAAGATTACATAAGAGAAAAAAAAATTTAAAATACCCCCCCCCCCCCATGATAATGGATAAAGCATCAGTCATATTCGAGAGACGATACAGAGAGGATGATGGAATCCAATATTACTGCGTGGAGTTTAATATCTCAAGAGCCGAGATTTCCCCAAGGAGTGTTGACAGATGGTTTTGTTCAACGGTTTGATAGATATATGGATTGGGAACAACTTTCCATACATTACCTCTTTACAATGACTACGTTAAGAAATTATTTTCACAGAGTTAACTGGATCCATATTTTACAAAGACAACAGTTTTCAGAAGACTTCCTCGTAGAGATGACATCAAATTTTAATAACTGTTGGGAAGTAATAAGTAAATATCAAAATCTCTCTGAGAATTACATTGACAATTTTAAAGATAAACTAGACTGGGATGTGTTATTCAATTATCAACGATTAAGTGGCAAGTTTCTAAGGGAACATGACAACTATTTAAAGTTTATTCATTTTACCGAAGACAACGATACCATCACCAGCGGAGAAACATCTGGAACATCTTAAATTACACCTACATGTCTACATTTAATTAATAAATCCATTTCGATATAATAAATGGATTTTAAACCGTATATAATACAAGAAACCAAAACTGGTATTACATTCATTGTAAAACATTTATAGAGTGCACCTACTGATTGTAAGTTTTGCTATAAATAGTCATGTCGAGGGTTAAACGCATCAGTCATAATCGAGAGAGATTACAGAGAGGAAGGGGAATAGCATCAACAGCATTTTCTCTATTGAGTAAACCGGTTGGAGCTATAGTTAACAAGGCGATTGATTTATTACCTGTGGAATTACATTTACCTGGAGGATATCAATATTGTGGTCCTGGAACCAAATTAGAGAAACGTCTTGCTAGAGGAGATCCTGGAATAAATAAGCTCGATCAGGCTTGTAAACAGCACGATATAGCGTATTCCAAATTTGGTGATACTAAAAATAGATCAATAGCGGATAAAGCACTTGCTGAGAAAGCTTGGCAAAGAGTAAAATCTAGTGACGCGAGTATTGGTGAAAAAGCAGCGTCTTTAGCAGTAACAGCAGCAATGAAAGCAAAAACTACGTTTGGAGGAGGAAAGAGAAGAAGGCGTGGGAAAAAACCCGCTAAAAAACAAGGAGGTAATAACAGAAGAAAACGTCGATCTACCAGTGGTAAAGCTAAAAAGAAACCAACAATATGGTCAATGATAAAAAAGGGAGGAGGATTATACCTAAGACCGTATCGTGTGTATTAAATAAGAAAGAGCAATTAATAATTAAAAACAAAGAATTGACCAATGAAGAACTGATTACATATGCTTCTTGTTTGAAAATCCCATTTTTTAGAAGAGTATTTATGAAAGATGAGTTACCGGTTAAAATGTGGAAAAATGAGACTGGTATTGTAAATTTGGATAATAGTGAAGGATTAGGCACTCATTGGGTATGTTACAAGAAACTTGGTAAAACCATTTATTATTTCGACAGTTTTGGAGACCTTCCACCACCGAAAGAACTTCAACAATACTTTCGTGCGGCAGAAAATGTTTTTTACAATCATACAAGAAAACAACCTGATGATACATCCATTTGCGGTCATTTATGTTTAGACTTTTTAGCTAAAAGTGTTAGTCAACTTTAAGATGTCCTCGTATACAGTGTCATTAACTGGTAACTCATGTACTTTGCGCAGTATTCTGTTTCCAGCGCTACGTTTGCAAAAAGGAAGACTATGGGAAGCCGCATTATTGGATTTAACAACATATAACTCTATTCCAAACGTTAGTGAAGGAATTAATAACAAAATACATTATTTCAAGACAAAAGATGATAAAGGAAAGTATTCAGCTTTGGAAGAATTCAGTTTACCAACAGGAGCTTATGAAATTGATAATATAAATGAAGTTATACAAAAACATATGGGAAAAGAAAATATAACGATAAAAGGCAATAACAATACAATGAAAGCCGAAATTACGTCTAAGTATTATATTGATTTTAGTCAAGAACATTCAATTGGTAGTTTATTGGGGGTTTCTAAGGAAACAAAAGTATTAGAACCTAATAAAACTCATTCTGGGAATAAAACTGTGACGATCATCAAAGTTAATAGCATAGACATTACATGTAACATTATACAAGGATCCTACAGAGATGGAGAGAATCGTCATATATTACACACATTCTACCCATCAGTTGCACCGGGTTTCAAGATAGTAGAAAAGCCTCAAAACCTTGTGTACCTACCGTTAAACACCAGTTTCATTTCAGACATCGTGCTGAACATAGTGGATCAAGACGGAAACCTTATTGACTTTAGAGGAGAAGCTATTACTGTAAGAATACATATAAAATCATCCGCTTAGACAATGGGGTTATCATTTAAAAAGAGAGAGCCAACAAGCAAAGAGGTCAGTAGCTCATCAGCTGTAGAAGGATTAACAAGTGACAACATTCGTTTTCTAGAAGAAATTGGATTAAAGGTCATTAACAATGGATATACTGGATATAGCGCAGGGTCCAACATTCGACGAGACCTTATGGGAAAAGGAATATCACACGCACAACCCTTACGCTTCGTCCAAATTAAACAATAACGATGAAATTAGGATTCCTATACAACAACAAGACATTTATACTCTTCCATGCGAAAGTTATTTATATATTGAAGGAAAAGTAACAAAAAATGATGGTACTGCTGGAACCACTGCTCCGTTCATAAATAATCCTATGGCATTTTTGTTTGACGAGATTAGATATGAAATTTCAGGAGTTACAGTCGATTCAACAAAAAAGGTTGGAATTTCCAGTACATTGAAAGGATTAGCGTCTTTAACACCAAATGAGAAGAATCTGTTAGCTGTTGCAGGATGGGTTGCACCAGACAAAAGTACAATCGCTCCTGACTCTTCAGGAAACTTTGATTTCTACGTACCTTTAAGATTACTCCTAGGATTTGCTGAAGACTACAGAAGAATAATAATAAATGTAAAACAAGAACTAGTTTTATTAAGATCATCAAACGATAAAGATATTATTAAAGCAGCTACTCGAACAACTGATGCCAATTTAGACTGGAAATTAACATTAGACAAGATTGTTTGGAGAGTACCACATGTGCGACTAAATGATGAACACAGGATTACATTATTAAGAAAGTTAAAATCAGATCGAGACATTGTAATGCCATTCAGAAGCTGGGAGTTTCATGAATACCCCGTTTTACCTACAACACAACGGCATACATGGACTGTAAAAACTTCTACTCATTTGGAAAAAGCGAGATATGTAATATTTGGATTACAAACGAAGAAGAAAAGTATAATAACTAAAAATGCTGGTGAATTTGACCATTGTAAATTAACAAACTGTAAAGTGTTCCTGAATTCACAATTCTTTCCCTACGACAACTTTAATATTTCTTTTGATAAGAAAAGATACAGTGTTTTATACGACATGTACGCTAGGTTCCAAAATTCATATTACGGCAAAACAAATACACCTCTACTATCTCCCGTTCAGTTTGAATCGAAAGCTCCGATTGTTGTAATTGATTGTTCCAAACAAAATGAATCTGTAAAATCGTTTAGTGTTGATATAAAAATAGAAATGGAATTTCAAGAAAACGTACCTGCAAATACATCTGCGTATTGTTTAATTTTGCACGATAAAATTGTTACATACACACCGTTGACCGGTATTGTAAAGACAGTATTGTAAAACGTTGTACCACCACCGGCACCGCCACTGTCGCTAACCTATAAATAGCGGAGCAGCAATGCAGGTCTTCAGTTGATCGTCTATCGGCGCATGGGTAACATCTTCTACAAAATGAGTTCTCCATCTGTTGTACAAGGTGATGCAGAGGTAGCACCGTTATTGGAACGTGATAATACTAGTGAAGCAGAAATCATCAAGGAAATAACTGCATTTTTAAAGTTTGGTAAAAGAGATAGAGAGGAGGAAATTAATGCAGACCCATCAAAGGTAGTACCAAAGAGGAAGAAGAAAGTTGAAGAAAATATTCCTCCTCACATTTTAACTGAAGTTTTTCTGCGAATCTTTTACCCCATCTCAGCATGCATCAGTAAAAGTGTATCAGTTGGATTGATGAAATCATTGGATTATTCCCCTACAGTAATACTACGCCATGGAACAAAAAAGGTTTTATTTTCGCAAAATGCTTGGGAGTCATTTTTGAAACATGTACATTTAATAGAATGTTATTTAACTAACAGTTTGTGTGGAAGGAAAACACATATTCGACTTTTGGATTGTGACAATGAAATCGATATTGTTAAACATCGCGGACAACTACAAGTGCGAATTAGAGACTTGACTCAACATGAAAATAAGATTCTACTGTCACGTGAAGAATTCTACGTTTTAAACTACGTAACAGAACCTATTACAAGGTACATGAGACAGTTGGTATTTGCAAGCGCTATTATTAAAGAATATTTGGTCGATACTTTGGAAAAACAACCTGATAGCACCATCGTGTACGGACCTGTGGATACATCTATTTTTAATAGAATACCTAATGAAGTTTGCATGTGGAGAAAGTTAAAGGATTTTGAACCACTTGTAGAAATCGCTACAGAAGCTACAGAAGAAACAACACAGGAAGAAGAAGAAACGGAGAAACAAGAAGAAGAAGAAAACGAAACACAAGAAGAAGAAGTTAAAAAAGACTAAAGTTTGACTTAGTAAAGAAGAACACACGTGGGGTAGGCCTATTGGGGACGGTGCCCACGTTAAATATACACCAACGCGCCTGCAACTGTACGGCCTGGTATTTAACCTACCGTGGTGTGGAAAACAGTTTAGTTGATCGCTAGGTGCCATGATGAGCGGAGGGGATGAAGAAGTGAGTGTAAAGCCTTGTGTAATAGAATTTCAAGCATTTCGAAATAATGACGATAGGTTTATTATCAAGGAATTAGTAATTTTAGACTTGCTTACATTTGTAGCCTACCCATTCACGTTTGAAGCTCCTTTTTCTTTTAACAAACTTAACACCAAAGCAAAAAGTACAAACAAATGGATAACAAACTACTTTCATCACATACATTGGTATGAAGGATTTATAAGCTACAGTAATCTGCACAGTATTATGTTTAACTTTTGCAAACAATATTCACATATATACACAAGAGGATTAGAAAAAAAGAACTGGATACAAAAGTATACGCACGGTAATGTTTTCGATATAACTATCAGTAAGGACTTTAACATTAATCTCGGTAATATTTGTGTCGCTGCAAAAGATCTTAAACACGGTCAAACAAACTGTGCATTGTACAACGCATATCGTTTGGCCGCTTACTTGAAACAAACGCAGGAATGTGGTGGGGGTAGCGGAGAACAGAAATGTGGTGGGGGTAGCGGGGCCTATAAATACGAGGAGACAACACCGCTTCAGCACGAGTATTATTCGAGACTCCGAAGAGGCAACATCACAGAAGACACCACCACTGACGAAGATGGCATCACAACAATATCTACAAACATTGGTTGATCAATTCAACACTCACTCAAAATCGAACCTTCTGCTAACTAAAAAATGTTCAGAACTAAAAGAACAAAGACATTACATTATTCATAGCATCAAGAAAGTGGAAACCACACATGGAGAAGCAATTCTAGTATCATTGTGCGAAGGACCTATGACTCCAGGAGATGAGCCGAAGTTTCAAGTATTTCTTCCAAAACGATTTGTTCAACTGCTACAAAATGAAGACTTGCGAGATGTTCAACCGGGGACGTTGTATTTGGTATCACACGGTGTAAGCGGCAACAACTCGACGGAACTCACTCTGCACATCATGCATCATTGTACATAATGTCTCTATTTGTTTTTCTCTGTTTGTATTTCTAGTCATCAATGTTAGACTTAAGCTTATTGTATTGTAAAATGTTTGTTTAATAAAGAAAGAATAACATAAAAAAATAAAAAAAAGAAAAAACAGCAACATAGCAGTATATTATTTTATATACTGCTGTGTTGCTTTTTTTTAAAATTCAAATGGATGACCTTGAACTTTCATTCAGGGTTAACTTATGAAGGGGTATAAAAGAGAGGGAGCAGTGAAGTTAGTCTCAGTCTTGTCTAACACACGCTGCAGCTAACATGTCGGTGCCACCGATGAACAATTTATTTTTCGATAACAATTTGAAGACATATTGTTGCGAGTTGCAATGTTTTAAAATACCAGGCGATCAAGTTGACGGGAAAGCTTGTCGTAAGTGCAGGTGTTTCAGCTATTGCATATGTAGATGTAAAACATATCAAATGAACCGTCAAGATAAAATACAAGAATTACGGCGACGGCTTGCATTACTTTGGCGGCGAATGGAGTAGCAACCATCTGCCGCGCACTTGCCACCTGCCGCCTACCATCTGCCGCCTGCCATCTGCCGCCTGCCATCTGCCGTCCGCCATCTGCTCCGCCCCACCACACTTTTACCCCCACCATTTAGTACGATTACAACGCTAGCTTGTGAATAGCCAGTACACCTCCGGCTCTCGACCGGTGAACATCGAGCTGCTCGTCCCGACTGTGTGTTCCCTGCGGTCACATAAATAGGCAAGGAACACACAGTCGGGATGGGCCGATTGGACAAACAAGCGCAACACTTGAAAACTGCGTCTGACGGCCGCAACTCGTCCGGATCAGCAACATCGATGACGACAAACAACGGGGAACTATTGTAAACATAAATTATTGTAAACATAACTTATTGTAAATAAAAAGAAATGTAAATAATAAAGTAATAAATGAAATAGTACTACCTCGCACTCGTATCATTCGATTTCTCCATTCGATTGTTTTCATTCGATATTTTATCGAATGAAAACTATCGAATCACAATCGGATTTTACGCGTGCGAGGTAGTACTTTTTTAAAATTACCTCCCAGTGACCTTGAACTTTAACCTTTCCCCCATTACGTCACAAAACCGCCTACGTCACTGGCTGAGGCTCAGATGACGTGTTTAATGACTCAGCGCATCCGGTCACGTGACCGGATGACGTCACTTCCGGTCTAGCAGCCTCAAATGCCCACTACTTACTTTCTATTTAAACTACTTTTGAATAAAACTTTAATGACAAGTCACAAAGTCTCCAGTAGCCTTAAGCAGTTTTTATCACTACATTTATCTTTCTTTCATATGTATAATTTACACGACGCTAACTTACGACAGGAGATAAACGAAATTAAAATCAGAAATTATCAGAGCTCGAGGCATATTTAATTATCTTTACACTTACATTAGTATTTTAAAGCTGTTAATAGTTTTGTAGTTAAACATTTATAACTTAATTTCCCTTATAGAAACAGGGCATTACGTAAAAATACAAGTATGCGTTATGTCGTTGCTAACAATAAGGAATAACTAGCATTTTCCTCAACCATTTAACTATTTTTAAATACAGACCCGTAAGGAGGGGTGTTTGGACAGTTATGTCCCACCATGGGCAGCAGGACCTCCCCCCCTCAATTTTTTTCAGACTTTTTTTGCGAATTTTTTTGCGTTTTTTTGGTCGCGAGTTTTTTGGCCGATTATGATGGTGGGATCAGGTGGAGGCTAAGGTGTTTGAAAATAGTTATTCTTTATTTATGAAAAACTTAGATATTTCATCTGGGTGGTGTTCATCCGTTCGCCGATTCCACCACATTTCGACAAGCATCATGTTCAATGGCGTAGAAGTGCTCCTCTTCAATGGGGTAGAAATTCATCTTGTAGTCCATGTCCCGCTGCCAACATTCCCATTCCAAGTCGTCCAGAGGGCAATGGTTTCACATGCTGTTGATTCCCCGTTGTTTGGAGTACAGCACGACGTCAAGATCTTAGATAGTTGAACACATTTTTGGCTCATGAACGTACTTGAACTTTTTGTCAATGCACCATAGTCTCTTCTTATGAAAATGCTTCAAGGTGCAATCGTCGTCGTCTTTTTGGTTGTAGAATTCATCGCTTCCAAAGTAATCATCTTCATCGTCAAACGGCCTCTTCTTATTATTCATATTGATTGACGTTTCCGCCGCAACACATACATCCTCCAACTCGATGTCTGTGATGTCACAATCCCACTCGATGTTGTCCATGATCTCTTCGTAGCTTTTGCCGCTTCGAAACTCAAGACTAAACTAAAATTTGCTGCTAGGGGCGGGCCGTGCACCATGGGCTGATGGGTGCACGTGTACACACAAAAACCCGACGCGTCGAGACCTGTCTGGGGACGCAGCTGCTCTAGTTCACCAAGGGCGCAGATGTTCAAACAAAAAACCGACGCGTTCAAACCTGTCTGGGAATGTGGATGCTGTAATTGAATACCCCGACAGGAGGGCGCAGATGTTCACACAAAAAACCGACGCATTGAGACCTGTCTGGGAATGCGGATGCTGTAATTGGATACCCCGACAGGAGGGCGACCGACCCTTCCAGGAACCCATAATTATAGACCACCCACGTCGAAACCGGCCACTGCCTGCAAGAGACGAAGGAGACCAACTCCCATCGAAGTGGAAGCCAAGAAACCGGGGTGGGTACCAAAACCAACAGATGACTGTCCCATAGTGTCATGGATGGAGGATGGGAATACTTTTTCTGTTCAAAACCCGGAAGACAAAGGAAACATTTTATTGAAAATGGAAATGTATGATGGTACAGATATGGTGTACATGTGCGGTTTGTTTTTGGACATAGATGGTGATATGTACCAAAGGGTTAAACAAGTAGTTGATAAAGTGGAAAATATGTGGATTGATAACTCAACAGGAGTACCGAAAATTACAGGCTTAACGCAAACTGTTACACAACGCAGTGCAGTTTCGCAGCCAACTCCCAAGAAGCGAGCTGTGAGGAAGAAACGAGTGGCGCCATCAGTCAATTAGAGCAGCTGCATCCCAGACAGGTCTGGACGCGTCGGTTTTTTGTGTGAGCACCAGCGCCCAACAACCCGACCCTTCGGACCACCCACTTAGAAAATGGCGGCGAGGGTTTATAAGGCGGATTCTCGCCCGACTGAGCATCATTCACCACCAGACCACCACCTCACACAGACCTACTCCAACTACTACTAGAGATGGCGAGCAGCAGCACTTTCACCCCAGAGTTTCCAAGAGTGAGTGACACTGCAGCCACGGACCTGAGAGCTACCCTCAACAACTACAAGTCTGACTCTCCGCTCTACACCAGGATAGCCGATCTCCGAGAGGAATGTGGCTATCTCATCACTGCGATAGAGCGAGCCACCACACCCTTTGGCGATACGATCATCGTGATCGTGGAGGGACAGGTCGGGGACGACTTTTTTCTGCGAGTCTACCTGCCTAGGCGCTTCAATGAGGTCCTGATCAACACCGACATCGAGCGCTACAACAGCGGGTTTGGTGAACGCCTTCACTTGGTGAAGCGCAGCCCGAGGGGTTCCAATAGCAGATTCACACCTTTGGATTTTATGTAAAGCAAGACTTGAAGATTATATAAATAACTTTGTAAATTATTTTTCTTAGTCAGTACTTATAGTCACGTTCAGAACATAACCACTGTGTTGGTTATTGCACTTAACCCCAAAAATGTCTTTTAGTAGTAATTTTAAGTGTGTGTGTGTGTGTGTGTGTGTGTGTGTGTGTGTGTGTGTGTGTGTGTGTGTGTGTGTGTGTATGGTAACTGTGAGGTGTTTAGCTCAGTATTAATAATGAGCTTGATATGGAAACATCCGTTCTCAGCCATTGTGGTGGGACCTTCGGGTTGTGGCAAGTCATAGTTTGTGTCAAAGTTTATAAAATACATTACAGAAATGTGTGACACGCTATTTACCAGTATAAACTGCCATTACGGTAGTGGTGGTGGTGGTGGTGGTGACGGAGGTGACTCAAATAATGCCAACATTAACCACATGGAAGGTCTACCAAACTTGGAGGATTTTTCTGGTAACGAGCCGATACTTGTGATTATAGGCGATATGATGCGTGAGACCGACAATCGTGTGGTGGATCTTTTCACAAAAGGTTGTCATCATCGCAACATTAGTGTGTTTTTCTTTACATAAAATTTGTTTCATCAAGGACGTGGGCAGAGGGACATCTCATTGAATGCGCATTACATTGTGTGTTTTAAGAATCGTAGAGATAGAGTTCAGATTAGGTACTTGGCCAGACAAATATATCCAGACAGTCCGAAATTCATCGAAGAGGCATACGCTGACGCTACGAGGATCCACACGGCTACCTACTGATAGACTTGAAACAATCAACAGACGAGAATATGCGAATACGAGGTTGCATATTTCCAGACGATTCTACGAACTAAGTGTACTTGCCGAAGAAAAGGTAATTTCGCCATCAGTAGTAATCATGTCGTGCTTGCGGAAGGACGCAGCTCTGCTTACGGCTTTCATAAACGCAACACCCAATGAGCGTAATGCACTGTTAAAGGTGTGTGACAAGAGCTGCATTCGCTCAGTGTGTGAGTGTGCATACAACGTGATGCGAGGAAACGTTCCTCTGGCGAAGAAGAGTAAATGTCAGTTAAGCAAACACAAGGCGACGCTACGTCAATTGGTGAAACGCGGCGAATGCTTGTCAAAGGAACGAAAGTATCTAATACAAAAAGGCGATGGACTCTTTATACCATTACTTTTGAGCGCAGTACTACAAGCAGCCTTGAGTAGTTAACAATGACTGGCATCCACAATCAGTTGTATTTGACACTGCCCAGCAACAGTTCGATGCAGTATTATCCGAAAAATACAGTTGCAAATTATATAACACATTTGCCGATAGCTATTCAACTGGACGCTAGCAAATGGGAAATTGCACTTGTGGGAGCGCATTATCCCTGCACATTTTTATCAGTAGGTAATGATGAAACAATTGACATTTGCATTGAACCGCAAGAGGAAGCAAAAGTGAACATAAAAGCGTTGGCTCGAGTTATGGACAGCACTGCCGATTTAACGCCAGTAGTGTCAGCTACTCCAAAACAAAACTACAGAATTAAATTGAAGACTGGTGATTACAAAAATATTCAAGAATTGTGTGATCATATCAATTCACAAGAACATTCGATTACTTTTGGTGTAAAGTTTACTGTTGAAAACTCTTACAACAAATTCATTGAAGTATAGATGGGAACTGATATTGGAAATATTGCATTAAGTCCAACGTTGGCAATTCAATTGGGGTTCGATCCAAATTAATTGGTGCTGGAAGGTGATGCAGTTAACAAAAGCATCCGTTCACCCAACATTCGTCTCGGCTTACCGTCACACATGTACGTGTATTGTGATTTAGTCGAGCCGCAGATGGTCGGCGATACAGTTGCACCGTTATTGAAAATTGTCAATATATCAAACGTCTACTTATGTATACGGATTGCATAAATCAACATCATTCATCGATCCGCATTATGTGCCTGTTATAAATAGATCTTTTGACAGTTGTAACAGATCTATTAATTTACGTACATTATTTTATTGTGCCTAATGTTAACACAGAATTATTTTCAATATAAATTTTAGTTCACCAGTAACATTAGCACGGTTATTATTGTAAATCCATTTAACAGAAGAATATACTTATTACTTACATCTGTGACTATAAACTCAGTCAAAGCAGAATATTTCATTTTGGCGCTGCCGAGTTTTGTTTACGTTTCCCCCGCAGGTGGTTCGGTGCGCGGCAGGATAACGATTGCGGGGACGGCACGGCACGCGCCGCGCCGACCGAGCTTTCCTGCTGATAACAGATAAACAGGATCTGAGTCGTTGGTTGATAGTGACTGAGTGCAGATCGTCTTCAATTTATTAAGGTAGGAATCGAATATTCCTTGCTTTTGGGTTAAAGTGATTACGTTAAATACAAAGATATTTTCTTACTTTTCTGCTCACGGAGCCTATTTTTACAATCGTTTTCTTAATTTAATTGGAATAAGAACAAGAAAATAATATTTATTGTTTCGCTTATTCGTGGATTAGTGCAGCTTTTATTTTCCCGAGGCAAGGGATTTATTAATTGATTTTATTTTGAGATTTACTTTCAAAGACTATCTTTTACTATGAACAAGCAAAACGTTAATTGCAGTTTGGTAATTGTTTGATACAGTAGCCCATTTATCTCACTTGACCTGTCGTTTTATTAACTGTTTTGATATAGCCACGGGCAAACACTTATTACTTTGTAATATAAAAAGTAATTTGAAATATAACCAAACGACAATCAATTAGAATTTATAGTGATATAGTGTGAACAATTTCTCTCAAGGGTTTTAAGTATTATTTTATTGAAAAGTGTGTTTAACATGTCTGTGCACGCTTGCTTTGGAGTAGCTGGTTTATAAAACTGAATCAGTTACTAAGAAGTATCTACTTGGACCCACAGCTTGAACTAATATTTTCGTAAAATTAATAACAGTTGATGATAACCGATTTTCTTTTGTGAGTAGTGTAATATGAGCATTCTAGACCACTGAACTTAATTATTTGTATTGTATGAACTGCTCTTACCCTAACCTGCTTGCCTGCTCACTGTGCTAGTTTATAATATAATACTAATAATCCTATCCACAAATTCACACCTGTCGGAGTGACATCACCCCCCGAATCCCCCGAATCGTCACTTCCCGTCACTTACCGAATCCCCCGAATCGTTTGGAAGTGGTCTCCATTTAATCTGCCACTTTCAATTATATCCTTTCTGTGACTTGGGCATACATCTCATACCACAACAGCACAGAATATTCACTCTATAATAACGTATAATCTTATTTGTACTAGCGTATTGCATATTTTGGCTACTGTATCATGACTGGTATTTCCTTACCGATCTTTTCCTTCCTTACGGAGTGACGATTCCTAAACCCGTCACGACCGGCTACCCGCCTCCTTTGGAGTGGCGAACCTCTCTATATTCTCCACTGACCAAACATGATCCTGAAATACATCACTCTGACGTACTGAACGATTTACCAGATAACATATCCTTGCTCAAATAATCTTTACGGAGTGACAAACCTTACCTGTCACGACCGACGTCCCGATTCCAGTGGGGTGGCAAACCTTTCTCTATTCGCCACCAACCAATTTAAATCCTGTCTTACGTCACGATCACGTTCTCAAAACTTACCCGACGACATATCCTTCCCAGAGATGTTCCTTGCGGAGTTACTGTCCAGTTTTCCGTCACGATGGCTACCTAATATCCTTTTGGAGTGGTTATCCCGTCTAACCGTCACTAACCATTACTAATCCTGTCCCGAACCAACTAGCACCTACTGTATTCAGAGTGAACAGGATTTTGGTATTTATTTTCAAGATTGGCCGAAAGGTCAAAATTCAAAATTCATTCCAGTTATCTTTGGTGTTAGCGATGACGAGCCCCTAAAATTGACTGTAGCTATGTATTCAGTGCTTGAGTTAACACCAATTAATAATTGAGGGATTGTCTCACTAAAGGTCGTTTGCCGAATTGGATGATAATTTACCCGACCTCTGGAACTATCCCAGCCAAGAGCTATCTGGTAAACGTAAATATTGTGAGAGTCACGCTGTGACGTCACACAGTGTGTAAATTGACTTAAGAGATAACATTGGACATAATTTGCCATTCCACTTTGGAACTTCGTGTGTGAAGTTACACTTTAAAAAAGTAGCTAGTCATTAGTACAAAAATGGAACATGCAAAGAAGATGGTAGTTGTGTCGCAAGAGTTGATTGATCGACTGCAATCAAATGCTACGGATAAAAATCCGACTAATCTATCCAGTGAAAACAGCCTCGATGCGGAAATGCAACAAATATTGAATAACAAACGTATGGACGATAGTGAAAAGTGGAATTTATACAAAAAATGGGTCACATAGATTCTTGCATATTCCAGAGAATAGACGCCAACCGATTAGCATACCAATCGTGGAGACGGGAGGGATTGGACATAGTCGTCGAATGTACACCGCTGTGGAAGGTGGTCCAGTGGAAGAGATTGTGGAAACTTTTTCCAAAACTTACAGATCTGACGTCCGCAATCTTTTACCTTTCATGAAACGTGATGGTAGCTTAATCAGTTGGAACAGTGGCTATTCAGTGTACATCAATGGTGAAAAAATCCTAGAGTCAAATCTAGTGGATATCTTCAATTGCATAATAAAAGTGCGTGTGCGTGATTACACACCGCCAGGATGGCGGGAAGTGCTCAACGCGTTGAAAGCGATGAACGTGCCAAAGGACTATATGAATAATTTAAGAACGCTAAAAGAAATAAATGCCGAATATCGATCATCATTCACAGGAGGATTATGAAGAAGAAGACACTTCAACTGAATCTATACTGAGAAAACCGCTTATAAATCGACTACGATCGGCTAGAGGAAACGTGTGACATCTACACCAGTACGAGCGACAGAGCAGTTTGATTTTTTTTTAATAGAAACAAGCCACCGTCAAATTTGGACAAGTGGGAACCGTATACAGGATAGGTTTTCATTATGGAGCGTTTGTATTACATCGCCGTATGGCGGTGAAGCTCCTTTAGCGCGAGCTGCAAAACCAGTTTCAAAACGCAAAGTGATTGAATGGTTACAAACACAGGACACTTATTTCATTGCACAAGCCGGCACGCAAGCGTTTCCCGTGCAATCCTTACATAGTGTATGGTCCATTTGAATTGTGGCAAGCGGACTTGAATTATATGCGTAGTCTTAGTAAACACAACGATGGTGTCAACTACCTACTAATTGTAATAGACGTGTTTAGCAAACACCTGTATGTGCGGACATTGAAGAGGAAAGAAGGAGTTGAAGTGGCCAACGCTTTCGAGGAGATAATTGCGGAAGCGACCGACACACCTCGCTGTTTACAAACTGAAAAAGGTACTGAATTCACCGGTGCCAAGACGAAAAAATTATTCAAACAATACGGAATTATCTACAGTGTTCAATTACACTACACATATGCCGAGACAAATTTGATTAGAAGGCGATGGCGAGCGGGAGATGGCTTTGGTCGACGCGCATTATCCATGTTCGTTTATGACTGTGAACGATGAATCGTGTATTTGGCTCGAGTATAAACTCGTTCTGCAAAGTATTCCCGTCACACTTAGTGTTGATCAGATTATGCTAAAGATGAAACCCGGTTATTACAAGAACATAACTGATTTATTGAAAATGATCAATACCACAAAGGATGTAACTCAGTATTTATACTTTGAGTACGACAAAAAGCAGGACAGAGTCAAGATCACGACAATGGTGGACGGTATAAGCAAATTGCATTTCAGCCAAGCACTGTCTCTCCAGTTGGGTTTCGATCCGTACGAGAACGTCTTGTCAAATGACGTCACAGCGATATGGCCACCAAATCTGACTGTGGGACTGCCAACACACTTGTACGTGTATTGTGATCTGATTGAGCTGCAGATGATTGGCGACACTACAGCACCGCTTTTGAAAATCGTAAGATAGGTTAGGTTAGATTAAGTTAGCTCCTGCTGATTGTAGTACTAAAAAATTTGAAAAAAATTCGCAAAAAAGGCTGTGAAAAAAATCGAGGGGGGAGTCCTGCTGCTCCTGCTGGGGCAGAACTGAGTCCATACACCCCTACTCCCGAATAAAACCTCCAAATTCCGCCCAGCTGCCCAGCATACATCCCAAAAATAGGCTACTTGTATTTTATTTATAAGTATTTTAAGTAATCTGTTTAAAACCGCATAAGATGTCCGATTGGAATGGGACGAAAACAGATATGTTTGTTATGCCGCTGTCAATAATATAAGAGCGTGACCTCGTATGTTGTGTGATAATTTAAATTAAATCAAAATTGTACTTGAAAAAACAAGCACGGAAGCGTCACTAATAGGATTACGCGGGCCAGTTTTGGATGCCTCAACTTAAAGTGGCGAGGCGTATAAGTTGGAGACAATGCTGGGAACCAGAGACGGGGATCTTTTACCTAGACCAGAATCAGAGCCAGCCAGCTTTGATTTACATAATAACTGAAATACATCGACTAAACTAACAACTTCCAAAACTGACATTGCTGTAATTATGACTAATTAAAAGGGCATGATACTACTAAAACTTAATTCGAAAATGTTAATTACTGTGATTTCAAACTGAAAAGGACTTTGTGCAAACGTCGTTTTAATCCTGACCCGAACTGACTGGCTCTGTTAAGGGAAGCCAGTTTTATTTCGGAATCCCTACATCTCCAGAGCTGGGCGAAAGCCTGACGGTTTTCCCCTTAAGTCTGGTACTCTAGCCTACCATTTGGTTGGAGTGATCTAACTTAAAAACTAAGACTTATCCATGGTACTGCAAGTATTTTCTACGACGACTGAGCTAGTGGTGTTTATTCAAAGGATGATGGTGAGGGACGGGGGAAGGGAGGAGGTAGACCCTTTGACAAATCGGTCGACAAAAAACTCATCTGTTGCCAGAAGGCGGGCAGACCGAAATATGAACGACACCGGCGGAGCAGTGCGATTGAGGTTGCTGCACTATATGAAAAGCGTGCCACTATGCGTCACAGTGCAGATTTGCAAACGGGCAAACGGGCATATTTTATTTAGGTCTCAGGACTCTACCACACGCGACTTCTAAGTCCCCGTGTTATTCATAAGGAGGAGAGTTTTATTTTTTTTATGGCACATGTGTTTTTTCTTAATTCAATTAAATTAAATAAACAACTGTTATAAGATGATATCTAACTGCAGACTGTGATTGATTTGTTTACTATTTAACTGTTTACTATTCTCGCTCTAAAAATGAGAAGCGAAAGCTGCGCATAGGAAATTCTAGTCTTGTAGATAAACAGATATCTCAGAGGCAGGATTTTAAATAAAAAATAATGGTCTTAAAATCTTTCTCATAATATGTTTTGTCGCTAGCAGCCTTATTATATTGTGTAGATATTACTTGTATAATGAATAATATATTCAAAATATTAAAAATAAAAACCAAAAATAATAACAAAAATAATTTCCACCCCAACAAATAATTCCGTATTTGGGTCTTCTCTGCACTAGAGAAAAAGTGCAATGTGTGCAAAATGTTACTTGGACACATATCTTTTTAAAATGGAAATATCGTAAAACTCCATTCATGTTTAATATGTTGATCTTCCAATTCATTGCATAGTCAAGAATGATTCCCAAACACTTTATGCTATTTACTCTATTTATTTATCTTTACAATATGTAGTATATAGGTAGTAAACTCAAACTCACACTCATAGGGGTTCTACGCTGTACAAGGTGGATAACCGTACAGCAAAAGGGAATACATGTATCACTAAAGTATAGAATAAGATTAGTAGAAAAATAACTACTTGCAAATATGTTATCTACGTATTTATTATTGTTATTGTTTATTCGTTTATAGTTTTCTTAAACTATCGGTATTCTTTGTCAAATACTACACCATCCCTTGTGAAAATCAATCCCTGTGTAAACATTTTGAGCAGTAAACATTATTATCGGTCTATTTATTTTAACACTCAATATTGTTATTTAATGAGTAAGGAATAGGCCATGATGTTAGACGATTT
The DNA here is from genome assembly GCA_963675035.1 of Allygus modestus. Lineage (NCBI taxonomy): Eukaryota > Metazoa > Arthropoda > Insecta > Hemiptera > Cicadellidae > Allygus > Allygus modestus. The sequence continues at coordinate 117,027,303 of OY776113.1, forward strand.
AGGAGTTAATTTTTACAAATACTGCTATTTCACTTTAGCCTACTATTACTTAAAGTATTTATGTGTACGAAGCAAATTAATGAATACTAATACAATATATGTTTGTGTGTTGTATCACGAAGCTGACCAGAGGAATTATTGATCAATATTTCGACAATCTGCTGTTTGTATTTGAAGTCGAGGTATGAATGTATACCAACGTTGGGAAAATAAATATTATTGTATTTTATACCTATTTTCAAGCTTTATGCTTTTTTAACCTTGAATCATAAAGCTTTGTTGAGCTTTATCAATGTATTCCCTACGTATTAGGATAACGTGATTGTATAAATAATATTTCCTTAATTTTCACATTCCAATATCAAGTTCCGTATTCTTTTAAGTTTCTTAATTGAAAAAGAAAAAGAGGTAAAATTAAATTAATAATTGAACCTGTGTCAAATAATATTACTTTCTCCTCGTATCAACAGTTTTTCGTTAGCATATAATGTTCCTTAAAACACAAACCGCTTCCATTTATCAAGACCGTGTCACCTGATACGTCAGAAATCCCGAGCGTAAATGTCACTCGGTTTTATAAATTGGTTACATTTCTGTGCAAACGTTGGTTATGTTGTGCTTTCATACGTTCTATATGAAAACAATTTTTTGTTATACGTGTTATTAATCCAATATTATTTTAATTCACATTAGATACATGGTTTGGGAGCTAATGTTGTTTTTACCACACATAAAACTTCACTAGCAATATGTATGTTTTAAAAACAGAAATCACACCGTTTATAAAAAAATTTCAGAAACTCGGCAGTAAAATTTACGTTAGTACTTTTTTAAATACGTTTACTAAGTAACACTCTGCAGTAATGAAATTGGATTGGGTTTTAAGATACTCTTCAGTATTTTTTGCTGGAGCCTTGGCTCCTGTATTATTTGAATCTCAACTAATTAGTTTGTGTAAACCTTAAGATGACGTCATTGGGTGTTGAGGTTCACGTTAATTACAACCAATTTCAACCATGCTGTATTCTTTTATCTGCCACTAAAGGTTACTTTCGTGGTTGTCAATACTTATAAAAAGTAGAGTTTTTAAGAACACTATTTAAATTAGTGCTTTTCAGTAAGTCGCATTCAATGCGACTTTTTTAGTCTTGCAGTAATACGACCAAAACCGAATGGTATGAAAAGGCTCCTAAGAGACGTCACAAAACACTTTTTTTAATAACCGCATTTCGGTAGTCCCTTGCTTCGATTTAATATTTTTGGCAGGTCCGACTCGATCGTCAGTTGTAGGTCTGCTAATCTCTACCCGCGCTATGTCAAGTTCATTCCCCCTATCAGCTGATGTCCTTAGGACTTCAAGCATCTCCAGACACTTGCACAATTTAAAACTCATATTCTCTGCGAATAATTTGTTTGAAGACTACTAGTTAGCCTATTATTTCTTGAAAAATGTTTCTAAATAGATATTAGTTAACATTCAAACTCTGACATCCTAACTACAAAGCGAATTTCAAATTAGAAAAACAATAATATTAATGATAAGGTCTGGAAAGAATATGTTATTCCTAAAAAAAACTTCTGTTCCAGGTCGAAGTAGTTCTATGATTTAATGGCCTTAGACTAAATCACTTCTTGCAACTCGAACTATTGAACATTGGAAAGTTTAGTTCCCGTGATGAACAATAAATAAAGCATTACCGCTTCTAACAGCGGTTATTTCCCTCGAACATTTATCACTGCAAATATTTCAGCAGTAGATCTACCGGATTGATAAATGTGAGGTTTTTAGCCGAAGCGGCCGTGACACCGAGTTTTAGCTCATTCTGTCTTTTGGGCTGGTGAGTTACATTATTCATACTATGGGTTTTCATACAGGAAAGTCGTCATTCCCCTGATGTCATTGTAAGGCTTTTGCCGGGGATCGTTATAAAATGAAGTGTTGATATTCCCGTACACTAAAACACTGTTCATACAAATTTGTATTGACTCATTTATAATTATTGTGAGTTTGAGGCCCATTAAGTTCGAGTAATTGAATTGGAAGTATTGTCGAATTTTCCAAGCCAAAATGGAGTTAAGAAAGTGTCTTGGAAAGTGGATCTAGTAACTGTATAGTTTAAGCATCTTCATACTCTGTTTTACGGCTAGGATTAAATAATAACGCGAAATGTTGTCTTATGTATTTCGTATACTTTTAATCTCAGCACGTCCCGTACTACTCATGGGTTACAGTAATGAACTTTTTACTGGTGTTGTTCTGCGAAGATCCCTTGAGAATCCGACCTAGATGCATATCTTAAAGGAGTTTAAAAAATGAAATTGTGTAAAAATTAAATTAAAAATACCCCCTAATGCAGAAAATCTCTATGTTCAGTGTAATTTGAATGGAATGATTTAAAAAATGTTTGAACAATTTTACAAGTCATCTAAGCTTATTAATTGCTTCAACTGATATATTACTGTTTTACCTTAGCAGTCCTAGTGTTTATGTAAATCCTATAGAATCGATTTCGAACCCGAAGATCCATCATCAGCGAGGATCCAGGACAATGAAACCTAATTTATGAATCCATCCAGGACATTTCGTTATTGGTAATGAGACACATGACTGACGGACGCAACAACTTAAAATACATAGCACAAATTTAAAATATTTAATTACAACACCAAAAAAGTTTAAACTTTAAGGTTTCGGTTGGTTATCCTCACTTTCACAAGATTACGTCATCACAGGTTAGGTGATCTTTGAGTTCCAAAAAACAGTAATCGTTTATTGGATTGATTAAGTTAGGTATTGGATTGGTTATTTAACTTTAAAATGGTGTCAAAGATAATGTTTGTGGAGAAATAGATTTCTATAGTATCGAAAGAATTACTAAGGTTAAGACAGTAATAATATGAAATACTTTCCTGGTTAAACTTTCCTAATATGAAAAATAAGTCATACAAAAGTCCTTACTAACTTTAGTGACTTCTTTTAGATCGATTCCAACGGTTCGATCCCTGAGGGCGGTTTGAATCAAATCAAAGAATGAATATTAATTAATATAACTAACTATTAATATAACTTGTTTTCGTAATATTCTTTCTCACGCTCGCATGACAATATTTTGATATGGTAAAATAAAAAAATTAGTCTTGGCACACATTTAGTTGTTTTTGTGTGTAAATAAATGATCCTGTTTAGAACAACATCCAGTCACGTTTTAGGTAATATGTTTTAGTAACTTATAGTCAATTATTCTTCACAGTTAGTAATTTAAATAATATAAGTAGGGGTGTATAGCCGATACTGTGGCCGCAGAAAAATGGGGTGGATCAATCCACATGACGTCACCTCCCCCCCAACCTTTACTCTTGGCCTTCACTCTTCTGCCCTTGCTGTTGAGTGCCGTTCTGCCTGCGTTGGTGCAGAAAGTTATTGGAAATGGGGCAAGCTAAGAAAATGGTGGACGTACCGCAGGAGCTCATCGAGTTGATGCGAGAAGGAACAGGTGGTAGTGGCGGCGGTGGCAGCGTCAATAAGCCATCCAGTCTGGCCGCTGAGATGCACCGCATATTGATTGACAAGCGGCTGGTTGATACAGAGAAATGGAAACAATATCAACAGATGTTACAGTGGTTCCTGCACTTCTCCGAAGCTAAACGTCAACCGGTAGGCCTTTCAATCATCGAGGAAGAACAAGAAGCAGGTCCGGGTCGCGCACAACGTGAGTCTGCCGCCCTGGTGAAGGAGGTTGTGGAAACGTCCCCAAAGATCTACAAGACGGAGGCGCGCAACTTGTTGTGGTTCATGAACCATCAAGGTAGTCCCGTCACCTGGGACACCAGTGGGGCTGTGTATGTGAACAACGAGAAGGTCCCCGATTCCAATATAGTGGACATTGTGCACGGCATAGTGAGAGCGCGAAGAGTAGATCGATTACCTACCGTTTGGCATCAAGTGATGACTGCGTTGAAGAACATGAACGTATCCAAAGACTACGTGAGCAATCCCGCAGCGTTGCCTTTCCTAGGCGTGGGGCTGGATGCCGCATCAAGCCTCTGGGGAGACACGACAAGTACATCAACACCCATGTCACTGAGGTTGACACCGATGCGAGATCACCTGAGACCGCGAGCCCTAGCGGCCAGACGAAAATTAATAACTGAAGAACCTGACCAAGAATGGTCATTGGACAATTGGGAGCCGTACACACCGTAATGGAGAAGTTGTACTACGACCCTAATCATCCGGGTTCATTTGGTGGGGTGGCTGCTCTGGCGTGAGCCACGTGCCTACAAAAACGCCGAGTGGTGGAATGGTTGCGCGCTCAAGACACTTACACGCTGCACAAGCCGGCGCGTTTGCGGTTTCCCCGCAACCGCTACGCTGTGTTTGGGCCCCAAGAGCTGTGGCAGTCGGACCTGAACGACATGCGCGGTCTTAGTCAGCATAATGATGGAGTCAACAATCTTCTGACTGTGATCGATTTATTTAGCAAGCGGCTCTTTGCAGTACCATGGAAGAGGAAACGCGGACAAGAGGTGGCAGTGGCATTTGAGAGGATATTTGCTGAGGTGACCCCTCGCTGCCTACAGACTGACAAGGGGACAGAGTTCACTGGTGCCGCGACGAAGCGAGTGTTCAAGAGGCACGGTGTCACGTACGTCATCACGCAGTACCCCAACGTGAAAGCGGCCGTGGTGGAGTGAGTCAACCGCACGCTCAAGACCCGCATGTGTCGCTACCTGACTTACAAAAACACATACCGCTACATCGATGTGTTGGACAGACAAGAGCTTGAGTGGTGGCTTACGACCCGTGCATGTGGACAGTGGCGATGGGAAAATAGTGTACAAGGTGTGGCGCCGCATGTATGGAAAGACGATCTAACGCCTCAAGCCCAAATTTGAGCTGGGCGACACGGTGCACATAGTCAATGAGAAAGGTAGGTTCGCTAAAGGGTACGAGACCATTGGAGTAAATAACTGTTTGTGATGGACCACGTATATGGATCGCATCCTCTGTCCTTATACGTGCTTACGCGATCTCAACGAAACGCTGAAGGAAGGTCGTTTCTACGAGCATGAAATGCAAATGTGACAACCGCCCCAGATCGCCTGTATGAAATAGATAAAATACTGGACACTAAAGGGCGAGGCCGAATTAAGCGCTATCTAGTCAAGTGGGTCGGTTACGGAGAGGAACTGAACTCGTAGGTACCTGCATACGAAGTACAACAGCTGCTACGATGACGAGACACGGCCAACATTACCTGACGTTGCCCAGCAACAATTCTCTGAACTATTATCCAAACAACACCGTGGCTAATTATACCACTCATCTACCGTCAGTCATGCAATTGAGTGGTGGCGAATGGGAAGTCGCTTTAGTAGAAGCTCATTATCCATGCTCGTTTATCACAGTGGGAAAAGACGCTCGCATATTTCTTTACGCGAAAGATGACACAGACAAGTCGATACTGATTGCGGTAAAAGTGGAAGCTGGGAACTATAAAGACATCGACGAATTGTTAAATGCAAACAATGCCATTCCAAAATTTAAATTTTACCAATGTGAGTTTGAGCATGACAAGGAGATGGGGAAGGTCGAATTTATCTCAATAGATCAGACCATAGAGCAACTGGAATTGAGCCCCACTCTGGTGTTGCAAATGGGATACGATGTCCACTGTGTGGATTTGATTAAATATAGAAAAGCTATAAGACCACCCAACTTACTGGCTGGGATCCCTTCGTACATGTACGTATATTGCGATCTAGTTGAACCCCAGCTGGTAGGTGACACAGTAGTACCGTTATTAAAGATCGTAAATGTCGACGCTAAAAACTACACGTACGGTGCGGATAACATTGTGCATTTCAACGATCCTTAATACGTGCCGTTGATGAAGAGCTCGTTCGAGAGCATAGAAATTGATTTAAGGAACAGCACTGGACATCACCTGCCATTCCACTTTGGGACTACGTGCATGAAGCTTCACCTGCGCAGAGAGCAACAGCAATGAATCCAAACGATCCCTATCTGGCGTACTACTGCCAACAGCAGTCGGGCCGCTGAGTGTCCACCTTATTCAGGGGCACCGCTTTCCACCGCGGTCATGGCATTGGCAGTTTCCTAGGCGGGCTGATCCGTACAATGGTCCCGTTGATCAATTCTGGCGCGTCAGCGCTGGGCAAAGAGGCGCTAAGGTCGGGTGGGGGTTTCCTGGGTGACATATCGGTGGGCACAACTAACCCCCGAGTCGCAGCCAACGCCCGACTCAGGCAGTTTACCGGGTCACTGAAACGCAAGGTTGACGATAAATTGGATCGCGTGTTGAGTGGTGGTGGTGGTGGTGACTATAAGAAGAGGTGCATACAGCGAGTGACCCCTCAGTCTCTAGCCAAGCTCCTTCGAACGAAGACTGCAACTAAGAAGAAAAGGAAGCCTGTAAAATGCGTCAAGAGGAAGACTGTTGTGGGACGTAAGGAGAGTAGTACTGTGAAATACATATTTGGATAATAGCATTTCTTCATTAAAAATCGTGCGAGTGTGTCAAGACTGAGTTGGACCTTTTCTCACTGCCGCCAACACAGACCAGTATAGAGAGCGGTAAATGGGTGCAGTACAAGCCCGTCTCGTCCCTGGCAGACGACTCACCCGTGGAGTTCATATTTCCAGGTCATGGAGATGAGTATACGGATCTGTCACAGACGCTACTACACACGAAGGTTACCATTAAAGCAGCAAATGGAAATGGTATAACGGGTGAGCCAGCGATAAAAGAAGTGGGCCCAGTGAAAAACTGGATGCACTCGCTGTTCAGCCAAGTGGACCTGTACCTGAATAACAAACTGGTTTCACCTCAGAACAACACAGAACAACACGCCTACCTGGAGAACCTGTTGACCTACGGTGGCAACGCGAAGACATCGCACCTCACCGCGGACATGTTCTTTGAAGACGCCACTGGTAATATGGACAATTGCAAAGAGGCTAATGGCGGTCTCAAAACGCGGAGGGCGTATGTCTCGTGCAGCCGTTATGTGGAAATGGTCGGATATCTGCACGTCGACCTGTGCAACCAGGACAAGTTCATGTTGAACGGTGTTAAGATGCGCTTTCGCTAGATCAGGTCGCGAAATGTGTTTTCCATCATGTCCAAAACCATCATAGACTACAAGGTTGACATCAATGAGATCAACCTGTTTATGCACCGCTTTTATATCACCCCGAGCGTGCTGTTGGCTCACAGCAGGATGCTAGAGTCAAGCACAGCCAAATACCCCATGGAAGTGAAAAAATTCACGCTGTCTATCGGCATTAGCGGTAAAACTCTGGACAGAGTGATTCTAGGCCAACTGCCGAAACGCATCTTAGTCGGACTGGTCAACAATTAGGCGTTCAACGGAGATCACAAGAAGAACCCGTTCAATTTCCAAAACTACAGCATTAACGTCTTCGCGCTGTACGTGGACGTTGAGCAAGTGCCGGGCAAACCGCTTCTGCCAGATTACAAGGTGGGTCAAGAGTTGTACGTGCACACCTATCACATGCTGTTCACTGGCACCGGCATCCATTTCTCAGACAGCGATAACGATATCAGTCGCGGTGAATATCCATACGGATATCACCTGTTTTCGTTCGATCTGACACCCGATATGTCAGCTTGTCAACCCAGCCACTGGAACTTGGTGTGTAACGGAAACCTGCGCATAGAGGTCGGTTTCGCCACAGCGCTGACAGAGGCTGTCAACTGTATAGTATACGCCGAGTTGGACAACGTTGTGGAAATGGACCGTCACAGGAACGTGACTGTGGACTTTGGCTGGTAAACAAGTCTGAACCTGTCACGCGCGCGCTAATGGGTTTTTTCGCCACCACTGCTACTTAAGGTCGAGGCAGCGTGCGCCCAGTTCAGTCAGCCGTACGAGAAGGACGTGCCACCACCGGTCTACAACACCGAGCCTGCCGGTCTAGTGCGCTGCCATCACGGAAGCGTAGTGCTGGACATGCAGTGCTTCAAGGACAGCGACAACGACTTCCAGCAGAAAGAGGTCTGCGTGTTGAACGTGACTACCGGCACTCTCATCATGCACCACATCGCCCGTCCGCCCTTCAATCGAGACTACCTGACTGCCAAGAAACTGCGTGAGAGCAACTGGCTCACGCGCCACTGCCATTGGCTTGAGTGGGACCAGGGAGACCTCGTCTATGTCGCCCTGCTGGAAAAGCTGCGGGCCTGCTTCATCCACTGCCCAATCGTCTACGTGAAAGCGATCTCAAAAGAGGGATTTTGTCAAGCGGCACCTGATGACCAAGCCTGCCACTTCCACCGTTCAAGACATGGATGACCTGGGCTGTGGCTCACTCAACGGGCCGCTCTCCTACCAGATTCTACGCTGCCGCCACCATAAGATCGCCCTCAGCCGTTGCGCCCTGCACAACTTTATCATTCTGCGTGACTGGCTGATGGCCGACGATAGAGATACCCCAGCCCTGAATTTCCACTGTTGCTTCCGTCCACGATGAATACCACCCAGATCGAAAAGTGCCTGGCGCGAATCCCAGGACTGAAGAACGCTGCGGTCAGAGCCTCGGACCGTCTACCCGATACATCCGTTCAGCCCCAGACCACTTTAGTGGTCAACACCATGTCACACACCGAGAGAGGGGAACACTGGGTGGCGTTCTACTGTGGGGATCGTATCGAATACTTTGACAGCTATGGCAGGTCACCATACAAGGCAGACTATCAAAGGTTCCTGAGGCGCAACTCGCGCCGCTGCTACGTCTACAACAAGTATTGGCTGCAGGGCTTCGATACTTCTGTGTGCGGACACTACTGTCTCACCTACCTGTAATATCGAGTGACTCTTGGTATGCCACTCAGTGACTAAGTGCAGCTCTCCAATCTGGCCGCCCCCACCATCAACGGCGCTCTGGTCCGCAGGCTCTTCGACTCCATCTTCGAACCATAATGTTGAACTTAATACTAAGATTTTTGTAATTGTCTATGTATATTCTTTTTATGTTTCAATAAATATGATATAATGTAATCACTTGCTTTTTTATTTTTTCATTTTTCCTTTCAATTACAAATTTAAGAAAAAATACATTTTCAAGTTTTGATCAATTTTATTTTTCAAAATTTTAGAAAATAATTTCAATACAATTTACAGATATACGTATAAATACTATTTACAAATAAACCTAAACCCTAAACAGGAAATTTTTCGTCAACATCATCCTTCCCCTCCCTTAGCTGCTGCTCCTCCTCAGGGCAGTCTCGTCTTCCTCCTGCTCTGGGCAGTGGCGGGATGTCCTTATGTCCCCATGGCAAGGTGTGAACGCCGTCAGCCAGGACATAGCGCTTGTCATTGGCGGGGCTCAAGGACAGTTTCTCCACTTAGACCGTGAAAACGCGGTACAGGTGGGACTGGAAACAGGTGTTCATGGTGCTTAGTAACACGCAATTGAACCGACAGGCCTCGTAGTCGTTGGGGGTGAGGACGTTCTTCACAGCCCCCTTGGCGACCCCCTTGGCGCGCTTAAGGGCCTTGGACCCCGTTTCTTCATTCGGGTTCACAATGTCCATAAAATAGAGTTTGGAACGAAGCCCGAGGTACTCAAACAGCGATCTGCCGTAACACTCGTCCTTGAAATTTCCAATGACCTTGGCGTTGACGGGGCTATAGCAGGGGTGGGACCTAGGATAGGCGCTCGTAGCAAAATCGTCTAGGTGCTCCATCATCTCCCTGTATATGTCCTGAGAGACGATGTCAAACACGAAGCCGTCCGTGTCTATGTATTCTACGTTCAGGCGGTCACCATAGCGGTTCTTCATTTTCCGCAAAAGCTCGTTCATGAGCCACTTGCACAGCTCCAGGTCAGACATGCCGATGTAGATGGGCTTGTCCAGGACGATGTTCACCCTGGCGAGATGCACAAGTACTACATCTCCCGTGTAATACGCGCGGTCCAGGAAAACGGACTTGGCCGCGTATTTGCTGAACTCAGGTGTACACACCAGCTTAACGTTGAGGCACTTGCGGACGTTCTCGATGGTCTTACCACAGACCGCGTTGTTCATGAGCTTGCTCGAAGAAGAAGAAGTCTTGCTTGAACTTGGTCTTGGCCTTCTTCCACAGCTCGGTGTTCATGATGATGTAAGGTTAAACCACCAAGACTGGTGAAACGAGATCGCCCGATGTAGGCCGTAAGCTCCAGTCCGTTCTCCAACGCCTGCTGCAGGATCCTGTAGTGATAAATGTAATGCTCTTTGTCATCCAGGGTGGTCACTAGCTTGGAGAACTTCCCAGTCGGTGGACGCTTGGTCTCACAGCAGTAGGGAAGATCCTTGTGCTTGTCGTGTAGGTGAGCGGGGAAGCGGAGGTCCACTTCCAGTATGTAGCCGAGGTCAGCATCTGCATCCAGCGTGGCGATGTCCAAGGCGTCGATCTCCTCGCGGCTGAGCCACTGGAAGTCACCACTGTGTAGATACTGGGACATGGCCCAGCCGTAGAGGTTATTGGCATCCAGGTGCAGGAGGTGGCGTGTCGGCTCGTCGGAGCATCGGTCTTCCGGGTGACACCGGCCGTGGTTGGCCTTGGCGTAGTGGGTGATCGCCTGGGAGATACCTCTTCGGATGCCATGCTCCACAAAAAGGTACATGTCAAATCCTTGCTGTTTGTCCAGCTCCACATCGCAGGTCTTGAGCATGACATCCCAGGCGTAAGAGGGCAGGGTGTAATAGTGAGCGGGGTCCAATCAGTACTCGGCCAGCGACGTGTCCCGGAACTGCTCAAAAACGACGGTGAGCAGGGCAATGTCTCAGCGCAGGTACTTGTCGGCTTAGTCCTTGAGGTGTCGAAACTCTAAGGCTCGCCACACATTCAGGGCATGCTCGTACGCTTTGTCCCCGATTTCTTCCAGGGTCAGGCTGTTTTTGAACGCCGCCTGAGGCGGTAGCTCCCTGGTGGAGTACAGCATGCTTTACGATGTGACAAAGTCGTAGGGGAACACGCCCTTCCTGCGCACTAAGTCAAAGAGCTGGTCGTCAGGGAATCGCTTCCTGGTCTCGCACATATTGTCAGTGGGAAGTCCCGCTGCGAGGCTGGCCAGGCTCATGGTCAGGAACCTGTAAGTGTTCAGGAACCGCACCGCAAAAGACGTCTGTCGTTGGTTATCCCCAGGCTGGCCAAATTGGAATCGCTTGGTGAAAGCGATATAGCGCTCTTCTGTGTGCGCCAACACGTCCACGTCACTGGGTTCAATCGCCAGCTCCCGCAATATGAAGTGCACGTCGTAGTTGGACAAGTTATAGAAGAAGCAGTTGATGACCCGCTGCTCCCTATACCACAGGTTGCACTACCAGTGAGCCGCTCCGCGGAACTCATACGCTGGGGCCTGGTTGTGGTCCCACAACTTGATGTCCTGCTCGGTGAACTCCTTGTAGCAGGGGTAACAGTGGGTTACCGCGAGGTAATCATCCATATCCTGTCGGGTCAAAGAAGGGTGCAGAGCTCTCATGTTAAACAGGAACTCCCACAGCATCAACACGTCCATCTTCAGCCTTTTCATAAAGGCCCTGAAGTAGACTCGAGGTTCAAACTCCTCCAGGTCTAGCGAGTCAACGATCTGGTAGGCGAAGGTGTACGGGACGTGCATACGCAGTGGTTTGGTGCTAGGCGGTGCTTCCACCGGGTAATCCACATCCAGGACAGGCTGCAGAGCGCACTCAAAGATCTAGTAGATGCAGAACCTCTCTCGCCAGGTGTACTCGGGATGCGTGAACCGGATCTTCTCCTTCTTTGACATGTCCAAGCGGATGGGAGCCTTGGCGTAACAGTAACGCCTTTGTTCATCCAAACGCTGAGCTCCCGTCAGTCCGAGCTTGTTAGGCTGGTTGTCAAAGTAGGCGAAGCACCGCCTACAGACGTATATTATGTGTCCGTGGTTGGTGAGATGAGGCGGACTAGCAGACTTAGGCCCGCGATGTACGCATAGTGACTTTCCCCGTCAGAGGTCACGTACAACAGGTAACAGTGGTCTTCACGCTCCCGTTTACAGATCTTCAACGGGTACACCTTGTCCTGGAACTCTGGCGTTCCGTCGGGGCGCTTTCCCACCATCGAGCACTCGATCTCGTAAACGTTCACGCTGATGGCGTTCTTACGCTCGAAGATCTTGATATCCTTCAGAGCCATGGGAAAATGCAGGCCGGTCCAATCGTACCGGGTGATTGTATCGAAGGTATATGATGTGACTCTTCTTGGTTCCTCCGGAACGAACTTGGTCAGGACGGCGTACATGAAACACATGTCGTCAGCGTTCTGTTTATTGATAATGGCGTGTGAATCCACAAAAACCTTTGGCAGCTGGATAAAGGCTTTGCCTCCAAGCGGCGTGTACTCAATCAAACGGATCTCCAGATCGCGTATGTGCAGGTACGTCCAACCGCTGCCTACCAACTCGCACTGCTCCTTCTTGTTCATAATCATGCTAAAAGTCGCTGACAGGAAATCCTCCAAGTCAGAGGCCTCGGTAAGCGGGGCGTTAACGGTATTGAAGGATCGCACAGAAGTGGCTCCATGAATGTTGGTAAACTCACACGCCAGGATCATGTTCACCTTGATGCTGGGATGTTTGCTCCTAACATCGGTCAACAGGTCAAGAACCTCCTGCAACAAGAAGACCAGCGCCTTCTCGATAGTCAATAAGGCGTCCATTGGATGGGACAGCCGGTAGGTGAGGAGGCGTCTGCGAAGGGCCCGATGTACGAGCTGGAACGTAGGGAGGCCGGAACCCTCCATCTCGTCATCGCTGGTTTGGGGCTCGGTGCTGGGTCCCGGGCGAGGCTGGGGCTTGGTGCTGGGTCCCGGGCGAAGCTGGGGCTCGGTGCTGGCTCCGGGCTGGGGCTCGGTGCTGGGTCCGGGTTGGGGCTCCGTGCTGGGCCCTGGGCGAGGCTGGGGCTCCGGGCTAGGGCTCGGTGCTGGGTCCGGGTTGGGGCTCCGTGCTGGACCCTGGGTGAGGCTAGGGCTTGGTGCTGGGTTCGGGTTGGGGCACAGTGCTGGGTCCCGGGCGAGGCTGGGGCTCGGTGCTATGAGGAGGAGAAGACACTCTGGGTGGACGATCTGAGCCAGGTTCCTCACAACAGGGCAATTGTGAGACTCGTGTTGGTCCCGGTTGAAGCGGCGACTAAACGCCTTGTCGTAGTAGGCGCAGCGGAGCCTCGAACCCTCACCGTGAAGCCTGACGGCGTGTCGGTGCAAACTGTCCTCCCTGTGAAAGGTGGCGCTGCACTCTTAACAGCGGAACCACCCATGAACCGACTGGACGTGTCGTCGTAGGCGTTCATCCCGCTTTAAGCGTCGTCTGAATTGATCACACTGCTCTCTGTGATGATTAGAGCTTGAAGAGGAAGATGTAGAGGAGGTTGATGCTGCTGGGCTCGCCGAGTGAACAGCCTGCATGTGGTGGTGCAGGTCCTCTAGGCTCGCGAAGGCGACCAGACACAGTCGACATAGATGATCCGCACCACATAATGACAATTAGTTAAGAAAGAAAACTAATGGGAAAATATTTTCAGCATAATAAAACCTCAGATATCAATTCCTAAAGACAAATTACAATTAAAAATACAATTTTATTCGATTTTAACAAACCCATGCCTCAGGCCAACCTACTAATCAAACAGTAACAAAGCTAAGTATTGTTTAAAAATTTGGAAGAGTATGGAAATAGTTTTAAGACAATTTACATAAAGATTAAAATTAATAATAATGATTAACGATGTAAACACTTTAAAGGGTTCGTAACAAATACCATTACAAAGAATATTTGCTATAAATCTAATAACCATGACTCAGAAGTGTTTAGCATTTTATTTTTACTAGAAATTCGTGTCAGAAAAGTTCAAAAGTAATCGATGTTACTAACCTCGTGGTTCATCAGCAGCGGCATGAAACGTAGCGACTTGGTGGCGAGGGGAGTCGCTCCGTGTGAAGTGACTACCATAGACGTGGCAATCGTGACGTCTGGCGTTGTGGACAGCCTCTGCGGTGTCGCCTCAGGTTTCCTTACAGGCTGAAGGCTCGACCACAGTCCTCGCACAGATGTTGATTGTTCATCTACAACAAAGAATGCACTAAGTCTCTTTCATTTACAAATGCGGATATATCGCAACAAAAACACTTCACTGTTGGCATAACACAGGGGAATGAAACATACTTGATGCGTTTCGTGATAGGCAAGAGTAAAAAACCATGACAAGTCTAGCGCTGGTACACAGATTTTTTGTTTTGTTTATCAAATTCATTTAGAGCAAACAAAAAAAGATGTTAAGTAAAAGAACGAAGGCTTTAAACATTTATTACATTACAACATTTATACTTACGTTTAAATATTGTAGATAACCAAAGTAGGAAGAAATCACTGGTGAAGAGCACACTAATGGGCTTCCACTCGGTAGCATGTCCACAAAGAAACAAATGACATCCACAAATAACAGTGGATTATATAAGCATCGGTGGAGAAGCGCGCGCCCGAGGCGGTAAACAACTCTCAGATTAGGTGTTCTTGGGAATTTACATGGAAAACAAGTCGTTAAGCCAGTCTTAAACATGTTTCACACAGCATGATGCAGGGGGGAAGGGAAGAGGCAAAGGGGCAAGAGGGGGTGCTGGGGGGGGCAGGTCAAGTTAAAGGTAATGTGGATTGATCCACCCCAACTTAGCTGCTGATTTTGTATCATGGCTTGGATGATTCACCCCAACTTTGCTGCTGGTTTTGTATTGTGGCTTAGAATCTGGCGCCCGAACATGGATCACTGTAACGTAAGGGGGGGGCAGGTCAAGTCCAAGGTAATGTTGATTGATCCACCCCAAACTTTGCTGCTGGTTTTTTTGTTTGCTAGTAAACAGCGGAGATCCCATACGGAAAATTCGTTAGAAAATTAATAGCGGGTTTGATTTTCGGTCGATTTTCAAATTTCTTTCGGCAATTGTTTCCATAAGCCAATACCTAACATAAAGTGTAAGGCCATCAAAATCGGCCGGTAAACAGCTGATATTCCATAAGGAATGTTTGATTATAAATTAATAGCGTGTTTGCTTGATGATCGATTTTCAAGTTTCTTTCGTCATTCACTTCCTTAGCATGAGGCCTGTTAACTAGCAAAAGTCCCATCACAATCTATCAGTAAATAGGCTCGTTATTAATTTGTAAAGGTGTTTTCCTTATTGTGGGGGTGGCAAGGGGGCATTGGTGGGTAAGGGTGGGGAAATGGGTGGAAGGGGGGAAGGTAGGCAAGAGGGGCAGGGGTGCAAGGGGGGTGAAGGTCTAGGGTCAAGGTCGGGGGGGGTGACGTCATGTGGATTGATCCACCCCATTTTGCTGCTGCCACAGTATCGGCTTTACACCCCTACTAATACAGATACAATTGGAACTAATTACAGTTAGTCCACTAACCAACCAGAACACCTGGTCTACATATGATTACAATACAACATCTAAGAATGCGCATTTGATTATGCATCCAATTTATACAACCGACTGGCAACGGCAACGGCTGCGACAGAGTCGAGACTTGTTGTATGACATATGCTTGATAAATGGAGATTGGCTTTGTTTTATAAATAATGATATGCCGACACGAAAATTCCCTCTACGTAATGGAATGTACCTCGGATGTACGAACGAAGATTAAATTGAAAATAAATTATAAAATACCCACTTGAAAACAATTGCTAAGCATTAAACAATCAATTAAAATATAGGTTTCTTCAGTCAACAGTTCTAATCTGAGTCGGCCATTCCTAAATGTTTCAAAACACTTGTTTCATCACCAGGGACTTACAAAAATTACATTTTTATGTTTTTAACGAATTCTTGTGCAAAATCATAAATTAAAATTTAAAACCAGAACACATACACAGATGCACATTTATATATTAACTAATTGTTTTGCCGGCCGGCAATAGACACCGACTCAAAACAAGTAATTCTTGTTCAAAAGTGTATCGGTATTTGTTAATACTTAATTTTTGACAAGTATTTTTCTAAAACAGAAGAATGCCATTTTCGTGAGTCCCCAATGATGGAATGAGTTTTCTGAAATACATGTAGAAATATCGGACTTGGAATCAAAACTGTTGTCTGGAGGTAGACCTATATTTCAATTGTCATTTAACATTTCTGGAGGCATTCAACAATGAATAAATTAAACAATCACATAACAATACACATATACACATATACAGTACATATTGTTTATGAGTACCCTGGACAAAAATGTCAAAGAATATTTTTTTAAACTAATTAAATAAATCTAATGTTATTTATTTGCATAATATGTAGGAAACCTTCAATACTTCAATCACCAATTACGGTAGGTTAAGCTAGATTGCATAGTTACCTCTCCTTATGATATATATTTAAATAACTAGCCTATAGTTTTGCTTGTTAGTCTATTTAGACCAAATCTAGTCATAGATACGAGAGTGAAGGTCCTCATAGGGTACACATTTTCTAACTGCTTATTTACGTTACAGAAGGAACTCCTGTGCAAAATCTCATGCTTTTTGACCCACCGGTTTAGGCGTTGTTAGTCAGTCAGTGTTGGAATTTTATCAAGTAGATGAACTAAATAGTGATCTCAAAAAGGTCTATTCTGTCGCAATCCCTTGTAACGTCAATTTATCGAGAAAAAAATTATCCGTTTAACAACTTACGTTTTTAGCACTTATTTTAGGGTACAAAATCCTTTCATATATAAATAACATCGCACAAGATGAACTATTGAACACTTGAAACTTTCTGTAACTGAGCAATAAATAAAAGTAGGACCGGTTCTAAAGGTTTTTATCTCGAACATTTATCACCGCTAATATTTCTGCAGTAAATCTGGCGGGCTGATCAATGGGGGGTTTCACACGCACCAGAAGGCAGAGAGATATATATTTGGTAGTTATTGACACACACGTTTGAAGCTCCTCCCTAAACTATAGTACTAACCTATGCTATAACTTTCTGTTTAAATAAGTAAACATACCTTTTGTTTGGAAACAACCGCTTTTATTTATATCCTGGCTTGTAGGGGCTACAGCCCCTAATATTTAGTTTTTGTGGTTGTGCATATTGTGTTACTGTTTGAGGGAAATAAATCAATATAAAAGTATGAACTCATAAATATAAACAAAGTGGAAACATAAATCGCTTTACATGAAAATACAGCTGATTATTAGTTAATTTTAAAGTTTTTACATTTATTTGTTTTATGTATATAAGGGGTGTTTATAAGGGAAAATAAGTAAAAGTAAAAATTAAGCTCCATTGAGTTCCTCATCATCTAATTTTCAATGAACGTTTCAAGTTCCAGCCTTCTAGATCGTACCATAGCCTTACAAACTGTATAAAGACACAAATTTAGAATTTTGGAATTTATGAGTGTCTATAATGTTTTACGTACATAATATGTTTTAACTGAATAACTCAAGGAAATATACTAATGAACTATACAAATAAATATAGGAATCTTCGGTCATCATAAAACTCTCACTTTTCGGCAATCTGTGGGGTTATGGAGTAAAGTTGAAAACTCACTTGCTAGATTTGTGTACTTTCAACGTTATATAGTAGTGAAATAAGTGAAATGGTCTATTCTATCCATCAAATTTAATCCTCACAAATTTCACATTCTACATGGTTCTATTTGTGACTAACCTGACTTTTAAAGATGTTTTAACCAAAAATAATCTGGGTTTGAAACATATCTGGTCCTTTATGTGTCTGCATATTAGCTATCAACTGCAATAATAGGGGGGTTTCAATCTTTCCTGAGTCGATATTTCCATGGAAATTCTTGGTATCCTATATTTTCATTAACAAATTACGTTTTGGTGGTTACTGGAAGAATAACGGTAGCTCACACTGTAACATAGCACATCATGAAGTCCAAGTATCCAATCACGAAGACCTATGTTAGCCTTTGCAACATTAGGGATGAAATGTGTCAAGGGGTGTCAGAGGTGGATACCTGAAGTGCCTATACTTTTGTAAACTATGGGAACTATGTTGAAGTTCACCATCAAAAGTTGTATCCAATAAGACTTAAATATATGTGTGTTATATGTAATTAAATACATTTTCCATATGTATGTTATTTAAGTGTTAACGCTCCAAAAAATTGTTCAGTTATGTTTAGTTATTATTTTAACTAGCTAATACAATGCATACATAGCAATTTCAGTTGAGTAGAGTAGTGTAAAACGAATGTACTAAAGATTTACGAAACCCGATGACCCTTTATATTTGCTACGTAATATGTGTGTAGTCCTTTCAATGTTTTATAAATGGTGTACTTGATAAACTTTTGCGCAGTTCAAACACTTTCCGTTAATTAATTTGTTTGTGTCCAAAAAATAAGAATACGACGTGGCGTCGTAGAAAAACGTCTGGAACAGCAAATTAATTAAAATATTTAAAAACTGGAGTTCTGACTTAAAAGCCTCCCGGTTAACTTTGTCAACACGACCCCCGAGTTAAGGGTCTAGGACCATTTGGTTCAAAGGGGCTCGTTTAGTTAGAAATTATTCAGTTGTTCGCGTTCAGATTTTCTCTGAAACCACTTTAGCCATTAATTTAATATCCGTTGTTTGTATTTCAGTTAGCAATTTCCTCTTCGAAAGATCTTAGTAAAACTAATAAATTAAAAAGAAACTACGTTTATAGTGTTAACAATGCCTAGAAGGTTAACATCTCATTTGTAATGCAACTGAACGATGTACAATGGATTTATAATATTTTCGTATCAAATTAAAGTGCTGAAATGGTGATATTTGTGGATTCGCGATTGAGTGAAAATTCCGTTAATTTAAAACTATTTTTCGAATAATGTTTTTCAGGAGCAAGAATAAACTGAATTTAGTCTAAACTAAATAAGACAAGTGGTTTATATATATATATATATATATATATATATATATATATATATATTCATGAGGTAAACTACATATCACATAAAAAGGAAGAAAATGCTTGAAATACTTGCAATTACCGCTTGCAATTGCTTGGTTATTATTTTTTTTGTTTAGAGGTTGGCAGCTATTTTGCCTTACTTTGCCTGCCGAAATAGACTATACATCTGAGCGAGGAACGTATCCAGCAAAGGAAGGAGTTGCCGTTACAGTATGGGTTGATCAGTACTGATAAAATTTGCATGCCAGGGCTGGGATTCGAAAAAACGTAAGAGCCGCTGTCATGGTTCCGGAGTCCGACGGCTTGACCACTATACCAGCGACTCACTATCAGCTAAGACATTTCAAAGTGTATAATATTACCAAATCGTAGCACAAAAACAATTGTTACATTTCTGATTAAAAAATAATAACCACCGAATTGATATAAGAAACAACAATCTTCTTATTCTGTTTACAAATAATCAGGTAATTGTAGACAATCTTCGGACGATTATTTTTAAGTCTATGACTTTTTCCTAGCAGACCTCTTCGATGCTTTCACTAACGCCACCCGTTAGTGATGATGGGGGGGTTGGTAGTAATGGGTCCCTTTGATGGGAGTCTAAGATAAGATACCGGCAGTGATGCAATGGTGACAATATAACCATGAATGATAGAGGATAGAAGATACATTAATGTTTCACCTTTAAGGTACCTAAAAGGTCATCAGCGATTTGCCAAGCTCAGCAAACAATATCGGTGTTTACTCCGTACTTAGTACTCAGTTAAAAATGAAATACTGGCTATAACTATTCCTTGCTCACTTAGATTTTGAATAGGCGAACTGCATTTGTCTCTTCAGTTTCTAAAGTCACAGAAAGTGCTTTTAATCGATGTAAATATATGAACAAACACTTATAACTTTCAACTAATAATTTAAACAGAGTTTAAGTTACCATTGTTTTTTGTTTTAGTTTTGTAATTGAAAAATCATTCAGTCACACCTTAATGGTTTGAACACTTCGATAGCCACTTCGATAGTCTTAGCGTCTTAGATTCCAGTGCAAGATGTCGCGGGTTCGATACCTGGAGCGCTAACATGGCTTTAAAAGGTTTATACCGTTGTCCTATAACAACTTTAAAGACAAAACGCCACCAAGCAAAACAAAAAAAGACAATTCCAAATGTCATACACATATCAAAACTCAAAATAACACCATGTGGACAAAGAGTTGACAGTTAGGTAAACGCCTTTAAACCTTTGCCCGGTCCATCGAGTTATTAAGTGGCTTTGAGAGTAAACACAAACTTTTTAAGAAGCAACGTAAACACTTGTAGATAACTTTTCTCTGATTTCTTCAACTTCCAGGGATAAAGTAATTACACTTATTGATAACGAAATCCACAGAATCTTGCTTGGATGTAACACAAAATATGCTGACGTTAACATATTAAACCGACTGTGAGAGCTACACCCGAGGCCAACCGTTAATTTAATATGTAGGAAATATAAAATAACCCGTAGCAGCAAACCTGCGTACTCAGCGTATTTCCGATGTATATATATATATATATATATATATATATATATATCTTAATACCATTTAAAACCACATACCAAGTTTCATCAATATACATTCATAAATAAATGATTTATGATATTTAATTATTCTCCGTAAGAATAACATAGCGTCTGGGGATGCAGGTTTGCTGAAACAAGGTAAACAAAGAATGGATTTTTATGAAAATTTTTTATAACTCAACTAGGTGAATCCAAATACTAAATTTTAATAATTTTTGTTCATAATTAAAGGAGATAACATTTTAATTATTCTCCATAAGAATAACATGGGAGCTGAGTATGTAGGTTTGCTGCTACGGAACTATCAGCAAAAAATCGTTTTTCGTTAAAATATCAATAGACCACAACGGTATGAAGCAATATACCAAGTTTCGTCAGGATAAGTTGATAAATAACCAATATATAGCATTTTCTTATTCTCCCTAAGGATAACATTGGACAACGTACTGTGTTTAGCACTTTCAGTCACCAATAACCAATTGACGTAGAGCAATAATAAAAAAACAAATTGTTTGTTTTTTTAAGCTGGATTCAATGGTGAAAATTAAAATTTGATTTACTAAAATATTATAAGTAAACAACTTAAAAACCCAATTTTTGGCGTACAAAAACCCCCCAAAATACCCCTTTGGATAAAGCGAAGTAGATAAGAACTGGCAAAGAGACGCCACTTTCGGCACTTTTTTCCCATGTTATTCTTATGGGGATCAGTTTTTGGACCGACGCCCGATCCTACCCTACACAAATTTTCTTTTTGGCCAGTACCCTAGCCTTAAATACATTTTCCCCATATATTTTTTAATTTTGCTCTAAATTCATTTTAATACATCCTTTGCAGAAATCCACGAGTTCTGGCTACTTGGGAACCCGAGCCATTTGACATATAATAAATCACCCTTCCTCCTAATTACCTTCTCTACCAAATACATGTCTTTATATTTAGTCTTTAACAATTCTTCTGTATAAAATCCTCCTTTGATTATATTGCCATTTTCATCTTTCAAAATATAAGTCACAGGCTTTGTTTTCTTAACTTCTGCTATTGTAAAAAGCTCTCCCGTCCAGTTAGGGGTATATCCTTTACTAAATACATGTTTATATTTAGATATCCTTACACTATCCCCCACCTTATATCTTGGCTTTTTAACTTGTACTTTAGATGCTAACCTTTCATGTACATCTTTAGAGTTCTTAGCACTTACTTGGTTAGGCTTCATCCCTATGGATCTATGTACTTTATTATTATATATCCTTATTAACTTTGGAAGTAAATCCAACCACTTGTAACTCCCTTGTGCACTAAACTCTCTATACAACCAATTCTTTAAAGTTCTCTGGAACCTTTCCACAATAGCCGCCTTAGTTGTAGAGTAAGTGTGGTAGTGATTAATATTTAGAATTTTCATTAGTTTGGTAAAATGTTCATTAAAAAATTCTTTTCCGTTATCAGATTGAATATTTTTAACTCCCTTTGGGAGAATAGTTTTTATAGCTTCTGTGACTACTAATCCAGTTTTATTCTTTAGTGGAGCAGCATAAGCTTTTTTAGAAAATGTGTCTATTAAAGTTAAAATATATTTATTCCCAGAATTCTCTCTAGCATAATTCCGCATATCTATTAAATCTATTTTAACAGTTTCGTTTATACCCAACACCTTAAAAGACCTTCTAACAAAGTTCTTTCTCGCGGGCTTATGCAATTCGTAAGCAATTTTTTCCATTTTTTATTCTTTATTTTTAATGTTAACGTATCTGCCAGTCTCTGTCATTTCAAAAACACCTCCATTGCTACCAATTAACATACCATCACTCATTCTTTGATATACATAGTTTTTTGGCAAATATGCCTCTCCATCTAAAGTCTTAAATCCGCTTAAAGATGTAGGGTCTGCAACCAACAATTTAGGATTGTACATCATCAAATCGATTTGATTATTGTCTTGCATAAATTTATTAGTTTTATTGTTAAACCTTAATGCATGTGATTTTAAACAAATATCAAATTTAATATTGTCTTGTCTAAAAGTTTTAATATTATCGTCATACCTCAAAACCTGTGACATTAAACAAATATCACTCCTATCTTTGCCTTCAGGTACATTCTTTATTAATTTGTCCTCTGCATCCCACATATCGCTATCTAATGTTAATACATTATAATATTTATCCCCCTGTTTTATTATGCTTTTCTCACCTTTTGTTAATATTTGATTAACAACAGCCACATCATTTGGCAATGTTCCAGGTAAAATGTTTGTTAATTGCTTATTTTTACCATCAAATTTAAGACCGTCTAAAGTCACAGTCTGATGTTTTGTAACACAATCGTTCTCATCAACAGCGGGTTTAACACGAACTAGCCTTTTATTATTAAAATCCCAAAAGTTTAGATCCATTTTTGGTACTTGAGAGACGTTTACAACATCATCGCTTTCTTTACCAGCAAACAAATTACTTATTTTTCGCTTTTTGGCATTCCAAACACGATTCTCCGATTCCAAAAATTTATAATTATTTTTGTCTTGTACAAAGACACCATCTTTTCTTATTAAAGTTTGCTCTAATGTGGGTACATCGGTTGAGCTTTCACCTCGTTTAACATTAGTAATTTTGCGTTTATTAGCGTTCCAATTATTACTCTTGGATTCTAAAAACTTATATTTAGTATTACCTTGTACAAAAGCATCACCTTTTCTGGTTAACATCCGCCCCAAAGTCGATACATCATCAGTAAACTCCCCACCTTTAACACTACTAATTTTATAATTTAAAGCATTCCAACCATCATCTTTTAGATTTAAAGTAGTTTCTTTAAAACTTCTAGCTTCTGGTTTACTATACGGGTTATATACGCGATAAAATTTATCTATCATCTTTTTATTTAATAAACAATTCCACTTTCCCTCAATTCTTCTATGATAGAATCTATCTCATTATCCACTCCAGAATTTCCCGCCAATCGGCTTAACCAAAGCAGTCTTAACCTATCTACAAGCTCATTAGGATCGTCCCAATAAACATAGTCTATTTTATTACCAGTTACCTGCCTTAAACCTTCACCAACAGTCTTAAACAGGGGTTTAATTATATTAAGATATTTAGTGTGTTTATTACTTGACATCGCCGCACCTGGTTTATAACCCTTTAAATGTGCATTTGTAGCTTCCAAAATCTCTTTATAATTTTGCAAATCAACCTGACTATAGTTTACGGGTTCTTTTAAAGTTAACAATTCCCACAATCCCTTTGTCCCTTTATAAATTGTTTCTCCAACTGTAACATCATCATTGGCAATTTGAACTTCCTGATTCCCAATAAAAAATTTATTTCCTTCTCGCCTAATACCATATGTGGTGTCTGTCATACTACTTCTACTAAGGTAATTTCCTAAATAGTCTGATGCTAAAAGACCAAAATCTAATTTGTGCGGTGTTATCTGGGTTATTCTTGGTATTCTAGACGGGGTCTTTTCTAAAATCATTGGGAGAACTGGCCTCTCTGTTTTTGTGGCTAATTTTTTTAATTCATGCAAAGGCTCTATTAACGGTTGGAATGTTTGGAACCTCTCTTCAGCCTCTAGAAATTTACCACGTTTTAACGCCCTATATTTTTCTCTTATTTGTTTTGCAGACTCTACCAATTCTTGTTGAATATTTGTTTTCATTTTATTTACATTTTATTTATCTCATTTGTCAAAGGATTATACTCAAACACCTTATCGTGTATTATTAGGCAATATGCAGATGTGTTTGAAGGGACATTTTCTGCAGTTTCAATTTCTAATTTAATATCTACAACCCCCTCTTTTACTGATTCATTCTGCCTAGAACAATCTATTACAATTAGAGGATATTTCTTTATAAAGTCAGCTCTGTTAAACATAGGATCGGGGACGGTGTTGTAGTAACTCTCCCTAAACCTCACAAACATCTCATAAGCTTTAGAGGCATCTCCATTTTCAAAGTCGAGATTTAAATCACTATAAGGATAATATTCAGAGTTTAAAAACACTTTGATATTTTTCAATTTACAGTGATCAAATTCATCAGTTATTTTTCGTGCACTGTTGTCCCTACCAGTTTGGAAACCAAATATAATATACCTGGGCTTCTCCAAACTCGAAGACGTCTTAACTGACCATGTATGTCTCTTGGTTTCGGGGTATGATGGGAGTTCGTGTAGCTCCAAACTTCTAAATGCAATTTGCAAATTTTTATTTTGCAATAACATCTTTTGTAATTGAAGCTTCTCCCCATCAGATGGCACCACATGCGGCATCACCCACTGAATCGATTTAAGTGTAATTTTAGGAATAGGATCGACACCAGTTGGAGCATTAGATGTTGTTAATATACAATTTAAGTCGTTTTTGGATCTTTTCAACACCAATTCTTGTTTAACATTTACTAAAACCTTATTAAAATCCTCAAACACACCCATTAACAGCTCTAACGGGACACAAGTACTAAACTTGCCGCTTTTATGGAACTCCTTTAAATTTTCATCAGAATCAAATGCTACATTTGACAATTTAGTTGTTTTATTGTAAGAGCACAATATTTTCATAAGACTGGAAATTCCCGGATTTCTTACAATATCTATTTCTTTACCAGCAACTTCGTATCTAATTTCATCAAATAAGAATGCAAATGCATTATTTATAAAATGTCCTTTATCATGATTCTCTATGTCTCCTTTAATATACAGATAACTCCTACATGGGAGTGTTAGTAAATCTTGATTATTTATGCATATTCGAATTTCATCGGAATTATTTATTGCCAAAGTGTTGTGTGGAACATAGGAGTGATTTGTAATTTTAACCACGCTATCGTCGTATTGGAATTTTCCTGTAACGTCTAGAAAATCTTCCATTTTTATTAATAGACAATTTTAACTTCAACCCAATTGATCGCAGAAACCTGGCATTTTGCACACTCAGTCCGTTCTTGTAAATTCTCATATCTTTTTTATATGACAAGTAATTGTAGTTTCTTCTTTACTAAAGTCAATTGGCTTGTCGTGTTGATCTGCAAATGTAATGCTAACAACATCTAAACTTCTCTTATTTACAGGGAAGTATATAATATTTCTGGGGACCTCAATAATTTTGTAGCCGGGAGGAGCTTCTGGGTAAAAACTGTGTATGGTGTGTGATTTGTCACCATTTAAATAAGACCCATTCGCAATATTACATTTTACTCTAATCACATTTACATTATTTATGTTGATTTTATTTACGGATTTAAACGCAATATCTGGAGTAGAAAATCCTTTAAATCCCAATAATTCAGACCCTAAACACGGTTTTGTAAAATCAAACACATGGCTAGAATGCAATGTGGCTTTCATAGTTTTATTATCGGCTATAAGTACAAAATCTGGGAGTTGCTTTTGAATTTCCTTCGCAAGCTCAAACACTTCGTATGTACCTTCAGCAATTTCAATTGCATTTGGAGCTTTGTGATCGTAATAATACACATCCTCACCCTCGTCTATAGTTAATTTTGTGTCTTTAAGTTTATTTAATTTTGGAACTAGCCCTTTGTAAAATATAAGTTTGACTTTTGTATTAATTAATGCTACTTTATTTTGTATAATAACTTCAACTTTACCATCTAATGCCCGGTTTAATTCGTCAATTGTGACCTCCCCTTTTGGGGTTGTAATTTTGTGCATTTTGTAATATGTCAAAGTATTTAGAGGTTTTTTAACATTAAATATAGAATTATAACTTTGAAAATCTACCAGTCCAATTACATAATCACCATTTAATTCTATAGGAGGAAAGAACACCGACTTCAACTCTGGCTCTGTACCCGTAAATGTTACAGTAAATGAATCCATTTTTATAAACTAAAATTTTTCAGAAATGATAAACATAAAATTCCACAAATGGAACTGTTTAAATCTTGTATTTGATCAGTTGTATAGTAAATTTTAGATGGTACAAAATATTCAATTACCTCTTTTGGAGGCTGTATTCCGAATGGGTCAAAATATATTACAATATCTTTATTTTTACGATATGCTGTCCAATGTGTGCCCCTGTCACTGTCTAAATTAATAATTCCACATTCTTTTACTTTTGGTCTCTGTTTTCTTAGCTCGTTTTTTAGGTACACTCCTCGAAAGTGAGGCACGTCTCTTGCGGCCTCTAACAGCTGAAAGTTGTCCATCTTTTTTATTAAATTTTAATCCCATTCCCATTTTTGCCTTGGCCTTCATCAAATTTGTCACTGCATAAGCTGCTGCTTTTTCGGCCAGATTGGCGTCCTTTGCCGAAACCCTAGTCCAAGCCTGGTCCGCTAATCTCATATCTGCCTTGTTCCGGGCGGCTGTATCAGGATTATTCATGTAGAATATGTCGTGCTCTTTACAATAAGAGTCTAGCTTATTTTTTGGAGGTACATTTCTGGCTAAATTTTCACGTATCTTAGTTCCAGGGCCACAATATGAATATGACGGTATGTCGAGGGGGAAAGGAAGGTTGTTTATAAGGGTATTTAACAAGCCACGGCCTCTATATAGCTTTAAGAATAATCCCTTACCTTGGACCTTTTTACACTTTCTCTTTGCCATTTTTATTATATAAAAAATGTCATTTATTCAACAAAAGAACAAATTTAAAATAGCACATAAAGAAAATACACCAAAGAAGTTGGGTCTATTTCCTAATAATATTCGCTGTCTTATAATAGGGCCTAGCGGTTCGGGGAAGACCGTTGTAATTTATAACTTAATTGTAAAAAAGCAAGGGTTAAAGTTTACAAATTTATATATTATATCCAAATCTTTAGAACAAGAAAAATATAAAAAATAATTGAAATATTCCGTCTGTGTGATGAAGTTAAATTACACACATATTCAAACTGTGAAATCACACCAAATGATGTAGAATCACACTCAATAGTTGTATTTGACGACATAAATAGTCCAAATATCACACAATTTTTCTCAATGGGCAGACACAAAAATATTAACAGTTTTTACTTGTGTCAATCTTACAGTAAAGTAAACAAACATTTACGTGACAATGTTAATTTTCTAATATTATTTAAACAAGACGATTTAAATTTAAAACATGTATATAACAATCATGTGGGAAATGATTTTTCATTTAACCAATTTAGAAATCTCTGCCATCAATGCTGGGACAGGTCTAAATATGGCTTTTTTGTAATAGACAAGGAAAGGCCAAAGAATAATGGTAAATACAGATTTATGTTTGACCAATTTTATAGTGACCAAGTGCAAGAGTGTTAATGCCATCCAGAATAAACCTCTTGTCGTCATCAAAAGAGAGTACCTTTTTGTTCATCGTTAATGTTTGAAGATGGTGGTTTGTGGATTTAATTCTTGTAACATTCTCATAGTAATCTTCCCCGGTTGCAAGACAGTTTAAGTAATGTTGGTGTCTTAAGAGATGTTTAACTGTAGCATTGTCAGCCCCCTTTGCTTTTTTAACCTCTAGCTCATTTTGCTTTTCTTTTTCGTATAACCATTGTAAAGGAATGAAAGAGTATAATTTTGGCCTTAAACCACAATATTCATACATAATTTGACCATTTAATTCGTCTTTAAACTTGCCCGTAACTTTTTTATTTTTATCAGAGTATAAGAAATGGTCTTTACTATATGCAGAGGTGTCGAAACAGTCCAAGTCACATTGTATTTCCTTGTAAAAGTCCTCTGTTACTATAGAATAAATAAGACTGTCTGTGTCTGTCATTAGGAACTTTTTATTCTTAAATTTTGACATATAATTATAGTGGAAATCATACATTAATACTTTACTGATATCCAAAATGGTCATTCCTAAATATATTGGTTTATCAAACTTTACAATTAATTTATTTAAATGTACAGCATGCAAATTGTTATCAAACATTTTGCTACAGTCAAACCTTGGCTTTGTAACGTACTTTGTTAACTTAGACTCGTCTACAAGATGTATATCACGAAACTTACGTTGGTTCATAATTTTTCGACCAAAGAGACTGTTATTTAACAGTTTGTAAAAGTCTTTTTCAAAATCGTGTTTAGCTTTTTATCGCTTTTCAATATTAAAATTAATATAGGGTGCAAGCCATTTCGACTGTCTAAATTTTAAAATTCTGTGGTATTTTGTAACTACCAAACCCAGTTCTTCGTATTTTTTTAGTGCTTTATAATGTAAAATATATTTAGTTTTGTCATTTAAATTTGGTATTAATTTTCCATTCATTTTTTCTGGTGCGAGTGGGTAGTCATTATGTAAATCGTGTAAACTTTTATCGTATTTTAAATCAACTTCCAAAATAAATCCAAAGTTTTCATTTTGATTGTATTTATAATCTTTCTCATTTGTCCATCTAAAGCCATCGATGGGCAACGACTCGCACATTGCTGTAGAGTATAGCGAGTTACAGTTTAAGTATACAAGATAGGTGCTTTCTTGATTTGGGTCATAATATTCGCCCATGTACTTATTATTGGCTTTAGCATAGCGCGTGGAAATCATACTTACACCGCCTCTAATGGCATGTTCTATAAACAAATGCATGTCAATGTCACGAAATAATTGTAATTTTATGCCGGTCATTCTAAGACATGCCTCCCATGTTAGTCCAGGCAGTGAGTACATATGGACAGGATCAAGTTTATAATCCTTTAAACATAAGTCCCTAAATGTCTCAAACACATCAGCCAATAACAACACATCTGTTTTAAGGTATAAATCGTGATATTCTTTTAAATTCTTTATATTAAAATGATTCCATACGTTTTTAGCATGTTCATATTGTGCAGGAGATATACATTCTTTGGTTAGACTACTGTAAAATGCCTCTATGGGTGGGAGAGGCTCTAAAAACTTTTCTGGTCCTGTCATGTATTCGTACGGAAATTCGCCCTTACGTTGTAGTAGTGGATTGTCTATAAATCTAAATGTATTTAAATTGGAAGCTAATTTGCTTAAGGGAAGGGACAGAAAGTTGTAGGAATCCAAAAATACTAAATCATCAACAGAGAATGAAATATACTTTTCCATATCTTTGGCTATGCAATTCAATTTGCGATTAAATTTTCCTAAGTGTTGCATTATTAAATGACCATCATAGTTTTTAAGATTGTGGAAGAATACTGGAATTTTCTTAGTTACTTTATAGTTTAAATTACAAGAATTATGGGTGGGCCCTCTGAACTCGCCTGTTAAGTGACAATGGTCGCGCACTTTATCACACAGTAACGGCTGGCGGCATATGTGGCAGCGTGTAGAGTCTTGGAATAACGTTTCTTGCTCTGGAGTCATTACAAGGGGAACATATACTCCCATCTGACTTTTAATAAAGTCATAAGTTTTAAATAACTTTTCGAAAAACACATCCATTACATTTTTACCGCTGCACAACTCTTCGTAAATAATTTTAGAATCTCTCACTACAACATAAGCAAATCCAGAAGGAGTGTGTTTGCCAGAGTTTATAAAGTATTCGAAATCTGCATAAATCACAAAGGGAGCTTTAAGTTGATATTTGTAATTCGTAAATTGTAATGTATCTTTTTTAGACATTTGTACTCTTTGGGCACCAAAGGTTTTACAATATGTTATGTGACGTTCCAATATATCTTTAGTGTAAAAATGTTGCACACATAACTTGCAAAAATATTTCTTATGGTCATGTTTTGTAGACCGCAGCATTAACTTATCAAAATCACGAATTAAACAGTAATGTGATTTGCGGCCTTGTTGTAAAAGCAACAGGTTTGCGTGCGTATTACTATTTATTTTAGTTATTCTCAATGGATATATTAATTTTCCTTCAATTCCATATACATTAACACTTATATTATTTTGTTTTTCAAATTTATCAATGTCGGATATTTTTACGGGATATTCTATATTTGTCATATTTAACTGACCTACGTGGGGTTCGTAGTAAAATACTCGATTTGCATGTTCTTTACAATTCCTTGGATTTAAGCTTGCTAAAATACTCCACAAAAAACATTTATTATCACTATTTTTAATATTTAAAACAGCGTGTTTTGATTTTATATTTTCTGGTGTGGGTATGTATGACTTGGGAGTTAAGGGTTTATACTTGTAAACATGCAGCTGCCAGTATTTAGTCTGGTCATATATCCATCCACTGCCTTCTGATTGAAATTTGTGTAAAGATGTGTCGATTTTTAAAAGTGAATTTTCAATTTGTGTCTTTAATTGTGCTTTCTCAATTGATAAATTAGTTAAACTTCGAAAGTTAGCGATAGTTTCTTTATCAATTAATAATTCACCATTCTTACTAACTGTGTGTTTGATAAATTTCACTCTCCTAATAAGAATCCATTTTATTGGTAAAGGACATGATTGAAGGGTGTTTAATATATCCACAGACTCACCCTGAAACTTAAACATATTATAGGGTCGCTTGTCACATCGTAGGTCGTGGCGTTTCTTTTGACAGTTAATAGCCTTCTTACACACATTACAAGTATTGTGGTTCTCTAGCATATGCATTTTAAAATTATTGTTATTATCAAATATTTGATGGCATTTTTTACAAATTTTAGGAATAACTTTGTGAACAAGTCGATAATGGCGTAATAAATTGCTTCTGTTGGAGTAAGACATAAAACAGACTGCACAGGTCAACATGTTGTGTTGAAATGAGATGTCGTGCTCTGCTTTTTATAAACAAAAATTACCATTTTAAAAATTTAAATACGATAAAAATTCAAAATATGAAGATTTTAGACAAAAACACAAATTCAACATTTTTATAAAAACTAAGCCCTTTATCAAAAATCTGGGAAACTACTTTTTAGATAATTGTATAAAGTACCTCCAAACCAAATTTGAATTTTAATCAAAAATGAAAATGTTTTCAAAAATAACGATTCCCTTTCATCTTAAAAGTTATTAAGTCACAAGAACCACTCTAAATTTTTCTAAGTCCAGAGTAAAAAAAGCATATTTTAGCCGAAATTATTCTAAGTACTGAATTTTTTCTAAGTCCAGAGTAAAAAAAGCATATTTTAGCCGAAATTATTTTAACCACTAAATTTTTCTAAGTCCAGAGTAAAAAAAGTATATTTTAGCCGAAATTATTCTAACCACTGAATTTTAAGTTAAAATCTGCAACACTGAAGGTCTTGTTGGTGCTGGGGCTGTAGGATATGAAGTGAGGACCTAGCCTGCAGCAGCTCTTTATATAGCCGACAATTCACAAAATTAATTTGTAAAATTACGCATCGGTTACTATGCATCGGTCGCTGTGTCCTTGGTGCCGATCTTGCAGAATCTCCTTCAAGGTTGATTGTCGTCCTTGTGGCGATAACCGAGTGCACTTCTAAGTTGTTTACATGTGTTGTTTATTTAGTGTGGAGTTATTTTTGAACTCGTGGATTTCTGCAAAGGATGTATTAAAATGAATTTAGAGCAAAATTTAAAAATATATGGGGAAAATGTATTTAAGGCTAGGGTACTGGCCAAAAAGAAAATTTGTGTAGGGTAGGATCGGGCGTCGGTCCAAAAACTGATCCCCATAAGAATAACATGGGAAAAAAGCGCCGAAAGTGTTGTCTCTTTGCCAGTTCTTATCTACTAAGCGATCTGGCTGGTTTTCGAACTTAAAGCCAAAAATGTTGCTTTACATGTTTTTACCATATTTCAGTAAAATCGGACCATTTTTACGAGAGTTATCGCACCCACGGACACATACGCATATATACATACACAATTTTGAAAGAATGGAGTTTTTGGCATCTGGGGACCTCAAAACGAAAAGTTATCATGGTCCCGGGCCTAGGTCTTACCATGCCGACTACGGTAATAGCTTCTTCCCTATAGGGGAAATTCGCTAAAAACTGCCTGTAATAAAGTGTGCCTAAAATAAGTCAGGATTTAAAATCCTGCTTTTCTGGAATTTCAACTACATACAC
This sequence comes from Allygus modestus, assembly GCA_963675035.1. Classification (NCBI taxonomy): domain Eukaryota; kingdom Metazoa; phylum Arthropoda; class Insecta; order Hemiptera; family Cicadellidae; genus Allygus; species Allygus modestus. The sequence continues at coordinate 117,059,755 of OY776113.1, forward strand.
ATGTAGAATAAACAAAAATACTGTATGTAACTTTACTAATAGCTAGCAGTTTATATTTGGATATTTATCCTGCTTATTTATAATGATAGGTTTTCCTACATTTATTTATTATTCTAAACTAAACTAAAAAACAAAACAATGTTGTACTAATTGTAATGTGCTGCTAAAAGCTTAGTACATATATATACTCCATGTAAGTAAACAGAAAAAAATTAATCATTATAATCACTATGAAGTTTACTCATACTAGGTCGTTTATAGTGGTAATTTAAAACAAACTGATAAACCTATAAACTACTGATTATAATAGACATTAAATTTATAGATCAGTCATTTATTCCTTAACCCTTAGATTACCTAAATTTTTTCTCTTGACCCTTAAACAACTTGGTGAAACAAATTAATTTGGTCATATAGGTTTAAAGTTATATTCATGCGTGGTTGATATTCATTCGTGACTCAAATCTCTCATCTTAATCCAAGAGGGAATTTAATTTTTAAAATAATAATGTGCAACTAAGCAATTTATTATACAATATAAACACAATTATTGTTTACAATCTAGAGCGTTTACTGTTGACAGCGATAATCGATCTAATATTCTATTATATAAATTTCATTTTCTTCAAATTGAAAGTTTACGAAACATGGTTCAAGACTAATGTATGTAGTCATAGACTTTAGAAGTAGAAATATACATACTAAAAATAATATGGAAAAAAGATATATTTCGGAAAATCTTTATAATTCAATAAAATCATAGGAACCACTTCAGGTGTCAGCTTCAAACTCTGAACTTATGGCTCTTACTGAGATTTGGGGATCTGGATAAAAAAGACAAACCATTATAGAGATAACAAATTCATTTACTCACGAATAATTAAAGGGTAACAAAATTAAAAAAGAAACATTCTTGAGTTTAAATATTTATTCAAATTTAAAATAAGCCTGGAATTCATGTATTTGTCTCATTATATATAATCATACCACATTATCGAAAAGTTTTAACTATAATTTATCCCCTCCTCCCTCATAAACTTAAATATTTTGTGTTTTTAATTGTAACCTAACGCAGCCTTTCAAGTAAATTGTGTAGGTGTATGAAATAAAATAATAAAATTTTGAGTTAACCAAATTCAAAACACCAAAAACACCACTTTTTGGGTTGTCTAATAAAAATTGTAATACTAAATACTGTACATATTTTGATGGAAACGAGTTCGATACTACTTGAAAGGCCATACGCATAGTTTTTTACAGTAATTTGGTCTTGGTTTAAGAACCAGGTCTTTACATACTAATCTAACGTGTAATAAATGTTATAACGTAAAAATGAATAGTTAAACACATACACTATCTAACAGTATGGCAACATAACAATGTCACCTTTGCATTAAACTAAATTCAACATTTGTGAGGATATTTATATTCAACACGATAAACTAAGTTTAACGTTTTTTAGTAATAATTTGTTAACGTACTTGGTTGAATAAATTGAGGGCCTAGCTGAAATTGGCAACATTTCAGGAAATATTAGAAGGCAGTCCGTTTATAAGTGGCAGATATTTTGGTTACCGTAAACACATACTGTCAGTTAAGTTTTAGTGTGATGAGTGTATAGTGGTGGGTATGTTTCATTTAGTAAAAACAAATAAATAAATATAATCTTTTGTCACTAAGCCAGTACAGCAGTTGACAAAGTAAATAATATATATGCTAAAGTCAACAATATATAAAATAGGCCTATATACACAAAAATATAATCTTATGAACTAATAATTGGTACAATAAATTTATATGTAGTACATACATACTATGTACTATGTATGCATAGTATACTAGGTGAACTGAACTGACCGAGGCAATTACTATAGAAAATTTAAAATTTACAACAAACACCATAATAGGGGTCTTTAGCCGATACCATTGGCTGCGGGTGAGGCTGGTGACCCCGCCGCCCCCATCACCATTGGTGGATTTTTATTTTCGCGGACTTTTACTTTCGCATTTTATTTTTTTTATTTAATTTTTTCTTTTATCAATATTCATAGATCTAATGTTAATTACCATAATTTACGTAATTTATATGATAGTTACACTGTTTAATATGCATAAATCACTGTAATTAGAGCAATTGCTCATAATTTGCAAACCCACCGCCCCTGACGTCATGCAGATTGGTTATGACAGTGATTTATGATAATGATATACCGACAAAGGAGCCACCCCAACATTCCCAGACATGGGGTTGTTTCGACACACACAAACACACAATGAGAGTGATTGATGATAATGGTATACCGACAAAGGAACCACCCCAAACATTCCCAGACATGGGGTTGTTTCGACACACACAAACACACAATGAGAGTGATTGATGATAATGGTATACCGACAAAGGAACCACCCCAAACATTCCCAGACATGGAATAGATTTATTTTTATATTAATTAGACAAGGGTGGTTGTTGTGCCAACAACTGCACTACAGGTGCACCAGCCCCATGGGAAACGCTCAGCCTAGAGATTCACAACCCACATTATGTGTTATTAACATTTTCAGACTGAGTGTGTTTTTTTGCCACAACACCTGCGACGTATCTGCACCCACCATTGGAAACCGAAACATCAAACCATCAGTCAGCCCCACTCCTTCTTCACTACCATCTCCAGCTCATACTATCATGTACTGTTTTTATGTGCGAGTTGTTAGTGTACAATGGGCGATGCAAGAAGAGTGATCAATGCGTCAATGTGCAAGATACATTATTTAAAACGCCTTACATTACGTGAAAGGTTAGAAATCAAGTTGGTGTTGGATAGAGCGAGAGACGCATTTTATGGTGAGCACTAAGGAAATCATGAAAGAAAAAATTACAAAATCCATTATATTTAATGAAAATCTAAATAGTAATTACACGTACGAACCATGCGAGGATGTGCAGCAGTTAACATGGACTCAAATTGCGATGGATGAAATGAGATTCCGTAGACCGTTGGAACTGATGTTGGTAGAAAAAATTAAACATCGAACCTATTGCAACTATATGCATCACAACGAGTGCGCAAAGTTTAATATGAGGGGGTGAGCAGACACAACACCAGAAAGTAGCGCAGTAGAAGTCACACGGTACAGACATGAACGCTTACGTTTCCGCGGATGATTATATCAAATTATTTATTGATGAGATTGAGGTTATGAAAAATAATGCTAGTGATCATTCATTGCCAACACCACCACCGCCACCATCTGTAAAACAATCAACAGTCAGCAAGAAGCAAAAGATACCATCTACCGTTGAATTGGAAACCAAGAAACCAGGATGGGTACCGAAACCATCAGATGATTGTGGTGTCGTGGCAGGAGGATGGTAATACATTTGCTGTTCAAAACCCAGGCAACAAAGGACAAATATTATTAAAAATGTAATCATACGATCGTTCAGATGTGGTGTACATGTGCGGATTATTTTTTGAAAAAATATGGTTAAATGCAAAAAGTGTTAAACAATTAGTTAATAAATTGGAAAATATGTGGATTGATAAATCATCAGGCGAGCCGAAAATCACAGGATTAACTCAAACTGTTACACATCGCAGTACAGTTTCACAGCCGCCAAAACCGAAGAAAAAAGCAGAACGTAAGAAACCAGTGGCACAATCAAACAATTAGAGTAGCTGCAGGGGCAGTTTTTGTGTGATCATCTGCGCGCGGCTACATTCGAGTCTAGACATGTTTTTTGCTGGAGCAGCTGCGGTGCCCCCGAGTGTCACCATCAATTAGAGCAGCTTCAGCGACGCGTCAGTTTTTTTGTGTGAACATCCTTGGAGTTCCATTCGAGTCTAGACATGCCTGTTTTTTGCTGGAGCAGCTGCAGTAAACATCTGCGCCACCATTAATCAATTCGAGCAGCTGCAGCAACGCGCTAGTTTGTTGTGGGAACATCTGCGCGACCACATTCGAGTCTAGACATCTGTTTTTTCTGGAGCAGCTGTGGTGTCTGTGGATAAAATGCACTTACGGCTTATAAGGCGAGAGCGCGGCACGATGAGCATCATTCCCAGTCACCTTCACGTCTAGTCCACATCCTACTTCTAGCATCATGAACACTTCCGAGATCTTGAGTGGAGTTGACAACAACGCACCTGTCGACCTGAGAACTAAACTCAACAACTGTAAATCAGATTCACCGAACTACACCAGGATCGGAGATCTCCTTGAGGAATGTGCCTACCTCATCACTCCAATGGAGCGCATCACTACACCATTTGGCGCGACTATCATAGTCATCCTGGAGGGGCAGGTTGGGGACGACTGCTTCCTACGCGTAAACCTACCTAGACGTTTCAACGAAGTGGTGAGCGACATCGACATCCAGAGATACAACAGAGAAAAACCCTCAAACAGAAGAAAGCCAAACTCAAACAGCACACAAAGTATTAAAAAAACCTGCTTGATGTTGGGTTCTTTGATCCACCCGAACATCTAATCCATCCCGAGTGTGCGTCGCAGCACCTCTGGCCAAACCCGCACTCTACTTCCATCACTCAAGTAGATTCTCCACTTCCGGTTTCTTTACTGTCTCCTACTTAAGGCAGGGTCTCTTCTAGGCGGTCCAGGATCTCCTCCGGTACCCAGGGTTGCGGTCCGGACATTCCCGAGCGGTAGGGGGTTACTATGCTTCTGCCAAACCCACTCACAACGTGAGTGCGGCAACGTCACAATTAACCTACGTGGTAGATTTGACGGCCTCGACGTCGGCTGATGGAGACTGGGTCTACCTTCGTCCCGTGGTCCCCTGTGCCGCAATTGTCCCTGTCCCCTCCTGGGACGATGTGGCAGTCGAGGACCGTAACGTCGCTCGGCAATCGGACCTCTCCGATTTGGATATGGGAGCGGATCACGCCCGTACCTATCAAATTCCCGACGAGAGGAGTGGTGAGGTGTGGGGGGGACGTGCCACCCCCACACCCTCGGGTCTGCGTCAAAGGGGTTCATCTCGGCGGTGTCTATCACGGTGACGCTCAATTGGGTGGCACCCATCCCGATGGCGTTCATATCGGTGGCGCCCAACTTGACGGGGCTCGACGACTCTTCGGGGACCTGCTGCACTCCACCTGCCGTATCGCTCTCGCACTCTCTCGTTTGAATGAGTGGGTCTGGACCGCGGCCGCCCTGCAGCGGAGTGGTTTCGCCTCAACCGTGGACGCTCTGTACCGGCAGGGGCTGGCCTTTCCGCAATCGCGGGCCTCAGGTTTTCCCCACCCAAAGGCACCACCCTTTCGTTCGCTGGGGGGACAGAACTCGCCTCTTCCGCTTCAGAATCATTTAGCGAAAGGCACGGAGACTCGCCCCGACGACTGGAAGGACAGCTGGCAGCTCCTGTGGATGTTTCTGGGGTTGGCTCCGCATCCCTTGATGAAGATGCTGCCTGAACGGGACCCGACGAACAGGGAGGGGTGTCGTCTGTTTCCATTGTAGTCACTTCTTTCTCTGCTGCCTTCACCTCATCTGCCGGTTCAGGACCGTCACTAATGGTTTCGGCAACTATCAGTTCTGATTGAGGCTGAATGCCGAGGTTTTCAGAAGCCCGGTCAAGCTCCTCCATCAGCGGGCTTGGCGCGGGAGAACGCAGGTCAACAACCACCACGGGGTCGAAAGAGATCGGAGGGTGGCCTTTGCTGTTAGAAGTGTCAGCGGGAAAGGACTCCCGATCGAACCTTCCCCGCTGCAGAACTCCTGCGATCGTCCTCCGCGCCTTGCTGGGATAGATTGAAAACCCAAGAACCCACGAATTCCTCGCCAGCTTGTCCCCGAAAATGCAGGTAATTACACCACAGTATACCGCGTCCCGCTGCCGCGGACATCGAAGAGGAGTTTCTAACAACCGACACCCCTCTTGGTAACTTTCCAAACCCTCCTCGGTGGCCACAGCCTGCAGGAAGTCTCATACTACTTCCATCTCGGACGATCTCGGAAACCCCATTGAGTCGTACACCTGGATCTCTTTCACTTCTGGCCTAACTACCAAGAACGACCAATGAGCATGGGGTTTACTTGCCAGAGATGTAGCGGGAGGAATATCATCTCCTTGGTGAAAATATCCAACCCCACGGCTCGTCCTCAAGTGGCCTGGTATTTCCCACTTTGCCAAGCGGAGAGAAAACCAGTATCAACGCAATTTACCTGTGGGGAGGTTAGGTAAAAGGAACTTCTTCTTTCAATGATCCTGAAAACGAGTTTATTACCCATCCATGGAGGAGTTTCTCCCCTTGAAGTGTATCCAGGTCCAACGGGCTCAGGTGTACTAATGGGCGCACACTGTCCATTTTGGGGGTTCAGTTTTAATCGTCACCCCAACTACACAGACTTGTCCACTAATACCAAAATACTCTACTCTACTACTCAGCATGCAATTTCACTCAGCATGCAAGATCACACGGCAAGCAAGAAGCGAAGTCATGCACTAACTACAGCAATCCAAGAAGAGCAGAAACAGGCACAACACACTCCAAACCAAGCGGTGTACACCACCTGTAACAAACAAAAGCGAGCATCAGAACCCTCAATTGCAAGAACACCCTAATCCTAGTAAAGATCTGCTACACCCTAGAGTTTATTGGCACATTCAGTTGTCAAAAACTACCCTTTCCACAAAAGGTTATTAATCTTTGACGTGGGATACATGCTTGGTTTTTGTTGCGCAATCCTCCAATTCGTAGAGGTTCACACCTCTCTTTTCAACCACAGCACACGGGCCTTGGAATTTTGGTGCCAATTTCCCGACGATAGCATTGGCTGCAGAGGACAAGACATATATCCGTCGAAAAACCAGATCCCCCACCTCGTAAAACACCTCTCGTCGCCTTAATTTGTAATATTTAGACTGGCAAAGATAGGCAGCCTTGAGGTTACCTTGAGTTCGATCTTATAGTTCTTTGAACTGTTCTGCACAGCTTCGCTGAACCTCACCCATGGTAGGTTCTACTACGTCCTCCGAGGTTTCTAAAACGGGCCCACAAATGGCCCTAGGGGGTTTCAACTCCCGCCCTAGGCACAGCATGGCTGGTGAGTATCCAGTGGAAATGCTTCGCCGTGATCATGGAAAACTGCAGCTCCTCCAAGTACCAATCCCACGCCTTGTGATTTTCCCGCACATACTGTGTAATCATGGTTTTGACAACCCGATTTGGACGTTCAACGGGATTTCCTTGAGGACTGTATGGAGCAGTGGTTTGTAATTGTATGCACCACTCATCTGCCAGCACCTTGACAATCTTGGACACAAACTGCGTGCCATTTTCACAGATCATCATCTCTGGGGCACCGTATCGCATCAGGACAGTCTTCAACTTGTTCGAGACGTTCTGAGCCGTAGCAGCCCCAATGGGAGCCAGCTCTGTCCATTTGCTGAAGGTGTCTTTCACCACTACCAGAAACCGATGGTTAATCGGGACCGAGGCAACGGACCAATTAGGTCAACCGATATGGTAAACCATGGACCTTTAGGTCTCCAAAAATACATCTTTCCGGCTGGTTTGACTTAAGCCGCCTTATAGGACTGGCAATGAGGGCAACTCCTTACATAGAGTTTCACATCCCTCCTCCAACCAGGCCGAAAGTAACGAACCGCGATACAGCTAGTCGTTTTCTTTACATCCAGATGTCCAGAAGTGGGCGAGTCGTGGTTCTCGCTTAGCACCGCTCGCACCTTATCTGAGAGAACACACATCTTCCTCTCCGGGTTCTCATCAACTGACTTGCTAAACGATCGGCACAACTGGTTAGCTCGGACACAGTAGTTGCCATACCGCTGAGGATGGTTCATCAAAAAACCGAACATCCGGTCATACCACCATTTGCCGCAGCTAAGTGGTCCTCCCTTACGATATTTGTAACCGTTTGGGCTGGACTACCACCATCAGGAATCATCACCATAGGCACATCAGTCACGGGTTCTATTGGCCCCCCTTGGCCATCGAGGGCTTTCTCGTCTAAGGCGGCTACCTCAACGGGCTCTCCGCTGACCTTGTCACCCGTCTCGTTCGGGTTTACTCCCACTGGATATCAAGACAAATCATCAGCTACCCGGTTTAAGGTGTCTTTGCGGTACTTGATTTCAAAATCGTGTTGCTGAAGCTTCATGACCCACCGAGCTAATCTCCCACTTGGTTCACGTAACTTAATGAGCCAGCCCAACGCGATATGATCCGTGATTGCCACAAAGTGGTATCCCTCAAGGTAGGGTTTGAATTTGCTGACCGCCCACACCAGAGCCAGACACTCCTTTTCAGTGGTGGAGAATTTTCACTCCTGGTCCATCAATGAGCGGCTTGCATACGCAATCACAAACTCCTTGCCATCCGGCGCTAGAGTGAGTGCGGCTCCGACGCCGATATTTGAGGCATCGACCTGCAATGTGAAGGTTTTCGTAAAGTCGGTGCAGGCCAGAACCGGTTAGGAACATAACAGAACCTTCAACTTCTGGAAAGCTGCCTCTTGTTCTTCACCCCAGTGCCACTAGGCATTTTTCTTCAACAAGTGCCGCAGTGGTAAGGACACAGTTGCAAACTGTTCAATGAACCTCCGGTACCACGACGCAGCTTCTTCACTGTCGTTGGCGTGGGAAAGTCTCTGATCGATTGTACCTTCTCGGGTCAGTGGTTATGCCCTCATAGTTCACCACATGCCCAAGGTATTTCAGTTGCCTTTTACAGAAGTGGCACTTATCGGGGTTACGTTTCAAGCCCGCTTCTTGGAGGCGATAAAAGACCAGTTCCAGAAGCTTCAATTACTCATCAAAGGTCGTTGACACCACAACCAAGTCGTTTAAATAGGCGAAAACATTTGGCTTGAGTTCAACACCGATCACCATGTCGAGTAGCCACTGGAACATCGCACCAGCACAGTGTAGGCCAAAAGGCATGACCGCAAACTGATAGAGCCCTCGGCCAGGAACTGTAAACGCAGTTATGGCCCTGCTCTCAGTTTCCAACGGTACCTGCCAGTAACCAGTTTTCAAGTCCAACGTGCTGATGTATTTTGCCTGTCTGAGTTTTTCCAATATACCGTTAATTCGCGGCAAGGGATAAGCGTCTTTGATTGACGAATCATTGACAGATCTCATATCACAAAAAACCGGAACTTCTCCGTGGTTTTCTTAATTAACACCAATGGTGATTTCCAAGGACTCGTGGAGGGTTCGATCACCCCTTGTTGCAGCATATCATCAACTTCCTGGTTTATGACAGCTTGCATCGACGGGTTACGAGGATAATATCGCTGTTTTACGGGGACTACATTCTCCTTGAGCCTTATCCGGTGCTCAAGCAGGGTAGTCTTGCCTTCAACATCATCGAATTTTGGCAGTTTTTCATCTAAGAACTTCGCTAGCTCACGATCTTTCTCAGGTGACAGAGAATCCAAGGCACTGACTGCGGTGTCCCCTGATCAGTTTGAGTGAGAGGTAAAATCGCCTTTCGATCAATACGAACAAGGTTCATCTCCTCTAGGCACCGCACACCCAGAATCAAGTCGTACGACAGATTTGGCATGTAATAAGCCTCCCAAGAGTGAGTTGTACCACCCACTTCACCAGAAAGCCGGTATAACAATCCAGCCTCGTGGTTCGACCCATCAGCCATCCTCATCATAACACGAACTTGCTGAAGTTCGACACGTTGCTCAGCCAGAAGTTTCTCAACTCGAGAACCGATCAAGTTCACGCTGGCTCCGGTGTTGGCAAGAGCCCGGAAGGTTTCGCCAAACAGGTCCACCTCCACAAAGGGTCTCACGTCACCCCCATGGGCTCCTTCTACGGCTCCGGTAAAACTCTTCCTGTGGATCCACTCGATGGAGGTCATACGTCGTGTTGCGGTCCCAGACTCAGTCGACCTCCCAGGTTCTGAGTCCGGCCGCCGTTTCCCGCCCGACAGTCACACCAGGTTGTAGCGACACTCTCCTTCTTGCAGTGATAACACCGCAACCTCTTTGGTTCGGGACAGTGCCTGAAACGATGGTGACGCCGGTTTACTGGCTGCCGTTGATGCACTGGACTAGTAGGTGGCCTAGGATCTGATCGATCGGACCTGAGTTGGACACCCCGCTGAACAGCTGGACCCTTACTGCCCGTATTCTCCTCCCTCTGAGCATAAACGAAGGCAACAGGTTCTCCTTGACCGGTCACCCCGCTATTTTTCCCCAAGACGGGTTCAACAGCAGCATTTTCCAAGCCTCGATCATGTCTTCGCTTATGCACATAAGTGCTCTCAGGAACCAACGCAAGTGCCGGATGAGGTTGGGGACGGAAGCTATTTCAGTCCCGAATGTAGGCCTCGTACTCTTCGGCCTGACGTGTCAGTTCAGGAATAGTAGCAAAATTACTACGTGGCACCATGAGCTTATAATCTGGTCTCATATTTGTGAAAACCAGATTCAATTTTTGCTGGGGCGAGAAGTCATGGCTACGTCAGATCATAGTTGAAATAGCGGTTAGGTAACTGCGGAAAGGTTCAATTTTACCCTGAGTCCGCTCTCGAATCTCCTCGTCAAGGTTACGACGGTAACCTGGTGGGAAGAACTGAGTTTCAAAGTCAACTCTAAAGTCCTCGAAACTTGCCCAAGTACCTTTCAAGTTACGGCACCACAGAAGAGCCTCCCCTCGCAGGAATTCCGGCAACGCTCTCAAGACATCCTCAGCCGTTAAGGAGTATATGAGCTCCTCAAGCCGTTCGAGGAATGAGACGGGATCTCTTCTCCCATCGAATCTTAAATTCCACTTCCTAACTAAGATGCATACTGGTGCAACTTCACGGCCCGACCCGCTATTATAGAGCCGGCTGGAAAGTGGCACTTGATCAAAAACCGAAGTCGCCTTTCCAGGCTAACGCTCTCGAGACATCGGTTTTGAAAAACCTCCATGCGAGGCACCCACTTTCCAGGTCGTAGGTTTGACACCTCTTTATTCGCCTTTCTAGGTCCAAGTGGCCACATCGGGTTGCTCAAGACCCCACCCGGTGGGTTCCAAGTTCCAGCTAAACGCGCTGACCACATGAGGCATCAGCGTCGTAGGTTGTTGACACCCAGCGTCAAACGTTGATTGGCGCAAAGTCTCAGCAGTCACCCGCTTGCCTTGACGCAGGTTTTCATGATCCAGATAGCGTGATTGAGCAAGACGGAGGTACCCCAATGAAGACTGGTCACCCCCGTCCATTGGTCCCCACCCCGCACTTGGAGGGTTTGTGTGAGGGGCCGTTGATAAGGGGTTCAACTGACCGTCATTGGGTATTGGCTTGCCAAATCTCTCAGTGGATGTCACTCGTGTGCTGGAGAGATCCCAGGGAGCCGCTCGTTGCTGTTTTTCAACGATGGTATCAGCCTGACTGCGAGACTTCTTTAACACCTTAGCTAAAGTTCTCCGGACCATCCCTGCATCAGCATCAGGCGAAAGCCCCAACAACTCGCGGACTCCAACCAACTCGTCCGCTAAGGATGGAGGCTTCCTCTCTCACTCAACTGAGGCACCAGTGACAGGCTCAATATAACTGCCGCTAAAAGCCCCATGAGAAAAGCTAGGAGCTTGCTGACCGCCAGATGTCACTTACAGGGGCTGTTGGGTTGTCATCATCACATCGGTGTTAGTTAAGAAAGGCCATTGACTTCTCGGGTCTTTCCAGAAGTGATAAAACCTTTTCCTTAATCCTAGACTTTTCCTTGATTATCAAGCCCAAATCTTGCCATCTCCTGGACCAGGTCCTCCTTTCTTAACTCATGGATCCACCCTACTCTTAGGTCCTCATGGGGGATCGTAGGGTTTCACCCGCAGGAGTAGGCAGGTTTGTCCTGGCAATTGATCCTGCCATTGTAAACGTCTAACTCTGGAAGAGATCAGTCGGTCTGGACGTGATTACGAACGTCGCAGCACTCGTTGTCACAACAGCGGTTGTGGTGACATGGGTTTGATCACCCGATGTCACGATGTCCGATGTATCAGGCATTATTAAAATTTATCCTGAGGCAAAACAATTCACTGTAAACACAGTCACCCCTTATGTCACAAAAAATATCAAACAACACTACCCTTGGCTGAGGGTCGGTTTATAAAATAATCATACTTTGATTAAATAAAACAATATACCAAGTTTCACGACTCAAAAAGGCACAGAGCTCTTGTTTATATAGTGGCTGCAATATCACAACCAAATTTCTCAAATTTGATAACTTAATATCATAAATAATCAATAAACACTGTCCAATCGTTCGGGCACCATTTTACTGTGACGTTTTTCTCGAAAACGAACAAAATAGTTTTTTCTTTAATCCGGGAGAAAGCCGTCTCAGACCTAGCCAGCAGATTCGCTTGAGTCTGGCGTGCTGGGTCTGTCCAGTGTTCTTAAAAATTAAATTTAGTTATGGTACAGATTTATATTAATTAAATAAAAAAAAACTTAAAGTCAGGTGTGAGTAGGGGGCATTGGATGGTTCAAAACCAGCACAGGCGAAGTGAGGACGCGAGGACGCGAGGACGTCCCCCCCCCCGACCTTCCCCATAGCCAAGCTCGGACCCCCCCCGACCTTCCCCATAGCCAAGCTCGGACCCCCCCCCATGACGTCATCCCCCCCATGACGTCATCCCCCCCCATGACGTCATCCCCCCCCATGACGTCATCCCCCCCATGACGTCATCCCCCCCCCCCGACCTTCCCCATAGCCAAGCTCGGACCCCCCCCCCCCGTTTGCAACATTTTTCATGATGAGGAAAAACTTTCAAAAATTAATAACTAGCCTATTTACTCACCGATTCCCACGGGACTTTTTCCAGAATGTAGGCCTATCCCAGAGGAAGCGAATGACGTAAGAACCCCATAGATCCGCCATTAAACAAGGCCGCTATTAATTTTTAAACGCGTTTTCCTTATGGGATCTCAGCTGTTTACCGACCGATTTTGATGAAATTTCACCACATGTAGGGCGGCGGCCTAAGTAAACCATCCCTTAAAGAAAATTGAGAATCCACCGTTAAATAGGCCCGCTATTAATTTTTAAACGCGTTTTCCTCATGAGATCTTGGCTGTTTACTCATCAGCGGTCTTCCAGACCCATCATGATGGTTCAAAACCAGCAAAGGCGCGGTGAGGATGCAAGCCCCCCCCCCCCGTGAGCGACTCCGCGGAGTCACGTGTCAAGGCGCGTGCTAGGGCCTACGTGACCGCCCGGGGTTGTTTACTCATTAGCGACTTTCCCTCACTCCTCCGGCGAGGCCTCCTCCCGACCGGAGTGTTATTTATAAGCGCGTCCTCGAGGGTTTCATCAGTTTGTCTTTGGAGCTCTTACTGCGCGGACGAAGTATTGCCGTCTCCGAGATACACTTTACAACCTGTGCTTGTGCGACTGTGTGGAGTTTTCTCTTTGGATATCTTAAAATGTAAGTAACATTTAATTTATCTTTTCATCAGCCGATTTACCAATGCTCTAAATCCCAATTAGCTAAAATTAATATTTAATATTTTATATATCACAGTGGAAAATAAAATTTGGTTTTGCTTAGTAGAATTATAGACGAGATTAAAATCGCCATGTGCGAGCGAAACAAAGATAAAGACGTGTAACAGTGTTAGGAATGTCATAGGAGCTATTCTTGTAATTTATTTCTGTCTACTATTAGAAGGGTACTGTTACCAAGCCCCGATGTACTGTATAGATACCCGATGTTGCAGATGGCTGTTCCTCGTATGTGTGAGGTCTGCGGTCGCTTCTTCGCTGGAACCCTGGCTCGTCACACGGCAGCCGCTCACAGGGACCGCCATTTCGACTGCAACGTCTGCGGGCGACGCTTCGGGCGAAGCGACAACCTGCGACGCCACCTCGCAGCAGTTCATCCTCCCACTCCTCACGATCAAGCGCCAGGTATGGTTTTAGGTTAAATAGGAAACCACCAGTAGATTTGTTAAGCACTTCTCCAATATCCTCATACACAGTTCCTCACCCTTGTATTACTGGACTCAAACTGGTGATTGAGATGAGGAAGAGGTCGCCAGTCCTCTATGCAGTTCCTCACGATCAAGCGTTAGGCACGGTTTTTACGTTAAACAAGAAACCAGTACTAATGACTTGTTTTCGAGAGTAAACGGCTTTAGCCGAGTAAACAGATTCAAGTAGTAAACAAGGGGCTGCCAGCCTCCGTTCAGTTCCTCACCCTTGTATTACTGGACTCAAACTGGTGATTGAGATGAGGAAGAGGTCGCCAGTCCTCTATGCAGTTCCTCACGATCAAGCGTTAGGCACGGTATTTACGTTAAAAAGGAAACCAGTACTAATGGCTTGTTTTCGAGAGTAAACGGCTTTAGCCGAGTAAACAGATTCAAGTAGTAAACAAGGGGCTGTCAGCCTCCGTTCAGTTCCTCACCCTTGTATTACTGGGCTCAAACTGACGTTCGAGAGGAGGAAGAGGTCGCCAGGCCTCTATGCAATTCCTCACCCTTGTATATATTGGGCTCAAACTGGCGAACGAGGTGAGGAAGAGGTCGCCAGTTCCTCACCCTCATGTTTATCGAGGTAACTAATAGAACTTGTTTTTCCTGTTCGCAGGCCATCCATGCCCGTTATGCTCCATCGCCCTGGCGAGCCCCGAGGATCTTCACCACCACATGGAAGCGGTCCACGGTGCGATCCCGTCAGCTTCGACCTCCTCCACCGCAACACCACCCCTCAGAGACCCACGGCCCGAGTGTAACGCGTGCGGGCGACGATTCGCCCGCGAGGACCTGCTCCGGCGCCACGTGCAGCTGGTGCACGCCAACGGGGTCCGCTGTCCCGAGTGCGGCGCCCTTTTCCGCAGGGTCGCTTATCTCCAGCAGCACGTGGCAAGCGCTCACCGCGGCATGAGGTTCGCGTGCGCCTACTGCGACCGAGGCTTCACCCGGCGCTACAACCGGGACCAGCATGAGGCCCACAACTGCCCCATCGTGAGGAACCTCGTTGTTGACGAGATGCCATGCCTACCCGTCCTGTCACCCGAGCCTCAGCCCAGCCGCGAGCCCCAGCCTGGACCCAGCCGCGAGCCCCAGCCTGGACCCAGCCGCGAGCCCCAGCCCGGACCCAGCCGCGAGCCCCAACCCGGACCGAGCACGGCACCCGACGGGATGGTGGGTGGTGGCGGACTACCCACGTTCCGCACCATTCAACGAGGGTTCCGCGGACGCCTCCTGACCTTCGGCCTGTCCCGGCCCATGGAGGACTTCTTGACCGTGGAGGACGCGCTGGTGCTGCTGTTCGACAGCGTCCTGGAACTGCTGGCCGACGTTAGGACCCGACACCCAAACATCAAGGTCAAAATGTTCCTGGAGTGTGAATTCGCCAACGTCCACGGGGCCACCTGTCTGCGGGCGTTCAAGACGAAGAACGTGCCTCTCACCGCCGCGTCCAACTTGGAGGACTTCCTGTCAGCGTCCTTCCACAAGCTGGAGGAAGAGAAGGAGCAGTGCCTGCTAGTGGGCAGCGGGTGGAGCTATCTCCGGATACGCGACCTGGAGATTCGCGTCAATCTCTACACCCCGTTGGGAGAACGCGGAGCCCGGTTCGTCCAGCTTCCCAAGACCATCTGCGAGACGCGCGCCGTCATCAACGTGCACAACCTCGATGACATGTGCTTCGCGTATGCCGTCTTGGCTAAGTTCGTCGCGCAACACCCGGAGAGGCCCACATCGTACACACCGGACATCATGGCTCGCTACGACTGGGTCGGCCTACGCTTCCCCGTGGCTGTGAAGAACATCAAGGTCTTTGAGAGGAGGAACGCCATCAGCGTCAACGTGTACGGGATCGAGCGCACCATGGTGGGGAGACGCCCCGACGGATCGCCAAAGTTCCAGGACCGCGTGTTCCCGCTGAAGATCTGCAAGCGGGAGTTGGAGGATCACCGGGACTTGCTGTACGTGACCACCGGCGGGGACAGTCACTACGCCTACATCACAAACATGAGTAGGCTTGTGCGACACCAGCTGACGTCCCACGTCAACGCCATCCACGTGTGTAAGCGATGCTTCGCTTACTTTGACAACCGGCCTAACAAGCTGCAGCTGTCCGGTGCCGAGCGCCTGGAGGAGCACATGCGATACTGCACCGCCAAGGCCCCCCTCCGCTTGGACTTGCCGAAGAAGCAGCAGATCCGCTTCACCCACCCCGAGTACACTCGGCGCGAGCGCTTTTGCGTTTATGCCGACTTCGAGTGTGCTCTGCAACCCGTCGCCGCTGACCCTGCGGAAGCACCGCCCGGCACGAGGCCCCTGCAACTGCACGTCCCGTACGCCTTTGCCTACCAGATCGTGGACTCGCTCGGTTTGGAGGAGTTTGAGCCCCACGTCTACTTCGGGGCTGACGCGTCCAAGGTCTTCATGGAGAGGCTGAAGATGGACGTGCTGGCGCTGTGGGAGTTCCTATTCAGCATGAGAGCTCTGCACCCTTCTCTGACCCGGCAGGAGATGGACGAGTACCTGGCAGCGACTCACTGCTACCTCTGCGGGAAGGAGTTCACGGACCAGGACGTTAAGGTGCGGGACCACAATCACGCCCCACCCTACGAGTTCCGAGGAGCCGCACACCGCTCGTGCAACCTCAGGTACCGGGAGCAGCGACACATCAACTGCTACTTCCACAACCTATCCAACTACGACGCCCACTTCGTAGTGCGCGAGCTGGCCATCGACCCCGGTGACGTGGACGTGTTGGCCCACACGGAGGAGCGGTACATCGCTTTTACCAAGCGATTCCACTTTGGTCAGCCCGGGGACAACCAACGTCAGAGCAGTTTCGCGGTGCGCTTCCTAGACACCTACAGGTTCCTGTCCATGAGCCTGGCCAACCTGGCGGCAGGACTTCCCACGGACAGGATGCGTGAGACGAGGAAGCGCTTCCCCGACGACCGGCTGTTCGACCTGGTGCGTAGGAAGGGCGTGTTCCCCTACGACTTCGTGACGTCCTACGACACACTGTACAGGACCAGGGAGCTACCGCCCAAGGAGGCGTTCAGGAACTCCATGACCCTGGAGGACATCAAGGACGAGGAGTACGAGCACGCCCTCAACGTGTGGCGAGCCTTTGAGTGTCAGCACCTCAAGGACTACGCGGACAAGTACCTGCGATGCGACATCGCCCTGCTCACCGATGTCTTTGAGCAGTTCCGCGACACCTCGCTGGCAGAGTACGGGCTGGACCCCGCCCACTATTACACCCTGCCGTCCTACGCCTGGGACGTAATGCTCAAGACCTGCGGTGTGGAGCTGGACACGCTGCAGGACTTTGACATGTACCTGTTCGTGGAGCAGGGGATCCGGGGAGGGATCTCACAGGCCATCACCCGCTACGCCAAGGCCAACCACGACAGGTGCCCGGACTACCACCCGGACGAGCCCACGCGCTTTCTCCTGTACCTGGATGCCAACAACCTCTACGGCTGGGCCATGTCCCAGTGCCTGCCGACCGGAGACTTCGAGTGGCTCAGCCGTGAGGAAATCCAGGCGTTGGACGTCGCGGCACTGGACGCAGAGGCTGATCGAGGCTACATCTTGGAGGTGGACCTCCACTACCCCGCGCGCCTACACGACCTGCACAAGGACCTTCCCTACTGCTGCGAGACGAAGCGCCCGCCAACAGGGAAGTTCCCCAAACTGTTGACGACCCTGGACGACAAGACGCACTACATCTGTCACTACAGGGTCTTACAGCAGGCGCTGCAAAACGGATTGGAGCTGGTCGCGGTGCATCGGGCGATCTCGTTTCGCCAGTCGCGGTGGTTGGAACCGTACATCCTGATGAACACGGAGCTGCGGAAGAAGGCCAAAACGAAGTTTGAACAGGACTTCTTCAAGCTCATGAACAACGCGGTCTTCGGCAAGACCATCGAGAATGTACGGAAGCGCCTCAACGTGAAGCTGGTGTGCACCCCGGAGAAGTTTTCCAAGTACGTCGCCAGATCCAACTTCCTGGACCGGACGTACTACACGGAGGACGTGGCCCTGGTGCATCTGTCCAAGGTCAACATCGTGTTGGACAAGCCCGTCTATGTAGGCATGACAGTCCTGGAGCTGAGCAAGTGGCTCATGTACGAGTTCCTGCGCAAGATGAAGGAGCGCTACGGTGACCGCCTCACCGTGGACTACATGGACACGGACAGCTACGTCTTTGACATCGTGTCCCAGGACGTCTACGCCGAGATGAAGGAACACCTGGACGACTTCGACACCAGCGGCTATCCGAGGTCCCACCCCTGCTACAGCCCCGTCAACGCCAAGGTCATTGGAAAGTTTAAGGACGAGTGTAACGGTCTGTCCTTATTCGAGTACCTCGGCCTGCGGTCCAAGCTGTACTTTATGGACATCGAGGACGCAGCGACAGGCGGCAGCAAGGCTCTCAAGCGGGCCAAGGGGGTGGCGAAGGGCGTTGTCAAGAACGTCCTCACCCCCGACGACTACAGAGAGTGCCTGTTTGAGGGGGTCCAAAAGCGCACCACCAACGTCCGCTTCCAGTCCCACTTACACCGGGTCTACACCGTGGAAGTGGACAAGCTGAGCCTCAGCCCGACTGATGACAAGCGGTGTGTCCTCCCCGACGGCATCCACACTCTGCCGTGGGGACACAAGGACGTCCCGCCGCTACCAGCCAGGAGAGGAGATCGACGGATGGAGGTGGATGGTGAGGAGGAGGAGGGGCAGCCCCAGGATGAAGACGAGGAAGAGGAATTCCCAGTTTAGTTTTAATATTAATTTTAAGAAAAATTTGTAAATAGTATTTGTAAGAAAATATAATAGCTTTATGTACAGCACGAACCTGAGTTGTTTATTTCCTCCCCTTTGCTCACTCAAAAGCCGGTAGGCTCAGAAAAACTAAAGTGAAAGGCGTTATGGGCCGTTTGGCCCGAGCCGTGCAGCTTAAAAAGCCCCCGCCAACCGGGAGCGATTGGCGGCGCGTGTCGGGGACGGCCCTGAAGGAGTTGCCCAGGAAGGAGTTGCTAAGTGGTTTGCTGACGCTCAAGGTTGCACCCTCGAATTACTCAGCGGTTTGCTGATGTCCGAGGGGTCTCGTGACGCGCCCTCTTTGGCGACCTTCACTGCCGCTTGGCGGGGGCTCAGCCAGTGACACGCGCCGCTGGTATATAAACCTGAGGTCCAGCCCCGCTGCCTCAGTTTTGCTAATTTTTTAAATTTAGTAAGGAGAAGTCCATCTCGCGACGTGAACGACTCCTCACAGTATGGACATTTCCAGGTCGCCAGCTTCGATGGTGTGGCGACTGACCGTTTCAGTGATGGTGCTGGCGGTGGTTGTTCAGGACTTCGTGGAGAAAAGTACATGGTGCTGTAGCCTTCCATCGCTTCCAACTCCTTCAACAACGTCTGGACTGATTCATCCACTTCAATTGCACTAGCCATGTTTGTGTTTACTTTGCAACATCACTAGACAAACTGAATGAAGGAAGCGATGACAATCACTTAAGTAACATAGCTACGTACCGTACAGTAGAAGGCGGTGAACAATTCTCGAAATCGCGGCAATTATCGCTAATGAGTAAACAGCCTGAGGTGGTTCACACTACAACTTATAAGACTACATATACTTACGTTTAACAGATCTCGGAGTATGGTGCGGTAAGGACTAGCACAGCACTGAAGTAGAACGTCTACGCACACTGAGCTTCAAACACAAACTGAATGAAGGAAGCGATGACAATCACTTAAGTAACATAGCTACGTACCGTACAGTAGAAGGCGGTGGACAATTCTCGAAATCGCGGCAATTATCGCTAATGAGTAAACAGCCTGGGGCAGTCACGTAGGCACGGGGTGATGACGTAACCGCGGTCCACGACTTCACTACTTAAGGTAGACCAATGCGTGCGTTAGGTTTACAGACGCAGGTTTAGGTTAGGTTTACAGACGCAGGTTTAAGTTAGGTTTGAGGATGCATGAACGTCGCGACGCAGGTTTAAGTTAGGTTTGGGGACGCGCGCGCGCGACGTTCATGCATCCCCAAACCTAACTTAAACCTGCGTCGCGACGTTCATGCATCCTCAAACCTAACTTAAACCTGCGTCTGTAAACCTAACCTAAACCTGCGTCTGTAAACCTAACGCACGCATTGGTCTACCTTAAGTAGTGAAGTCGTGGACCGCGGTTACGTCATCACCCCGTGCCTACGTGACTGCCCCAGGCTGTTTACTCATTAGCGATAATTGCCGCGATTTCGAGAATTGTCCACCGCCTTCTACTGTACGGTACGTAGCTATGTTACTTAAGTGATTGTCATCGCTTCCTTCATTCAGTTTGTGTTTGAAGCTCAGTGTGCGTAGACGTTCTACTTCAGTGCTGTGCTAGTCCTTACCGCACCATACTCCGAGATCTGTTAAACGTAAGTATATGTAGTCTTATAAGTTGTAGTGTGAACCACCTCAGGCTGTTTACTCATTAGCGATAATTGCCGCGATTTCGAGAATTGTTCACCGCCTTCTACTGTACGGTACGTAGCTATGTTACTTAAGTGATTGTCATCGCTTCCTTCATTCAGTTTGTCTAGTGATGTTGCAAAGTAAACACAAACATGGCTAGTGCAATTGAAGTGGATGAATCAGTCCAGACGTTGTTGAAGGAGTTGGAAGCGATGGAAGGCTACAGCACCATGTACTTTTCTCCACGAAGTCCTGAACAACCACCGCCAGCACCATCACTGAAACGGTCAGTCGCCACACCATCGAAGCTGGCGACCTGGAAATGTCCATACTGTGAGGAGTCGTTCACGTCGCGAGATGGACTTCTCCTTACTAAATTTAAAAAATTAGCAAAACTGAGGCAGCGGGGCTGGACCTCAGGTTTATATACCAGCGGCGCGTGTCACTGGCTGAGCCCCCGCCAAGCGGCAGTGAAGGTCGCCAAAGAGGGCGCGTCACGAGACCCCTCGGACATCAGCAAACCGCTGAGTAATTCGAGGGTGCAACCTTGAGCGTCAGCAAACCACTTAGCAACTCCTTCCTGGGCAACTCCTTCAGGGCCGTCCCCGACACGCGCCGCCAATCGCTCCCGGTTGGCGGGGGCTTTTTAAGCTGCACGGCTCGGGCCAAACGGCCCATAACGCCTTTCACTTTAGTTTTTCTGAGCCTACCGGCTTTTGAGTGAGCAAAGGGGAGGAAATAAACAACTCAGGTTCGTGCTGTACATAAAGCTATTATATTTTCTTACAAATACTATTTACAAATTTTTCTTAAAATTAATATTAAAACTAAACTGGGAATTCCTCTTCCTCGTCTTCATCCTGGGGCTGCCCCTCCTCCTCCTCACCATCCACCTCCATCCGTCGATCTCCTCTCCTGGCTGGTAGCGGCGGGACGTCCTTGTGTCCCCACGGCAGAGTGTGGATGCCGTCGGGGAGGACACACCGCTTGTCATCAGTCGGGCTGAGGCTCAGCTTGTCCACTTCCACGGTGTAGACCCGGTGTAAGTGGGACTGGAAGCGGACGTTGGTGGTGCGCTTTTGGACCCCCTCAAACAGGCACTCTCTGTAGTCGTCGGGGGTGAGGACGTTCTTGACAACGCCCTTCGCCACCCCCTTGGCCCGCTTGAGAGCCTTGCTGCCGCCTGTCGCTGCGTCCTCGATGTCCATAAAGTACAGCTTGGACCGCAGGCCGAGGTACTCGAATAAGGACAGACCGTTACACTCGTCCTTAAACTTTCCAATGACCTTGGCGTTGACGGGGCTGTAGCAGGGGTGGGACCTCGGATAGCCGCTGGTGTCGAAGTCGTCCAGGTGTTCCTTCATCTCGGCGTAGACGTCCTGGGACACGATGTCAAAGACGTAGCTGTCCGTGTCCATGTAGTCCACGGTGAGGCGGTCACCGTAGCGCTCCTTCATCTTGCGCAGGAACTCGTACATGAGCCACTTGCTCAGCTCCAGGACTGTCATGCCTACATAGACGGGCTTGTCCAACACGATGTTGACCTTGGACAGATGCACCAGGGCCACGTCCTCCGTGTAGTACGTCCGGTCCAGGAAGTTGGATCTGGCGACGTACTTGGAAAACTTCTCCGGGGTGCACACCAGCTTCACGTTGAGGCGCTTCCGTACATTCTCGATGGTCTTGCCGAAGACCGCGTTGTTCATGAGCTTGAAGAAGTCCTGTTCAAACTTCGTTTTGGCCTTCTTCCGCAGCTCCGTGTTCATCAGGATGTACGGTTCCAACCACCGCGACTGGCGAAACGAGATCGCCCGATGCACCGCGACCAGCTCCAATCCGTTTTGCAGCGCCTGCTGTAAGACCCTGTAGTGACAGATGTAGTGCGTCTTGTCGTCCAGGGTCGTCAACAGTTTGGGGAACTTCCCTGTTGGCGGGCGCTTCGTCTCGCAGCAGTAGGGAAGGTCCTTGTGCAGGTCGTGTAGGCGCGCGGGGTAGTGGAGGTCCACCTCCAAGATGTAGCCTCGATCAGCCTCTGCGTCCAGTGCCGCGACGTCCAACGCCTGGATTTCCTCACGGCTGAGCCACTCGAAGTCTCCGGTCGGCAGGCACTGGGACATGGCCCAGCCGTAGAGGTTGTTGGCATCCAGGTACAGGAGAAAGCGCGTGGGCTCGTCCGGGTGGTAGTCCGGGCACCTGTCGTGGTTGGCCTTGGCGTAGCGGGTGATGGCCTGTGAGATCCCTCCCCGGATCCCCTGCTCCACGAACAGGTACATGTCAAAGTCCTGCAGCGTGTCCAGCTCCACACCGCAGGTCTTGAGCATTACGTCCCAGGCGTAGGACGGCAGGGTGTAATAGTGGGCGGGGTCCAGCCCGTACTCTGCCAGCGAGGTGTCGCGGAACTGCTCAAAGACATCGGTGAGCAGGGCGATGTCGCATCGCAGGTACTTGTCCGCGTAGTCCTTGAGGTGCTGACACTCAAAGGCTCGCCACACGTTGAGGGCGTGCTCGTACTCCTCGTCCTTGATGTCCTCCAGGGTCATGGAGTTCCTGAACGCCTCCTTGGGCGGTAGCTCCCTGGTCCTGTACAGTGTGTCGTAGGACGTCACGAAGTCGTAGGGGAACACGCCCTTCCTACGCACCAGGTCGAACAGCCGGTCGTCGGGGAAGCGCTTCCTCGTCTCACGCATCCTGTCCGTGGGAAGTCCTGCCGCCAGGTTGGCCAGGCTCATGGACAGGAACCTGTAGGTGTCTAGGAAGCGCACCGCGAAACTGCTCTGACGTTGGTTGTCCCTGGGCTGACCAAAGTGGAATCGCTTGGTAAAAGTGATGTACCGCTCCTCCGTGTGGGCCAACACGTCCACGTCACCGGGGTCGATGGCCAGCTCGCGCACTACGAAGTGGGCGTCGTAGTTGGATAGGTTGTGGAAGTAGCAGTTGATGTGTCGCTGCTCCCGGTACCTGAGGTTGCACGAGCGGTGTGCGGCTCCTCGGAACTCGTAGGGTGGGGCGTGATTGTGGTCCCGCACCTTAACGTCCTGGTCCGTGAACTCCTTCCCGCAGAGGTAGCAGTGAGTCGCTGCCAGGTACTCGTCCATCTCCTGCCGGGTCAGAGAAGGGTGCAGAGCTCTCATGCTGAATAGGAACTCCCACAGCGCCAGCACGTCCATCTTCAGCCTCTCCATGAAGACCTTGGACGCGTCAGCCCCGAAGTAGACGCGGGGCTCAAACTCCTCCAAACCGAGCGAGTCCACGATCTGGTAGGCAAAGGCGTACGGGACGTGCAGTTGCAGGGGCCTCGTGCCGGGCGGTGCTTCCGCAGGGTCAGCGGCGACGGGTTGCAGAGCACACTCGAAGTCGGCATAAACGCAAAAGCGCTCGCGCCGAGTGTACTCGGGGTGGGTGAAGCGGATCTGCTGCTTCTTCGGCAAGTCCAAGCGGAGGGGGGCCTTGGCGGTGCAGTATCGCATGTGCTCCTCCAGGCGCTCGGCACCGGACAGCTGCAGCTTGTTAGGCCGGTTGTCAAAGTAAGCGAAGCATCGCTTACACACGTGGATGGCGTTGACGTGGGACGTCAGCTGGTGTCGCACAAGCCTACTCATGTTTGTGATGTAGGCGTAGTGACTGTCCCCGCCGGTGGTCACGTACAGCAAGTCCCGGTGATCCTCCAACTCCCGCTTGCAGATCTTCAGCGGGAACACGCGGTCCTGGAACTTTGGCGATCCGTCGGGGCGTCTCCCCACCATGGTGCGCTCGATCCCGTACACGTTGACGCTGATGGCGTTCCTCCTCTCAAAGACCTTGATGTTCTTCACAGCCACGGGGAAGCGTAGGCCGACCCAGTCGTAGCGAGCCATGATGTCCGGTGTGTACGATGTGGGCCTCTCCGGGTGTTGCGCGACGAACTTAGCCAAGACGGCATACGCGAAGCACATGTCATCGAGGTTGTGCACGTTGATGACGGCGCGCGTCTCGCAGATGGTCTTGGGAAGCTGGACGAACCGGGCTCCGCGTTCTCCCAACGGGGTGTAGAGATTGACGCGAATCTCCAGGTCGCGTATCCGGAGATAGCTCCACCCGCTGCCCACTAGCAGGCACTGCTCCTTCTCTTCCTCCAGCTTGTGGAAGGACGCTGACAGGAAGTCCTCCAAGTTGGACGCGGCGGTGAGAGGCACGTTCTTCGTCTTGAACGCCCGCAGACAGGTGGCCCCGTGGACGTTGGCGAATTCACACTCCAGGAACATGTTGACCTTGATGTTTGGGTGTCGGGTCCTGACGTCGGCCAGCAGTTCCAGGACGCTGTCGAACAGCAGCACCAGCGCGTCCTCCACGGTCAAGAAGTCCTCCATGGGCCGGGACAGGCCGAAGGTCAGGAGGCGTCCGCGGAACCCTCGTTGAATGGTGCGGAACGTGGGTAGTCCGCCACCACCCACCATCCCGTCGGGTGCCGTGCTCGGTCCGGGTTGGGGCTCGCGGCTGGGTCCGGGCTGGGGCTCGCGGCTGGGTCCAGGCTGGGGCTCGCGGCTGGGTCCAGGCTGGGGCTCGCGGCTGGGCTGAGGCTCGGGTGACAGGACGGGTAGGCATGGTATCTCGTCAACAACGAGGTTCCTCACGATGGGGCAGTTGTGGGCCTCGTGCTGGTCCCGGTTGTAGCGCCGGGTGAAGCCTCGGTCGCAGTAGGCGCACGCGAACCTCATGCCGCGGTGAGCGCTTGCCACGTGCTGCTGGAGATAAGCGACCCTGCGGAAAAGGGTGCCGCACTCGGGACAGCGGACCCCGTTGGCGTGCACCAGCTGTACGTGGCGCCGGAGCAGGTCCTCGCGGGCGAATCGTCGCCCGCACGCGTTACACTCGGGCCGTGGGTCTCTGAGGGGTGGTGTTGCGGTGGAGGAGGTCGAAGCTGACGGGATCGCACCGTGGACCGCTTCCATGTGGTGGTGAAGATCCTCGGGGCTCGCCAGGGCGACGGAGCATAACGGGCATGGATGGCCTGCGAACAGGAAAAACAAGTTCTATTAGTTACCTCGATATACATGAGGGTGAGGAACTGGCGACCTCTTCCTCACCTCGTTCGCCAGTTTGAGCCCAATATATACAAGGGTGAGGAATTGCATAGAGGCCTGGCGACCTCTTCCTCCTCTCGAACGTCAGTTTGAGCCCAGTAATACAAGGGTGAGGAACTGAACGGAGGCTGACAGCCCCTTGTTTACTACTTGAATCTGTTTACTCGGCTAAAGCCGTTTACTCTCGAAAACAAGCCATTAGTACTGGTTTCCTTTTTAACGTAAAAACCGTGCCTAACGCTTGATCGTGAGGAACTGCATAGAGGACTGGCGACCTCTTCCTCATCTCAATCACCAGTTTGAGTCCAGTAATACAAGGGTGAGGAACTGAACGGAGGCTGGCAGCCCCTTGTTTACTACTTGAATCTGTTTACTCGGCTAAAGCCGTTTACTCTCGAAAACAAGTCATTAGTACTGGTTTCTTGTTTAACGTAAAAACCGTGCCTAACGCTTGATCGTGAGGAACTGCATAGAGGACTGGCGACCTCTTCCTCATCTCAATCACCAGTTTGAGTCCAGTAATACAAGGGTGAGGAACTGTGTATGAGGATATTGGAGAAGTGCTTAACAAATCTACTGGTGGTTTCCTATTTAACCTAAAACCATACCTGGCGCTTGATCGTGAGGAGTGGGAGGATGAACTGCTGCGAGGTGGCGTCGCAGGTTGTCGCTTCGCCCGAAGCGTCGCCCGCAGACGTTGCAGTCGAAATGGCGGTCCCTGTGAGCGGCTGCCGTGTGACGAGCCAGGGTTCCAGCGAAGAAGCGACCGCAGACCTCACACATACGAGGAACAGCCATCTGCAACATCGGGTATCTATACAGTACATCGGGGCTTGGTAACAGTACCCTTCTAATAGTAGACAGAAATAAATTACAAGAATAGCTCCTATGACATTCCTAACACTGTTACACGTCTTTATCTTTGTTTCGCTCGCACATGGCGATTTTAATCTCGTCTATAATTCTACTAAGCAAAACCAAATTTTATTTTCCACTGTGATATATAAAATATTAAATATTAATTTTAGCTAATTGGGATTTAGAGCATTGGTAAATCGGCTGATGAAAAGATAAATTAAATGTTACTTACATTTTAAGATATCCAAAGAGAAAACTCCACACAGTCGCACAAGCACAGGTTGTAAAGTGTATCTCGGAGACGGCAATACTTCGTCCGCGCAGTAAGAGCTCCAAAGACAAACTGATGAAACCCTCGAGGACGCGCTTATAAATAACACTCCGGTCGGGAGGAGGCCTCGCCGGAGGAGTGAGGGAAAGTCGCTAATGAGTAAACAACCCCGGGCGGTCACGTAGGCCCTAGCACGCGCCTTGACACGTGACTCCGCGGAGTCGCTCACGGGGGGGGGGGCTTGCATCCTCACCGCGCCTTTGCTGGTTTTGAACCATCATGATGGGTCTGGAAGACCGCTGATGAGTAAACAGCCAAGATCTCATGAGGAAAACGCGTTTAAAAATTAATAGCGGGCCTGTTTAACGGTGGATTCTCAATTTTCTTTAAGGGATGGTTTACTTAGGCCGCCGCCCTACATGTGGTGAAATTTCATCAAAATCGGTCGGTAAACAGCTGAGATCCCATAAGGAAAACGCGTTTAAAAATTAATAGCGGCCTTGTTTAATGGCGGATCTATGGGGTTCTTACGTCATTCGCTTCCTCTGGGATAGGCCTACATTCTGGAAAAAGTCCCGTGGGAATCGGTGAGTAAATAGGCTAGTTATTAATTTTTGAAAGTTTTTCCTCATCATGAAAAATGTTGCAAACGGGGGGGGGGTCCGAGCTTGGCTATGGGGAAGGTCGGGGGATGACGTCATGGGGGGGGATGACGTCATGGGGGGGATGACGTCATGGGGGGGGATGACGTCATGGGGGGGGATGACGTCATGGGGGGGGTCCGAGCTTGGCTATGGGGAAGGTCGGGGGGGGGGGGACGTCCTCGCGTCCTCGCGTCCTCACTTCGCCTGTGCTGGTTTTGAACCATCCAATGCCCCCTACTGGTGTGAACTCAGTACCGGCAAACACAACGGTACTGTACCATCATCATCGCTCACACCTGCAGATAATGTCAATTAAAATAAAACAAATTAAAATTTATATAAAAAAATAATAATTTATAAGGTGGAAGTTTAACTCAATTAACGTATTCACGCGTTATAACTCCCAATCCCCGCCAAGGTTTTTAATATATCAACCCTAGTTCAACCAACTACTTCTGCAGGAATGGGTTTGTTCAGACCTGTTGTGACGTTCCTGTGACACCCAGGCAGAAAGGTCACCTCGTCGGCTCACAACTGGCGGTTTAAACAACACCAATCCAAATCGTTCAAAAAGCTAAAAGTATCGAAAGTAATCTAATCCAATCTATGCTTGAAACAACCCGTACAGACTCGTGATCTTTATCGGAAGTTAACATATTTTAAAACGTGCAATACGGCACAAGGTTAAACTCCTAATTAATGCCAAGTGCGATACGGCACTGATAATTTGGCTAAAACAATAATTACGAATTAAAAAATGTCCCACAGTTAAACTTAATTAAATATAAGAAAACGCAGGTCGTACCTGTAATCACAGTTCACAGTAGTACCCACTACCCGAGGAATCACTACTCAACCGACCTGTCCGCACAAAACGTAAGGAACGAATGATCTCCTCGACGTTACCTTATCACCCACCCCTCTATTCCTCCCCCTCCGAGGGGAAGGGATAAACAGCTGTTCATAATTTCCAGCGGTTTGGGTTCGTTTGGAGGAATCAACGACACCACTGATCAGCTTTCTGGGTGGCATTTAAAACACAACGCCACAGGTGGCTGTCTACAACTGCGAGTGGGGAGGTTATGTTTGCTGTTTACAAACATACATTTTCAATGTTCATAAAACTCTTGATATCGTGCTACCTCTCATATAACCGTGTTAGGAGTGATAAATGCGCTTATTAGAGTTTACACTAGTGTTTAGTAAAGTTTTATCCGTCAACCTATTCAACACTAGTGTTCCTCGGGTCGCCGGTGAATGCCCAAGGTTAACCTAGCCAAGCGATTATTTAGTCGACTATTGCCCTATTGCTGAACCACTAGTTAATTATTTCATCCCCTTTGGTGCTCCATAGCTAAAAGTGAAGTGATAGCCAAAGTGAGTGTTCTGAAGCCTAGGCTATGTTGGTAACAGGATTGCGGCTGTGCGGCCTAAGCCTACTGGTAAGGACCTAGGCTCAAGGCTATGCCAGGTAACCTTAACAGTTAATTCTAGGCCTAGTTAGACAGCTTGTATTAATTGTGAGGCGAATTTATACCCCCTTCAAATTTTGGCTCGTTACAACATCAAAAGTCTTGTGAATGTGTCAAGGCGGAATTGGACTTATTCTCCCTACCGCCTACACAGACCAGTATAGAGAGTGATAAATGGGTTCAGTACAAACCAATCTCCACACTGACTGATGATTCACCCGTTGAGTTTGTAGTGCCAGGCAATAGTGAAGAATACACGGATCTGTCACAGACAATGTTGGAAATTACAGCGTCTATTGTCAACTCGCAGGAGTGGTCATCACAGATGCCGAAGAATCAGAAAAAATTGGTCCAGTCAACAATTGGCTACATACGTTATTCATTCAAGTTGATATGTGTATGAATCAGAAACTAGTTACACCGTAGAACAACACTTATGCTTATCGAGCGTATATTGAATATTTAATGAATTACGGCTTTGATGCAAGGAAATCACATTTATCATGTGGTCTATGGCAATCAGACGATGTTGGTCATATGGACGATACTCTGGACGCTAATGACGGACTAAAGGCGAGACAAAAATAACAAATAAAAGTCGTGAAATCGATATGGTCGGTCATCTACAAGTGGACATGTATAATCAGAACAAGTTCCTGTTTAACGGTGTGGAACTACGTTTAAGATTAATCAGATCAAAAGATTCTTTCTCTATTATGGCGGATGAGGGTGAATACAAGGTGCATATTCGTGATGCAAATCTCTGGATACGAAGATGTAAGGTTAGCCCCACTGTAATTTTTGCGCACAGCAAGACGCTTCAGACCGGCACAGCTAAATACCCAATCACCAGAGTGGGATTGAAAACATGTACACTACCGTTTGGCGTAAGGAGGTAATCTTTGGACAGAGTGATTCTAGGTCAAGTGCTGAAACGAATTATTGTTGGTTTAGTCACCAACGCTGCTTATAATGATGATTTAAAAAAGAATCCATTTAATTTCCAAAATTTCCAAAACCAACTTCTTTCTTCTCGCTGTACATGGATGGTGAACAAGTGCCGTCCAAACCGATACAACCACACTATGAAACTGATAAGGTCTAATATGTAATGGCGTATCACAGTCTGTTTTCAGGCACCAGTATACACTTTAGCGATGCTGATAAATAGAGATGATTACGATGATGGATATTGTCTTTTGGCATTCGATCTAACACCTGATATGTTAGAGTAGTAGAAAAAGGGGGTTTGAGGAACAATGAGATGTACGAGTGGTACGAATTTTTAGGATTAAATGCTCGATCACGTGACTAAGGGGTATGAGCTCATCGATGAGGGGTATGAATTTCGAGGATTACATTTCGAGGATTAAATGCTCAATTTGGAGTATTAAATGCTCAATGTCAAGGATTAAATGCTCAATTTCGAGGATTAAATGCTCAAATGACGTAACCTAACTTAACCTAACCTAACCTATGCCCAAGGTCAAATAAGCAACGTTCAAGCTGATTTGAGAGGTCAAAGGCCAATTCAAAGTGAAAATAAAGCGTTTTTTCGAGAAATCAGGGAAAAAACTAAAGTCTTAAATCTGTGTTAATTTAAAAATCCCTACACGTGGGTCGATAGCGTTTAGGGCAGTTGCGACACTTCTAATACTTGAACATGAAAAAAATGTTAAAACATTTAAATTGATTTAATCTGTTATAAACTTAATATCATATTTTTCCATTGTATATTACACTGAGGTTTTTCAGATTTTAAAAGTGTCTTTATGTTATTTGATGACATTCTTTCATTCCAACTCTCAGGCAGTTGAAACTTAACGTTATCACATGTTACAACAACACGCGGTCCGTACGAGGTACAAATTCGTTCCATACCTTTGATTAAATACTTTTTACCAACTCATAAATCACTTAACCTTGTAAAAGAACTACCACTGACTTCGTTCAATACAGTATCAAAATCGTCATGTAAATTCATTTTTTGCTTTTTTAATCGCCTATATATATATAATAAAATTGCATTTTCAAATTGAATAAAAAATATAATCACATCTCGTTCGCCGTTATATTTATTTGATTCAGCAAACACCCATTGTATTTATAATTGAGATTCCTTAACAGTGAATAAGAATGTTATTAAAACAGTAGGAAAAAATAAAATTCGTGACCCGTTGGTTTAACGGGTCTGAAAAAAAGAAATGTATTTTTAAAAGGGTATTATTAAATTTCTTTAATTTCGTCTTGTCAGCAATTGAAAATTAATATATTCACATTTCACATGTACAAGTTGTCTCTGTATGGGGAATTCTGTTTAGATTTTCCTTTTCACAATAAAAACACAACTTGCGATTCGCCGGACAATCGAGCACCTTGACTACTTTTTCCCATTCTTTTACATAGCGCCCCCAGTCATTCCAGCATACAAAGGGCATGCATATAAAGGAACTAAAATCAGGTTTACGTCATAACAGTTACGTCAGGTATACATCATAATATAGTTAAGATTTATAGTTTCGTTTTTAGTTGCCATATTTTATTTCACCTATATAGAAAAATGCAATTCTCCGAGTCCAATAAAAAATATAAACACACACAAAAATATATTTAACTATATATATTTTTGATTTATTAAATAACGATTTTTTTACACTTCAGTTCCACTAACAAGTTTCAAATTAACAATATAATCAGATAAAACGTTCTGTAACGGCATATAATCTTCATCGGTTAAAAATATATTTATTTCTCTTATGCTTTGAACTCCACTCTTCAAAGGTATGTAATTTAAGATGTGTGGCTTTATGTAATTTAATATCTTTGTGCTCTTTAGGATTCAAGTGGTACAACAAAGAACTGCTTCCATGTTTATGCCAATGAACACTATGATTTATGTAAGAATGTTCTACAAGGTTGCAATGAACCTCCAACACTTTAAATGGTCTTATTTTTAATACATCATCATCAACAAACGTAGAAACTACAGTCCTCAGTGAACTTGTTTTCATATTTAATTTCACCATTCTTCAATTCGTTAAACACGAGAAACCTTCGCATTCCGTTATGCATGTGAAACTTTTTCGGTGAATCGATACATATTTTGCCGTTTAAATGCTGATTAATCTTAAACATTTCTGTTTCATGCTTTGACATTATTTCATTTTTCAACAACCACTTCCTAACTACCTCTTGCACAAGTTTCAAATCCCAGAACCCTGGAGGAAGTATAGAAGTCAGAAACCTTTCAGGTTCAAAGGATGATATCGCTGAGGGTTCATGCAAGTTATAAAAATAGTCGTCACAATACAATCCCGTGAGCGCTAAGTAATAACGTAAATTTTTCTGCAAATATATCGGGTTATCCAATTTCAATTGCAAAAGCGGCTTTTGACTGGGCAATCTAAAAATCACCATGACTTTTTATACCAATCGGACTTGGAAACTTAACTAATTATTTAGCTTTAACGAAAAAAAATAAAAATCAATTAAACCACGAAAACCACGAGTATTTATTTTTTCGGAGTGCACCCTCGATTTCGCTATATTCTTGTCTTTTAATATAACGCTGTAGAACTTCTAAACACAAATGACCGCATATAGTGGGGTCACTGTACTCTTGAGATCTTTGATTGTTATAAAATATACCTTTATCCATTTATAATATTCCAATTCCAAAGGCGTAGGAGCATCTCCATACGAATCAAAATAAATTACGCGTTTACCGCTTTTCATATAGAAAGTCCAGTGCGTACCGCCAGACTGTATATCGCCTAGATTTATAATTCCGCATTCGTTTTTACACGGTTTATCGGGTAAGGCCTGTATCATGAAAACACCGCGAAAGCTATTCAACTTCAGTTTATCAGACCACGACTCGAGGTCTGTCATTGTTAATGGCGCTAATTTTTTTAACATTTCTAACCCCGTTTAAAGCCTTGATTAATTCACTATTCATTCGTCTTCTTAGTCTTGCGCCGCTCGGTTCTTGTTGTATGTTGGTATCTAATTCTTCATAAATTAATTTCTTAAGCCACGGCACAAATTGATTTTTCAATACAGGTGCCACTTTATCCTTAATTAACGGCGATGCGAACCGCTTGAAATAGGGAATATTATTTTCAGCCATTTCTAGAACTTCTTTTAACAAACCCCTATCAATCATTTCCTTCAACTGTGAGTGGTCCAAAATCAACGTCACCCCTTTATTATGCTTTATCGCACTCTCGACTTGTTTGTTTTGATAACCGTCCGTCGAGTAGCACTTCGACATTACCGTTTTTTAACTGATCTCTGTTTAATGTCAAAATAGCACGTTTCAGCTTTTTATGAGCGATTAACAACTTATTCAACTGCTTCTTTGTAAAGTTTATTTTTCACCTATGTTGGCCCATTATTAACATACTATATTACAATTCCCAAAATTTCAAGTTGTAGAAATTGCACGTTTTCCTTTGTGATTTTGAATTTTTCCTTTGAATGTTAACATCAGTTTTGTTATATAAGAAATGGATTTATACTTTAGAACATGTAAATCAAATACAGCGTCCGAAAACAACAGTAACAACTAAAAATAAAAGATGGTTGGCCATTGCGAATTACGCAGTCTGCGGCGGTGTGAAAAATGCATTTATTAAAGATCAACCTGATGTTTTAGAAGCAAAAGAGCTGCACAAACCTGTGATTAAAAAGTATACAAAGCGCAGGATAATTACAAAGGGTATTGACGATTTATGGGCAGCAGATTTACTCAAAATGAAACAGTTCGCCAGAGAAAACAAGTGGTACAAATAGATTTTAAATTTTATAGGTGCATTCAAATATTCGTGTGGTCCGAACCCATGAAGATAAAAATGGTGAGGAGGCTACCTTAGCTTTTGAAAAAATAATTAAGAGAGCGAAGAATGACGGACACACTACACCCAAATTGTAACACGTCGATAAGGGGACGGAGTTTAAAAATAAACCTTTCAACGACTTGCTAAGGAAACATAACATTAAAATGTACCAAACGGAAAGTGAAGAAAATCCGCGATGATTGAAAGATACCATAGAACGCTCAATGAGAAATTAAAAGTGAAATTCCAAGTTAGGGGATCTCACAAGTGGTATGATATATTGCAAGAACTCATAGATAAATACAACAAACATGATTATCACCACACTATAAAAATGAGACCCTCGGAGGTGAACAAGATAACGAGGTGGATTTATTGGAAATGTATCATGAGCTAGAAAATAAGATTCCCCATAAAAATGCAAAGTTCGACATTGGAGACTGAGTTCGGATTACGGCTAAAAAAGACGTGTTTGCAAACAAGTACAAACAGAACTGGACTTCAGAGATTTTAAAATGTAAAAGGTGTTGAACACGCGACCTGTTACATATAAAGTCGCGGATCAAAACGGCAAAGAGATATTTGGTGGGTTTTATGAAAAGGAACTGCACAAGACTGAATTTTAAAGATACTTCAAGAGCGTCCTATATCAGGACTATTATATTAAATATTGAAGCGTCCTATATTAGGACTATTGGATGAAATATTGAACCTGTGATTAAAAAGTATACGAAGCGCAGGGTAATTACAAAGGGTATTGACGATTTATGGGCAGCAGATATATGATTTAGTGCCGAATTGCACTAAATCAGGACTATTATATTGAATATTGAAGCATCCCATTTTAGGACTATTAAATGCAATATTGAAGCGTCCCATTTTAAGACTATTAAATATATTTTTCAAAATCAATTAGATAAAAAACACGTTGCAGCAATACGCATGTTCTTATATAGGTAAAATGAGCGACTGTATCGATATCAAAAATAACAAGTTCACTTTTAAAAACCACGACGTTTCAGTTATATTTGACGGTGATAAAAAACCCTGGTTTGAAGGACACGATATTGGAAACATATTAGGCTACGCGAGACCGAGAAAATGCATTTATGACCATGTCAGTGATCGATATATAACTACATATTTAGATTTTAAAAAGGGTAATACACACTCACCATTAAAACATACTCATTCCAACACACTTTACATAAACGAATCGGGTGTTTGCTCTTTGCTTGGGGCGTGTGAAAGTAAATCGAACGAATTCAAAAGTTGTATGTTTGAAGAACATTTACCTGTTCTAAGGAAATATCAATATGGTGTTGAACGAATGGAAAAAGAAAATAAACTGTTCAGAAGACTGATAAATAATAACAAAATCCATCATGTGGTTTGTGTGTATGAAAGCAAAGATAACGAAGGGAATTGGGAACATCATCGTAAAAAGGTGTATAAATGTATTGATACACAAAACCAATATTTAGAACAAAAAGCGAATGAAGAGGGGTTTGTTGATTGTTGAAGTTGAATATGTGAAGTCTGCGGGGAGTGTAATAGACAAGTTTTTAAAAATAAAGAAATGAAGACGGTGTTAAATATGATTACAACCGCAAAAAAAATATAACAGTTTATGGTGATTTCAATTTTACTCGCGCTGTAGAAAAGGTAATGGAACGAGAGCTGATGTGGTAATTAAATAAAACAATTGTGTTATATAATTTTATTTTTTATTGCACTTTCAACTTCTCGCTTTAATAAAAACCTTATTCTCGAGACACTGATATTTCTATATAGACAATAATATGTGTAATATGGACGTTTTTAATAATGAGTTTATAACTGACATGGATGATGATGATAGCACTGACTTCACAGATAATATGGTTGACGTTGGAAGTAAATTCGTTTTTCATTCGATTTCATTTGATGGTGGAAATAACCCATGGTTTAAGGCAAAAGATGTAGCTGAGGTTTTGGGGTACTCTAACCCACAAAAAGCAATTCGTGATCATATAAGAGATAAATATCGAAAAACACATATATAAATAACACATCTGAAAGAGCTGAACGAATCGTTCACCCCTTTGAATCATCAACCTCATTCAGTTTACATCAAAGAACCGGGTATTTATTCACTAATTATGAAGTCCAATATGCCAATTGCTGAAAAATTTAAAGACTGGGTATTTAAAGATGTTTTACCCTCTATACGTAGAAATGGTGAATACAAACTAAAGGGTCAAAATATGGTGCTTCTGGAGTCAATCTCCTGGTTGGAAAATGAAAACATTAATTTGCAAACAACTATGAATAATATGAAATCGAGAGTAGCTGTAATACCGCAAAGATTTTACTTGAAACATGTATTTTGCGTACTCAAGAAAGATAATGTATATAAATGTATAAGAACCGAAGAAAGAACTTTTTACCAAGCTTTAGCTAAGGCGGTGGGTAAAGGAAATATGACTTGTTCCATGGATTTAATGTGCCGAATAGCATAAACATTTTGAATTGTGTAAAAAAAGTTATGAAATGCCGCGGTATACAATATGACGCGTATTATAACAACGTAGAAACAGCATATGAATTTTTATGTTTAGTGAAAGAAGTGATGGAAGGTAAAGAATAAAATCTTACAAGTTTTCTTATAATTTTATTTTTTTATTATTTAAATTTATTTTTTTATATTAAAAGCTTAACCAATGGGATTTCATTACTCTATAATAGTCATGGATATTATTCCTTATTTTGAGGAAAAGTATGAGGATAACCTGTTACCCACCCTTTACGTTGTTTAATGGTGGGATCTTCTGGGAGTGGTAAGACAAATTTGCTGTTAAATTTAATTTACAATCAAAACGGAATTATATTTCAAAATCCATATGTATTTAGTAAATTGATCGATCAACCGGCGTATGTGGAGTTGCGAAAATATTGGGCGGACACTGAGAAAAGATGAACAGATCTATTGCGTACTTTTTCAACAACTGTAAGGATTTACCCCAATTGGAAGAGTGTAAGAAAAACTCTCTCGTGGTGTTTGACGATTGTCTGATGGAGAATCAAGATGTGATACAAAAACTACATCATCAGAGGCAGACATAAGAAACTATTGTGTGTCTACCTGAGTCAAAGCTACGCTAAAGTAGACATGCAAGTCATCTGCAATAACGTCAATTTATAATGATTTTTTTAACAGAATAAACACTATACGAAGCGAATTTACGATGATTTTGTGGGTTCCGCTATAACCTTTGACGAATTTGAAGAAATGTGCACAAAATGTTGGAGCGAACTTTACGGGGTTTTAACTATAAATACAACAAAAAGCCACACTGCGGTAAATACATGTTAAAGTTGAAAGACATATGAAGAAGCGATGATTTTGAATAATTATCGTATAAGTAACGTTTTACAATAATCGATATAGAAACGTGAAATTTGTAAAATTAACGTATAACCAACGTTTTACAATAATCGATGTAAAAATGTAATATTTTTAAATAAACGTACAAGTAACGTTCCTTATTTTTTTATTAAAATTTATTTTTTCATATTTTTAATTATTTAAAAACAAAAACTTTACAATCAATATAGATATGAAAAAGAGGAAGAATAGTGACGATAGCAATATTGTCAATACATTAGTTAAAAAAACAGAAAATGGCAGAAAAAATGTGGCCTGATGAAATGACACACGAAGCGGGTGAGCTTGATAAACAAAAACCAGTTTTATCACCTGAAAATTTTAAAAATCAAATGATACTTTTACCAAAACGCGATAACACACCTATATCAGTTAAGGAGAGGAAGAGAGTGGAAAAATTGTATGAGAAATTGTATGAGGATAGTAAGATAATTCGAAGAGAGCAAGCTGACAAGGACGCAGAGTATCATAGAAAACACCCATTTGTATTACCGGTAATTTAAAATCAAATGATACTTTTACACGCGATAACACACCTATATCAGTTAAGGTGGCGAAGAGAGTGGATAAATTGCAGGTCAAATTGCTTAGGGAATCTGAATCCCTTGCTAGGACGCAAGTCGAAGAGACACGCGATAGAGAAGCGGCAAGAGCCCATTATTAAAGCTATAAAAGAACAGATTGAAACTATAAAATCTAGTAAAAAGCCTAGTCACGTTCAAATTATGAGAAAGCCTTCTACAGATCCGTTTAGACCTAGAGCTTCCAGTACACCGGGTAGAAGCAAAACAGACGTTCAAGTTAGGGAAACAGCGCTGCCCGAAGGTGATGAAACAGAGGTATTTGTAGCACCCAATTTACCACTTACGCCCGCAACTACAGCGGTGGAATCAGATCAAGAGGAATTACAAAGCCACTCTAACCACAAGTTTACAGAGGATGAAAACGTCGGCTATATTGCCAAAACGTTATCTACCGATTGGTAACGACAGAGTTTTTGGTATTTATTTCGACTTTAACAACACCAAACTGGTGATCGGATCGGAGACTATAACTATTAAAAACATTGATATCATATTAGATAATACAATGGATAGGTATAAAGGTACAGAGGGGTTGTGGAAACGGTTGACACAGGCGGAAATTCAAAGTGTAACTTCTCTAGATGCACTCGGTGTGAAGGCGAGGGAAGCATATATGAAAGATATGGCTCCTCTTGGTGTATCGTCAACTGATGTATTATCAACCAAGAAGAAACTCATAAGTATAGGTGAATTCACTTCTAAAGATTTTAACGATTATAGAGACATTTTGATTAAAACACACGCCATGCATAACAACAACGATCCTTCTTCACGTAGACTGAAATCGAGCAGTAGTTGGAAATGGACTAATTTGATAAGCGAGATATGGAAAGAGATTAAGCAAAAGCCTACAACTTCCGGTAAAGGGCTGCTTGTAGACACGAATAATCCCGTAGAGTATAAATACATTGAAGATAACGATAAACTGAGTGAAAGAATGAAAATTCATACAAGCCGAAAAGGAGGCTGGGAACAACAATTTTCACAACGATAAATTGGCAAAAGTCAAAGTTTTAAAGGAAAGAATGGAACAGCTAATTATAATGCCCGAAGGTATTAAATATGTAAATCAATGTTTAACAGTGTTACCGGAGAAAATGTCGAAGGTGGTTAAATTAATGTGGTAAAAGATCCAGTCGAATATCGTAGGACAAACTCGGTATTGGTGTTAGATAGAAAGAAAAATATACATTTATTCAACAGAAGATGATTTTTTATGTTATTATGTTTTCAAGTTTTATTAATTCTTACTGCTTGCTTTGAGTTTTATATTTTTTATTACAAACTGAAAATCTCAAAATATATATAGGATAAAAAATGGATAAATATTATAGCGAAGCACATGAAAAAATCGAGCGGTATGAATATAATACCGTATTACCAGTTTCGGATTTGAATTTAATTGACCGAATAAATTTACAGTTTTCAAATTGGATCACGGAGATGCGTTTTACGACAAGCGAATACTATTTCACATACAGGGTGAAGTTGTGAAAAAGGGTGACGTTGCAGCGTAAGCCACCGCGGACCCAATTAAACTTGTAAACAATTTTGCGGCGTTTTTATTTAAGAGAATATAATTGAAGAAACACAATCAGCTGATATACTATGTTGACGAAGTCGGTATAAATCGCACATTTGAAGGTTTAACAACGTACAGCAAGTCTGGCGAAAATACATACTTTAGCAGCAGTTTTAAATCGAAATTTAACAAAGGCGGAGGCAAGTTCGAAGCTCTCGGCACACTGTCACACTTGGGGTTAGGATTTTTTGACAGCCTCAGGTATCCAATGTTTAAGAGCAGGTTTGAAATTGTCTTTGAACGGGCCGAAGATAATGACGCTATCTTCCGCTGGAAAGAGAGGAGCCGTACTGCGGATGAGGGAAAAGTTAAAATTACAAGCTTTGTTTCAAGAGTACCAATCATCGAGTACGATCCTATGAAAAAAGCACCACTCATGGAAGGATTAAAAAGATTGGACGAAAAAAGGTGATTTGCAATACAGATATTATCAGTGGCAGTGTATTGAGAAATTCGGTGTTACCGGGTCGTCGTATAGTTTCGATATATCAAACAACTTCAGAAACATTTCCAACCCCCTATTTATAATTATAGGTTTGCTGACGAAACGTAAAAATAACCAAGAAAGGGATCCTAGCCAATTCGATATTATAAATATTAAGAATTATAATGTGACGATCACCGGCCAGCGGTATCCACAAGAACCGCAAAACTTCAACGAATTAGATAAAAACTATGGAATTTTATATGGCAACTATGCTTCTGTCAGACAAATACTTTTTCAAGACGAAGAGGTGTATTTAAACGATGTTGATTTTATAGATAAATATACACTTATCGTTGTTGATACTCATCATCACCCGTTCCCCATGGAATCGAAAATAAATAATATTATAATTCAATTGGACTTTATAAACGCTGTTACCAGCCCTGTAGCGGATCAAGGGACTACAACTTACATGGTCGTGATATTGGAGACAGGATTTATTTATGACGTGAATAAGAATTATATTCGAATGAATTAAAAGAAGACAAAAAAATTAAATTCGAGCCCTGGCGATTTAAAAACAATTTTAATTAAACTATTTTATTTTTTGATGTTGATAATGCATGTTTTTAAGTGATATTGTTAATTCAAAAGGTGTGAACGATTCTTTCATCCCTTTGTTAGATG
This sequence comes from Allygus modestus, assembly GCA_963675035.1. Taxonomy (NCBI): domain Eukaryota; kingdom Metazoa; phylum Arthropoda; class Insecta; order Hemiptera; family Cicadellidae; genus Allygus; species Allygus modestus. Next base: position 117,100,039 of record OY776113.1, read on the forward strand.
TGTTTTTGCGATGTTTAATATGTTTTATGTCTTTTGAGTGTCGATGGATTCTAGTCAAAAGCTCTGTTACTACGTCAAAGTTCCCATCTTCAACAGAGAACTTCTTTTTAATGGATAATAAGTTCTCTTAAAGATAGACACTGATCGCTTTAAGGGGCGAAGAAACCAAGTAAAAAAATCTAAATGTTTTAATTACAAAATTTTAAAAAATCTTTAATTAAATAAAAAAAAAACTGTGTGAATTGATACCACCCACTTCACTTTACGTCAGATTTAGGTCTAACCCAAATTGGGTCACACTATATTTCGCATCAATTCGCGTCAATTCGCAATAAAACCATATTTTTAAATTTTCAAAAACCCAAAAAAATTTTTTCTTTAAAGTCTCTAATCCAAGTCCAATTCCAAATCTAAAGCTGCGTTGATTTCCATATTTATTATTTCCTCTCTCGGTATTTTATAATGCCCCAACGGAAGCGTTTCTATACTGTCTTCGCAAATATACCTTTTATCGTCGTGTGGGGATAGGACTTTTTTACATTGAGTAATTGAATATAAATCGTGACGTTTGCTTCTTATAACATTCATTGTTTTGTAATTCTATTCACGGTCGAATAAGCACTTTATATAATCGTCAATCGTGAGTTCGTGTTTAACAACTGTTTTTTCATTCCCTTAGCTTTTTCCCCGGTTTTATTACCCTCGTCTTCGTAGGCATACATTTTCGATCTTAACCCTACAAATTCCCTCATAACAACACCCGCCAGTTCGTCTTTTCATTTTCCAATATTTTTTTATTTACACGTGGCATACCATATGGGTTATCTTCTTTATTATCGCTAGTGTCAAAGTGGTTAATCATGTTCTTGATATCTTCATAAATATCTTTTGTCCTCACGCTGTATGTTAAAGAATCAATATCAGTATACTGGACTCTAGCGTTACCACCGTACTTGCGTCTCATGACATTATAATGGACATCGTAAACGGCGATCTTTGAGATATCTAAAATCGACATGCCTACATAAATCGGATTGTTAAAGTACAGTCTCGTCTTTGCCATGTGTACAGCCACCAATTGCTCGGTAAAAATCGTCACGGACTTAAAGCTGGGTCTCGACACGAACTTATCGATTTGTTTATCGTGCGTAGCCAAACGTATATCTACGTGTTTACGTATGTTCTCCATTGTTTTGCCGAAGACCGCGTTGTTCATGAGCTTGTAAAAGTCCTTCTCAAAGTCATTGGTCGCTTTTGTCCGCATATTCGTGTTCATGTCAATGTACTCCTTCAACCAAGGTGACTGGTGAAACTCGACGCCTCTGTGTATCTTTTTCAATGTCATTCCTAACGAAAGGTAAAGCTGCAAATTTTGATAATGTACAACGTACTTGTATTTATCGAATAATGTTGTTAAACGTTTTTTCTGATTCGACACGGGTGGACAGGTATTTTCCGGCGCAAATGGAAGGACTTTATGCGCGTAGTGTAGCCCCCTAGGATATTCGAGATCGACTTCGAAAACATAACCAATACGCGCCTCGTCACTTATCATATTACCGTTTTGCATTTATTCTTCAAAAAGATGCAATTTAACACTATCACACCATTTAAAACCGCTTTTAGGCATGACCTTGGACATTGCCCATCCATAAAGGTTAATAACGTCGAGATATATGAGATACTCATCAGGCTTATCAGGATCGTAATCTGTTAAATATTTGTTATTTGCCTTAACGTATCTGTGAGAGCACTGAGAAATTCCACCGCGTATCCCTCTCGTGATCATGAGTTCCATGTTGGTGTCGGTCAGTAATTCGAGAGAACCCCCGGTCTTTTTTAACATGGCGTCCCAGGCTAATCCTGGAGCTGTAAAATACCACCCGGGGTCGAGTTTAAAAGTGTTCATGCAAACATCACGAAAGTTTTGTACTATGTCGGCTAATAACAAAGTATAGGTTTTATTGTATAATAACGTATATTCTTTCATGTTTTGAATGTTAAAACTTCCCCACACTTTACAAGCGTGCTCATAGTCTTTATCTTTGACTTGCGATTTATTCAATATATTATAAAAAGATTCTTTAGGAGGCAAAGTTGTACAGTCGAATTTGTCCTTGCTATCCATGAAGTCGTAGGGAAAATCCCCTTTCTCAAAACCAAATCAAGTTTGTCATCTTTACAAAATTTCTAAGTTTGAGTAAATTTATCCTTTTTGAGGTTTTTCGTTAAACTGTCCAGACTCGAGGCTATGAATCTAAACGAATCTAAAAATCTCAAGTTGACCTCATTCTCTACTTTAAGATCAAAATATATATATTACGCTCTTCCGTTGTGGCCAAGACTGCGATTTTATTCTGTTCGAAACCTAATCATTTTACAAGCAGATGCGCGTCGTAATTACTCAAGTTGTGAATAAATATCGGTATAAAGTGCGATTTTTTAAAGTTCAGATTAAAAGAGTTGTGCGCAACACCTCTGAATTTCCCAGTCAATTGGTCGTGACCGAGAACGCGCTTATCTGTTTTTTCCAGATTATTTTGATTAACTGTAAACATATTTCCGCAAATATGACAGAAAGTAGCGTTTTTAATATTTATTTCATCGTCCGCTGTTTGTTGCAGAGGTTTGGCGGCTTCTTTACTGTACAAGTGATCCAGGTCTTTAGAAATTTGAACAACGGTTTCTACAAAAACTTTCGATGTATCAGGACCTAAACACTCGTGGTATAAATCAAACGGAATTTCTTAATTATCCACGGTAGTTATATATAAAGCAAAACTAGCTACCTCGTACGATTGGTATTTTTTAGTATAAGATTTCTTATGATATGCACAAGATTTCTTAATACAAGGTTCTTCAGTACAAATTTTCTTTGGAGGTTCCACTTCATCTGATATCGGTTTTAATATGCACTCAAAGTCCACATAGCCTACAAATGGAACCTTCATTTTTCTATATTGATTTTTTTAAATACACTAGGAGGGCTACCGTTTTCATTTTCTTGAGGCATTACGATTTTAACGGGTACGTGGCCTAAACAATATTCTCAGTGTTTAATCAGCTTTGGTTCATTTTCAAATTCTTACATATCTTTTTATGTCCATGCAATAATTTGTTTGTACTAAAGGATTGTTGACAGCGATTGCAAATAATCTTTTGCCATCATCACTAATACCACCACGATTCGAAATTAATTTAGTTTCTGCATGAGGTTTTAAATGAGTTTTTAAATGACAGCTCATGTTTGATTTTCTTATCAATTCATGACACTGGGGGCATTTTGCTTTATAACCATTACTGGACTTTTTCTAATAACTGGAGGTCTGTTCAATGTATTAATTCCACTTGTACTAGGTCTTGTTAAGTCTGAAGTTTGTTATGTTCCGTACATGTTTCCAAATGGCTTTTGAAATTTTGACTCGTGATTGATTTACTACATCTATCACACATCTTCCTTTTGTATTGGGTATTATCTCTTTTCGAATTCTCTGGACATATTTTTTCATGATGGAATATGTTTGATTTATAAAGCATCTTCTCACAGAAACTGCACGGGATCTTTGCTGACTCCATTTATACAAAATCTATAATAGAAAAAACGAAAAGGAATTAGCAACAAATATTTAAACGGTAATTAGATATCTCAAATAATTTAAATATTTTAATCTCACGCTATATATAAATTAAAAGACTGAAAACGTATGAGTAGGGTTGGCACCCCATTAGAACCGGAAATGGCATAGTGGTTAGAGCGCGTTATTCCGGAAAGAGTAAGAAGAAAATTTTCCCGCCAAATTTTCCCGCCAAATTTGCGCGCCAAAAAAAAATTAGCGCCAAACCTAACCTCACTTTTCTTCCCTCCAAAGTGTTACCAACTTAGCAGAGCTAATGTACCATACATAATTATATGTACCATATATAATTATATGTACCATATATAATACTACAGTGTATAATCATATATATATATATATGTACCATAATAGTGTATAATATACCATCACCAGAAAGGTAAGTGGCTATCTAACCTCACTTCCTGCTGTGGCTAGCCTTCCGTGGCTAGACACTTAGCCAGTGTTGCCACTCTAAACGCTACCTACAGAACCTAAATCAGTTACGAAAAATTAGTATTATTATATGTATATATATATATATATATTATGTCAAACTATCTAAATTATTATATGTATATATTACGTCACGCTACGATGTGTTACCAACCTATGGCAATGTATATTTCGCAAGAAAGTGCCGCTAACCCAATATATAAAACTATTACATGTATATATCGCAAGAAAGCGTTGCAAAAAACTCAAAAGTCGCTAATATCTCGAAAACGGTAAGTCCTAGAGTCATTTTGACCCCAGACAACTGCCTACTACGTAGTGAAGGCACTACAGGGTGGTATCTACCCATATGAAAAATCTTAAACATAATGTTGCGGGTTGCATCTCAAAAAATGAAGGGGCAAATTTTCAAAATTAAATATCTCAAGAACGGCTTGGCCGATTTTCACGAAACTTGGCATGTATGTACCTGTTAACCTCCGCTACATCTTACAAAAACCTAAACCCTGTACTGCGGGAAAGTATCAAAATAATTGAAGGAGCTATATTTTAAAAATCAATATCTCAAGAACGGCTTGGCCAATTTTAATCAAATTTGGTATGTATGTACCTGTTAACTTCTGCTACATCTCACTAAAACCTAAACTCTGTACTGCAGGTAGTATCAAAATAATTGGAGGAGCTACACTTTAAAATTAAATATCTTGAAAGTTTTTGGGCTAATTGAAATGCAATTTGCTACTTATTAACCCACGCTACAATTTAAACTATGTAAAGAAGAAACATTACAAAACTGGACAGACTACAAGCTCTGTTTTACTAGCTTTCCAGAATATTTGCAAGTTTTTGATTCATTTGTTATGTTAAATTAAAAGAAGAGTATAATCCAGATTCATTGATAAAGGTAGACTGATCTTGAAAGTTAAAGGGGGTGCCTCGAGGCATCCCCTTCAGAGAGTGTATTTACAGCCTTACACTTATCTTCCTTATCTACACCTTTACCATTAATATCACTGTCAAATACTTGTAATTGAAACAAACTCACATACAGGAAAACTGGTTACAAACTAACACAAAATAAATTATATTTTGACTGGTTGTTTAACGTGAGTATAAAAAGATCTCTGGCTATTTTTACAGAGTTGTAGCTGTTACAATTATGGTAATTATTGTTAAGGTGTGTTGATTTTTTAGCTGTTGTTTTGGTGTATTTTAGCAGTTGGGTTCGTCAGGCTCTGTATTTTTATTGGATCATTAACTGGGTATAGGTCCTAATTCTGTAGAAACTAGCATGTGAGTGTTGGGAGCTGTAAGTTTTAACTTCTGTTTTTAATGTTAAATTAAGTGAATAAATACCTGGCTCATTGAAGTATATCGTATGAGATTGATAATTCAAAGGGAGAAACGTTTCGTTCCTCCCTTCTTCAGGCATTGTTTTTATTACATTATCCAATACTTCAGCTACTCTTAAATCATCGATTACTGCTAATGTCATGCTTGCACATATTAAACAAACACTCACACACACAAGAAAACTAGCTTTGTGTTAAAATTAATTAATATAATCCTGGCTCATTGATGTATACCGTATGAGATTGATAATTCAAAGGGGCTCCGATTTGGAGCCTCCTTGGGGCGGGGTGGGGAAGGGGGGTTCGCCTAGTACTTCAGGCGTTGTTTTACGGTACTTTTCCATTACATTATTACGGATTCATTTACCTGGGTTAGAGTAGCCCAAGATTTTAACAATCTCTTCAGTTTAGCTACAGTTGTCAAATACATGTGATTGAAACAAACTCACATACAAGAAACGTTGTATGAGTGACAAACTAGCGAAAACACAAGTCACACAAAATAAATGATACTTTAACTGATTCTTCAACGAGAATATAAACCAATGAAGGTGTTGAAAGTACTGAAGATCAAGGGGGGTTTATCGATAGACCACCCTTCAGAGAGTATATTTACAGAGTTGTAGCTGTTACAATTAAGGTAATTATTGTTCAGGCGTGTTGACTTTTTAGCCGTTATTTAGGTGTTGTTGTAGTTTAGTATTATATCAGTAGGGTTCATCAAGCTCAATCTGATCTTTAGTTGTTATTTAGGGGCATGTCTCTGTCTTTTATTAGATTATTAGTACGTTGTAACTGAGGTTTTAACATCATGAGCAGCTAATTTTTGCTATTGTGTATAATAAGGTTCTGAATTAAAATGTCAAGTTTTTGCTTTGTGTTCAGCTGTATGAAAGAACAACTCTTGGAACTTTTTACTGTAAATTAACACATTAAGGCATATTTGGAACTTTATGTTTGTGTTAGCAGGACTAATTTGTTGTATGCATTGAACTGTTTAGAAATCTCTGTTACAGTAACTAGAAAAGACTTGTAAACACTAACAGAAAAGAAAAACTATACCCTAGCTTCAAGGGTAACGAAATGCCCCCCTTTCATAACATTACACCAGATAAAGATTCTAAGTGTTGGATTCAGCTACACGCCAGGCCTTCTGTTCATGAATTAAAACTAATGCAGAAGAGGCTGGTGATGGTATGGTATTTTGTGAAGTTAAACAAATACAGAGTTGTCTTTTTTCTTGTAGTTGATTGCTTGAAAAACTGTACGTTGAGGAATATTTGGAACTTTATACTTATGATAGCAGGATTACTTTGTAGTATTTATTGAACTGATTATAAACCTCTATTAACAGTAACTTAAAGGAGAGAAAAGACTTGCAAAAACTAGCAGAAACCTACAGGCAAGAAACCGATAACCCCACTCCAGGGGTTTATTAACCTGTTTGCCGGGGACCGTGTGGTACTTTGTCCTTGTAATTTCTCGGTAAATTATGTCCAAGTCCACTGAAGTTACTTTACCGGGGGTTATATTTAATTTATCGGCCGAAAGTTCCCAAGTCCGCTGAACGTACTTGGTCGGGAACTATATTAAACATGGCCGAAACTTCTTAAATTTCTCGGTCATTTAATCATGCCTCCGATGAAGCTACATTATAATGTGTTACATTTCACTTTAACGGGGATATTTTTAAATTTGTCGGCTAAACACTTCTAACCCTGGTGAAATAATTTTGAACGCTCACGTTTCCACACCACGGTAAGCCTTTAGGCTAGGCCGTAGGAGCGTCGGCGGGTTCTTTTTGGTTAACCAGAGCTTCCCCTGGAGTCCTAACCTCTGGGGTGAGAGGCCCCAACCATCGCCTCTCACAGTGGTAGCCACTCCATTACAAAATGCTACATCGTTTTATTTTTTTTATTTTTTTTTACAAGTCCCACCGTACGGACTGTTCCAAGGAGTAACCTTGGTGTTAGCCAGGCACCTCAACGTACAAGGTCCTTCATTCACACCGGGTTTTTCGAAGGAGTAGCCTAGGTGTTAGCCAGGCCCCTCAATCTACTAAACCCCCTTTCAGGTTTACGGGGCTTTTCGTCACCCACGCCAAACCTTCATTCACACACACACACGCACACACACACACACACACACACACACACACACACACACACACACACACACACACACACACACACACATACACACACACACACACACAGTGGGAACTTGAGATTTTAAAGAAAATATTACATTTAAAATGAACTTTCATCCTTCATATTTGTGTAAGTAAGGTAAAACTTCTCCGGCAACAGACTTCTTACTAACAGTCTTGCCTCAGGAGTAGTTGATTTTAACATCAAAGAACATAATCCCATTTCATTTGTGAAAACCGTTGTTTTCTCAATAGGCCCAACGCCCTGTTTTTGGGTGTCAGAAAAACTACCAACAGTTAATTTATCACTGTCATCTACATGTTTCCTAACTGCACTCAAACCATTAACATGCTTTAGAGCAGTAGCTACGTCTTTAGCTTTAAACCATGGCTTTCCTTCATTATCAAACAGAACCATTACCGGTTTGTTATTAAATGTATAGTATTTAGCAATTGACGGTAGCGTCATGGAAAATGGATAAGTGATACTTCAAGATTTTAAAAAACAGGTAGTTCCGTAACACTACAAAATACTTTTTTAAAGTAATCATCAAAAAACTTCTGTGTTAAATCAGGTAAGGGCATGTACGATATATGTCTTGAAATACCATCGTGCATTATTGATACTTTGATGTAGGTGATTGATGAGGAGTCCTCCGTTATCTTATCTACTACATACTCCGAAAACACCAAAGGTCATTCCAGTGCATTTATTGAACCGTCAAGTAAGAACTCATGCTCCAAGCATATAATGCCATATTCTGAATCTTCATTTAACCTACTTTTGTGTAAAAGGAAAAGAGACACCTCTTGGTTAGCGGGTGTAATATATTCAGGAGGCATTCTACAAGGAGAGAAATACAGGGTAAGACACAAGCACGTCCGTTCACTACCGCGTCTCAGAACAGAGCGAGTTAATAGAGCTGATGTTTAGAGGTATATGCACTCAGTACCCGCGTGAGTGGCAGCTCCGTTAAGCAACTCTTTGTTTTTTAAAGCCGAAAGGCAGGGTATCGTGATCATCATTAAATTTTCTCTTGGGTCCTGTAACGTTTAACTTTTTAATTTCACTTACTGTAACGAATTCTCGTCTCTTTGTTCTCCTGATTCTGTTTTCTTCAATTTCTAGTATTTCAGCAGCTTCACTGAGGACCATCTTTTTTAACTGTTCAAAGTTTAGCGTTTCGGAGGTTTTTAGGTTGAGGGTGAGGCCCTTGATTTTATACACAGATTCTAGTTTTTTGCTTTTTGGTTGACCAAACAAGGTATGCGTAAGTTTTAGGCCCCCCAGAAATAAACTCTACGATATAAGAGCCGGGCCCGTACTCGTCTACTAACTCATCAGTCATTTCCCCGAGGTAATCTCCCGTAGGGACCCTGTACAGCCCTCCCCTGTATAAATAAATACATGAGTCCATGCCATAATAAAAGACCTACCCTCCAAGGGCATCCAAGTGTTCATAAAGTTTAAGTCTTGCATGAACAGTGGTGTAGGCCGCAATTACAACATTTACAGTTCTTAGAGCCTCATTGGCGTCATCAACATTCTGCCAATTAACTAATAAAACCTCTTGGTTAATTATTTCAACAAACTTTACTTTTATTCCTGGTTGAGTTAACGATTTGAAAAATTCCTTAGAGTCTCTCACAATTGAAATTTTGTCATGTTTTCGCGTTGACCAAACATGCCCCAAAATGAATTTAACATTAGTTTAGCTACCGACCTGAGTCCTCCATTTTTAGCAATTTTGTCCTTGTCCAGTTAGAGCTCAAATTGACCCTCACGCTCAAAAAAATCAGAAACATACTTGTCTTTATCCTCCTGTGTTTTAAGTGGGATACCCTGAAGCTTCCTGCTTTACTTTCAAGAATTTATTAATAAAATCGGTAAAAAGTCCACCTTTCTCGTATGTGGCGACTTCATACTCCTACTACTCATACATGTCCAAAATCACATAGCCTTTCTCTACAGCTTTTCTAATTCCACCCATGGTCCATGTTCCTACCATTGCCCTTTCCTCACTATCATCAAAACATTCCCCTTTGTTTAAAGTCTCCCCGCAAGTTCTGCACAAAACCATTTATTATTAATTTTAGCGGGGAGTATGGGATGATACAAGTTGTAAGGAGGTAGAATCTTACATTTTAACAAGCCCTCTACTTCAAGACCTCTCTCTCGGCACTCATTTCCAACATAAACAGTAGGAAGACCCACGGGATACTTACAATATTTATTTACATATGGGTAGAGGGATCAGACATCAACATACTGGATTGTTTCTCCCTCTTCACAGTTACAATACGTTTTAGTATTACCCATCCTACCTTCAAAGAAGGAATATCTAGGATTAAGTGGAAGTGTGTTTAGAATGGACAGTTGGATCAGGTTATTTAATTTCTTGTCCTTCTTCAATGCTCTAAACTCACACTCCCACATTACTACAACTTCATAACTATTAAATTTTGCCATTTTGGACTTGGTTCTCTCGTAACGGAGATGCAAACTGTTTGAAGGATCCTCCAGCAGAGGTTCTTCTCTGCTGTATTGATAACATTTCGGGCAGCCGTGCCAATAACACCCGTGAAACTCATAAATTCGCTCACCGTCAAACCCATCTACTTTCATTCCTTTAATTTTCACTTCTTTACCCCGGCCCGCATGTTGAATCTTTACTCCACGTTTCTCCTCCTCCCATGCTAGCCACTGTAAAGCAACGGGTGACTGATTGTCTGCAAGTCGGTACCCTGATTTTGGTATAAGTCCAATAGTATTTTCTTTTAAGAAGTTACGGCGGAGGGCCACGTTACATGCGCTGGCTATTGTTATAGCCTCAGAAAACGGATCTACGTTACACTCTTGAAGAAGCATGGCTCTAAATTTAATACACGCTTGAGCTAGGATTTCTACGTCTAAAATACAGTACTCCAAGATTTCTTTTTGAAAATCAAACACGTAGTCTTCAGTGACTCGTTCGTCATACCATACCTCAAAATCATCGTGTTTCTTTTCAAACATAGACTCGGGGCAATAGTATTTTTTGTCGGGCATAGGACCAATATAATTTTGGCTTGCCAGAGTGTTGAAAATATGCGGGAAGTAGCCCTTCTTTTTATCGGGAGGCAGGTCAAAAGCTTTAGGGAGTGCAGAGAGGGCCATGGGAAAGTAGCTAATTGAGTCCACAATCCTTACGTTTGCTACTTCAATCAAAATAGCTTTAGTTCCCCGAGGAGTTATTTTTGGGGTAAATTTAGTATCTTCTATGATGTAGAATGAATTGGAAATCAAAACCCTGCCCGTTGTGGGCAATTACACAAACATCTTTAAATTTTTAGAATTTCCATTACATAGTCCATAAACTGTTTTACCGGTTCTTTTTCAAATACCCTTTGCCGTTCCGAGCAAGTTTCACACTCACCCCCATTAATACATTTAAAGCAGTACAGTTGAGAAACGCACAAGTTTACTTTATGAACTTTCTGTTGAGGGCCCGTGGGAAGTGACTCGTCTTGGCGAGTCTCCAAGTCAAAGAAAATAAACAAAAAATCACGGTCTTTCGGTGTTCTCCTATCTACCCTCATGAAACACTGATGCGCGGGGTCTTTGAACGCTTCGCAGGGTTTACAGTAAACTTCTCCGCATGCGTGAGCTGTCTTACGTTTTTTTTTTGGATAAATCATTTTGTTACAGTCGCGGCAGAACTTTATAGTTTTACAAACTTGCCCTTGATGGGCTACTAAACACCGCTCGTTTTTGAATTCATTTTGCTTTTTATTATGGTTAGTGTATGTAATTTAAGACGTTGAAGAATACTTGTAATACCATGCTTATAAAAGCAGGATTCTTTCAATTTCGATTACTTTGGGAAACTTTCTATGCATTTAATTGTTTAGAAACCTCAATATACTAATTACAGTAACTTAAAGGAGAGAAGAGGCTTATAAACACAGACAAAAAAAACTATACCCCTATTCCAAGGGAAGCGAAACGTTCCCTTTTGATAACATTACAACGGAAGTTGTAGGTCCGATCTGGACCCACTTTGAACTGATTGTAAGTGTTAGACACAGCTAAACGTCGGGCCCAACGTGTTTGAATTAAATTAACGTTCTGAGAAAGAGACAGGTGACAGTAGGGTATTTTTGTAAAGTTAAAAAGGTACAGAGATTACACAACTTTAGATTTCAGATGTGACTTTTTGTTGTAGTTAGTTGCTTGTAAAACTCCGTTCTCATGCTCTATTCCAGTGTTGGCTTATTCGATATACCAACAATCAGAATATACCCTGTCTTAAATACCTGCAGTCTGCATTCACAAGTAAAAAGATTTTAATCAACACCAAAACTAAACTTAACGAGGAGTTGACCACATCAAAAACATAAAAAAGAGTAAATCTAAGAAGACAACAAGCAGTGACATTCGTTCTTTATAAGGACAGCAATTATGCAGTGTTTTCTCCTCGGTAGTTTTATTTTTGTTTCCCCTGAAACCAGAGCAGCATCTCCCTTTGACGATGTTATTCCTTGGTCATTTGTATCCAAGTCCGGTGAAACGACGAGGTCGTCCTGCGGTTTTACGGTGTAATCTCTCGGTCAATTGTGTTCAAGTCCGGTGAAAAGGGTCTACCAGGGACCGAGATGTATTTTGACGGTGTAATCTCTTGGTCGATTGTGTTCAAGTTCGATGAAAAGTGTCTAACAGGGTTAAATTTAACTTGACAGTAACTTCTTAAATTTCCTTGCCAAACGTTTGTCGCCGGATCTGTTAAAACACCAGGGAAACATTTAACTGTGCCTAAATATTTTAAATTTCCTGGTCAAACATTTCCGAGTCCGCTAAAATCTGTTTACTGGGGACCGTGATGTATTTTGCCGGTGTAATTTCTTGGTCGAACGTTTCCGAGTCCACTGAAGTTACTTTTATCGGGGGTTACATTTAAATTGACCTAACTTCTTAAATTTCTTTGCCAAACGTCTGTCACCGAGTCCGCTAAAACTGTCCACTAAGGAAACATTTAACTTTGCCTAAATATTTTAAATCCCCCGGTCAAACGTTTCCAAGTCCCCTCCCATCGATGTTATCATGAGGATGGGTCACACGCTCTGTACTTCTCACATCAATATCAGTTATGGAGCCGGCTTGCACAGATTTTGTGGTATTCTCAAATTTTCACGCACCCTTACGGATGCTTAATGTTTGTCATCCGATATATGTTGTGTAGGTGACGCCTCACATGCACATCGTGTATCATTATTGACTCCTCCCTTGCCTCTGGGTCGATTAACGTGCAGATAGTATGTGTGTGGTTTGATTGCCACGTTTGCCATTTGAACTTCTGCACTGGTTGGCTGGAAAACCTTTTTATAAAGGTACGTGTCAAATATCTTTAACTCCGGTGAAACCAGGGAGAATAAAACTCGGCGGAAATCTTTCAAAATTCAGGGCCAGTGAAAACTGTCCAACTGAGACCATGATGTACATTGCCAGGAGCATTTTACATTTTCCGGCCAAACATTTTCGAGTCCTCTAAAACTGTCCACCAGGGACAATGATATATATTTTGCCAGGAACGTTTTAAATTTTACGGCCAAACATTCCCGAGTTCGCTTAAATTGTCTACCGGGGACCAATATGTATTTTGATGGTGTAATCTCTTGGCCGATTGTGTTCAAGTCCGATGAAAAGTATCTAACGGGGGCCGTAATGTATTTTGACGGTGTATTCTCTTGGTCGATTGTGTCCAAATCCTATGAAGATCGTCTACTGGGGACCGTGGTGTATTTCTATGGTGTGATATCTCGGTCAACTGTGTCCAAGTCCGATGAAAGGTGTCTACCGGGGACCGTGGTGTATTTTGACGGTGTAATATCTCGGTCAATTGTGTCCAAGTCCACTTAAATATAGTTTTTAGAGACCGTAGTGCACTTTGACAACACTTGAAGATTTGTTGATTTTTAGTATGTAAATTAAGACGTAGTGATTAAAGGAATACTTGCAATTTATGCTTATGATAGCAGGATAACTTTGGAAGCTTTATATGCATTTAATTGTTTACAAACCTCTATTAACTTAAGGGAGAGAAAAGGCCTGTAAACCCAGCAGAAATATATAGTCAAGAAAGCTATACTCTTACCCCTTTGATAACATACAATTGAAGATGGTCTACATTGTGGGTCATGTGGTTGGAGGTATGGGGAGCGAAACGTTCCCCTTCATAAGGATTCTAAGTGTTAGACACTGCTACACCCTGGGTCACTGGTTTTGAATTAAAACTAATTTGTAATACAGAGACAGGTGACAGTAGGATATTTTGCAAAAGTTAAAGCTGTAGAAATTAAAGACTTCAGTTAGTTGCTTAAAAAATTCCGTTACGATATACCAGCTATCCACCATGATACATACTTTGCCTTAAATACCTGCAGTTTACATTCTCAAGTCAAAATATTGTAACCAATACCAGAACAACTAAAATTATCGAGGAGTTTGCGTTGTTGATGTCCAAAAAATGGCATCGACAAACCTAACTTAAACCTGCATCAATAAACCTAACTACGACTGACGATGTTTCATATTTCCATGCACAAACCTAACTTAACAGAGCATAACATAACCTAACGATGAGACACGGCTGATCAAGTTTCTTAGATTATCTGCATAATTATTGCCTTTATAAATAATGCATTTTATGCTTTAATTGTCTGTTGATATGTACTCTTGTCCATGTTGTGTCTCCTCGATAATTTTAGTTGTTCTGGTATTGGTTACAATATTTTGACTTGTGAATGTAAACTGCAGGTATTTAAGGCAAAGTATGTATCATGGTGGATAGCTGGTATATCGTAACGGAATTTTTCAAGCAACTAACTGAAGTCTTTAATTTCTATAGATTTAACTTTTGCAAAATATCCTACTGTCACCTGTCTCTGTATTACAAATTAGTTTTAATTCAAAACCAGTGACCCAGGGTGTAGCAGAGTCTAACACTTAGAATACTTATGAAGGGGAACGTTTTGCTCCCCATACCTCCAACCACATGACCCACCATGTAGACCATCTTCAAGTGTATGTTATCATAGGGGTAAGAGTATAGCTTTCTTGACTATATATTTCTGCTGGGTTTACAGGCCTTTTCTCTCCCTTAAGTTAATAGAGGTTTGTAAACAATTAAATGCATATGAAGCTCCCAAAGTAATCCTGCTATCATAAGCATAAATTGCAAGTATTCCTTTAATCACTACGTCTTAATTTACATACTAAAAAGCAACAAATCTTCAAGTGTTGTCAAAGTGCACTACGGTCTCTAAAAACTATATTTAAGTGGACTTGGACACAATTGACCGAGATATTACACCGTCAAAATACACCACGGTCCCCGGTAGACACCTTTCATCGGACTTGGACACAGTTGACCGAGATATCACACCATAGAAATACACCACGGTCCCCAGTAGACGATCTTCATAGGATTTGGACACAATCGACCAAGAGAATACACCGTCAAAATACATTACGGCCCCCGTTAGATACTTTTCATCGGACTTGAACACAATCGGCCAAGAGATTACACCATCAAAATACATATTGGTCCCCGGTAGACAATTTAAGCGAACTCGGGAATGTTTGGCCGTAAAATTTAAAACGTTCCTGGCAAAATGTATATCATTGTCCCTGGTGGATAGTTTTAGAGGACTCGAAAATGTTTGGCCGGAAAATGTAAAATGCTCCTGGCAATGTACATCATGGTCTCAGTTGGACAGTTTTCACTGGCCCTGAATTTTGAAAGGTTTCCGCCGAGTTGTATTCCGCCGAGTAGATGGGTTTGACGGTGAGCGAATTTATGAGTTTCACGGGTGTTATTGGCACGGCTGCCCGAAATGTTATCAATACAGCAGAGAAGAACCTCTGCCGGAGGATCCTTCAAACAGTTTGCATCTCCGTTACGAGAGAACCAAGTCCAAAATGGCAAAATTTAATAGCTATGAAGTTGTAGTAATGTGGGAGTGTGAGTTTAGAGCATTGAAGAAGGACAAGAAATTAAATCACCTGATCCAACTGTCCATTCTAAACACACTTCCACTTAATCCTAGATATTCCTTCTTTGAAGGTAGGATGGGTAATACTAAAACGTATTGTAAATGTGAAGAGGGAGAAACAATCCAGTATGTTGATGTCTGATCCCTCTACCCATATGTAAATAAATATTGTAAGTATCCCGTGGGTCTTCCTACTGTTTACGTTGGAAATGAGTGCCGAGAGAGAGGTCTTGAAGTAGAGGGCTTGTTAAAATGTAAGATTCTACCTCCTTACAACTTGTATCATCCCATACTCCCCGCTAAAATGAATAATAAATGGTTTTGTGCAGAACTTGCGGGGAGACTTTAAACAAAGGGGAATGTTTTGATGATAGTGAGGAAAGGGCAATGGTAGGAACATGGACCATGGGTGGAATTAGAAAAGCTGTAGAGAAAGGCTATGTGATTTTGGACATGTATGAGTAGTGGGAGTATGAAGTCGCCACATACGAGAAAGGTGGACTTTTTCCGATTTTATTAATAAATTCTTGAAAGTAAAGCAGGAAGCTTCAGGGTATCCCACTTAAAACACAGGAGGATAAAGACAAGTATGTTTCTGATTTATTTGAGCGTGAGGGTCAATTTGAGCTCTAACTGGACAAGGACAAAATTGCTAAAAATGGAGGACTCAGGTCGGTAGCTAAACTAATGTTAAATTCATTTTGGGGCATGTTTGGTCAACGCGAAAACATGACAAAATTTCAATTGTGAGAGACTCTAAGGAATTTTTCAAATCGTTAACTCAACCAGGAATAAAAGTAAAGTTTGTTGAAATAATTAACCAAGAGGTTTTATTAGTTAATTGGCAGAATGTTGATGACGCCAATGAGGCTCTAAGAACTGTAAATGTTGTAATTGCGGCCTACACCACTGTTCATGCAAGACTTAAACTTTATGAACACTTGGATGCCCTTGGAGGGTAGGTCTTTTATTATGGCATGGACTCATGTATTTATTTATACAGGGGAGGGCTGTACAGGGTCCCTACGGGAGATTACCTCGGGGAAATGACTGATGAGTTAGTAGACGAGTACGGGCCCGGCTCTTATATCGTAGAGTTTATTTCTGGGGGGCCTAAAACTTACGCATACCTTGTTTGGTCAACCAAAAAGCAAAAAACTAGAATCTGTGTATAAAATCAAGGGCCTCACCCTCAACCTAAAAACCTCCGAAACGCTAAACTTTGAACAGTTAAAAAAGATGGTCCTCAGTGAAGCTGCTGAAATACTAGAAATTGAAGAAAACAGAATCAGGAGAACAAAGAGACGAGAATTCGTTACAGTAAGTGAAATTAAAAAGTTAAACGTTACAGGACCCAAGAGAAAATTTAATGATGATCACGATACCCTGCCTTTCGGCTTTAAAAAACAAAGAGTTGCTTAACGGAGCTGCCACTCACGCGGGTACTGAGTGCATATACCTCTAAACATCAGCTCTATTAACTCGCTCTGTTCTGAGACTCGGTAGTGAACGGACGTGCTTGTGTCTTACCCTGTATTTCTCTCCTTGTAGAATGCCTCCTGAATATATTACACTCGCTAACCAAGAGGTGTCTCTTTTCCTTTTACACAAAAGTAGGTTAAATGAAGATTCAGAATATGGCATTATATGCTTGGAGCATGAGTTCTTACTTGACGGTTCAATAAATGCACTGGAATGACCTTTGGTGTTTTCGGAGTATGTAGTAGATAAGATAACGGAGGACTCCTCATCAATCACCTACATCAAAGTATCAATAATACACGATGGTATTTCAAGACATATATCGTACATGCCCTTGCCTGATTTAACACAGAAGTTTTTTGATGTTTACTTTAAAAAAGTATTTTGTAGTGTTACGGAACTACCTGTTTTTTAAAATCTTGAAGTATCACTTATCCATTTTCCATGACGCTACCGTCAATTGCTAAATACTATACATTTTATAACAAACCGGTAATGGTTCTGTTTGATAATGAAGGAAAGCCATGGTTTAAAGCTAAAGACGTAGCTACTGCTCTAAAGCATGTTAATGGTTTGAGTGCAGTTAGGAAACATGTAGATGACAGTGATAAATTAACTGTTGGTAGTTTTTCTGACACCCAAAAACAGGGCGTTGGGCCTATTGAGAAAACAACGGTTTTCATAAAAGAAACGGGATTATGTTCTTTGATGTTAAAATCAACTACTCCTGAGGCAAGACTGTTAGTAAGAAGTCTGTTGCCGGAGAAGTTTTACCTTACTTACACAAATATGAAGGATGAAAGTTCATTTTAAATGTAATATTTTCTTTAAAATCACAAGTTCCCACTGTATGTGTGTGTGTGTGTGTGTGTGTGTGTGTGTGTGTGTGTGTGTGTGTGTGTGTGTGTGTGTGTGTGTGTGTGTGTGTGTGTGTGTGTGTGTGTGTGTGTGTGTGTGTGCGTGTGTGTGTGTGTGTGTGCGTGTGTGTGTGTGTGAATGAAGGTCCCTGGCGTGGGTGACGAAAAGCCCCGTAAACGTTAAAGTGGGTTTAGTAGATTGAGGGGCCTGGCTAACACCTAGGCTACTCCTTCGAAAAACCCGGTGTGAATGAAGGACCTTGTACGTTGAGGTGCCTGGCTAACACCAAGGTTACTCCTTGGAACAGTCCGTACGGTGGGACTTGTAAAAAAAAATAAAAAAATAAAAGGATGTAGCATTTTGTAATGGAGTGGCTACCACTGTGAGAGGCGATGGTTGGGGCCTCTCACCACAGAGGTTAGGACTCCAGGGGAAGCTCTGGTTAACCAAAAAGAACCCGCCGACGCTCCTACGGCCTAGCCTAAAGGCTTACCGTGGTGTGGAAACGTGAGCGTTCAAAATTATTTCACCAGGGTTAGAAGTGTTTAGCCGACAAATTTAAAAATATCCCCGTTAAAGTGAAATGTAACACATTATAATGTAGCTTCATCGGAGGCATGATTAAATGACCGAGAAATTTAAGAAGTTTCGGCCATGTTTAATATAGTTCCCGACCAAGTACGTTCAGCGGACTTGGGAACTTTCGGCCGATAAATTAAATATAACCCCCGGTAAAGTAACTTCAGTGGACTTGGACATAATTTACCGAGAAATTACAAGGACAAAGTACCACACGGTCCCCGGCAAACAGGTTAATAAACCCCTGGAGTGGGGTTATCGGTTTCTTGCCTGTAGGTTTCTGCTAGTTTTTACAAGCCTTTTCTCTCCTTTAAGTTACTGTTAATAGAGGTTTATAATCAGTTCAATAAATACTACAAAGTAATCCTGCTATCATAAGTATAAAGTTCCAAATATTCCTCAACGTACAGTTTTTCAAGCAATCAACTACAAGAAAAAAGACAACTCTGTATTTGTTTAACTTCACAAAATACCATACCATTACCAGCCTCTTCTGCATTAGTTTTAATTCATGAACAGAAGGCCTGGCGTGTAGCTGAATCCAACACTTAGAATCTTTATCTGGTGTAATGTTATGAAAGGGGGGCATTTCGTTACCCTTGAAGCTAGGGTATAGTTTTTCTTTTCTGTTAGTGTTTACAAGTCTTTTCTAGTTACTGTAACAGAGATTTCTAAACAGTTCAATGCATACAACAAATTAGTCCTGCTAACACAAACATAAAGTTCCAAATATGCCTTAATGTGTTAATTTACAGTAAAAAGTTCCAAGAGTTGTTCTTTCATACAGCTGAACACAAAGCAAAAACTTGACATTTTAATTCAGAACCTTATTATACACAATAGCAAAAATTAGCTGCTCATGATGTTAAAACCTCAGTTACAACGTACTAATAATCTAATAAAAGACAGAGACATGCCCCTAAATAACAACTAAAGATCAGATTGAGCTTGATGAACCCTACTGATATAATACTAAACTACAACAACACCTAAATAACGGCTAAAAGGTCAACACGCCTGAACAATAATTACCTTAATTGTAACAGCTACAACTCTGTAAATATACTCTCTGAAGGGGGGTCTATCGATAAACCCCCCTTGATCTTCAGTACTTTCAACACCTTCATTGGTTTATATTCTCGTTGAAGAATCAGTTAAAGTATCATTTATTTTGTGTGACTTGTGTTTTCGCTAGTTTGTCACTCATACAACATTTCTTGTATGTGAGTTTGTTTCAATCACATGTATTTGACAACTGTAGCTAAACTGAAGAGATTGTTAAAATCTTGGGCTACTCTAACCCAGGTAAATGAATCCGTAATAATGTAATGGAAAAGTACCGTAAAACAACGCCTGAAGTACTAGGCGAACCCCCCTTCCCCACCCCGCCCCAAGGAGGCTCCAAATCGGAGCCCCTTTGAATTATCAATCTCATACGGTATACATCAATGAGCCAGGATTATATTAATTAATTTTAACACAAAGCTAGTTTTCTTGTGTGTGTGAGTGTTTGTTTAATATGTGCAAGCATGACATTAGCAGTAATCCATGATTTAAGAGTAGCTGAAGTATTGGATAATGTAATAAAAACAATGCCTGAAGAAGGGAGGAACGAAACGTTTCTCCCTTTGAATTATCAATCTCATACGATATACTTCAATGAGCCAGGTATTTATTCACTTAATTTAACATTAAAAACAGAAGTTAAAACTTACAGCTCCCAACACTCACATGCTAGCCTCTACAGAATTAGGACCTATACCCAGTTAATGATCCAATAAAAATACAGAGCCTGACGAACCCAACTGCTAAAATACACCAAAACAACAGCTAAAAAATCAACACACCTTAACAATAATTACCATAATTGTAACAGCTACAACTCTGTAAAAATAGCCAGAGATCTTTTTATACTCACGTTAAACAACCAGTCAAAATATAATTTATTTTGTGTTAGTTTGTAACCAGTTTTCCTGTATGTGAGTTTGTTTCAATTACAAGTATTTGACAGTGATATTAATGGTAAAGGTGTAGATAAGGAAGATAAGTGTAAGGCTGTAAATACACTCTCTGAAGGGGATGCCTCGAGGCACCCCCTTTAACTTTCAAGATCAGTCTACCTTTATCAATGAATCTGGATTATACTCTTCTTTTAATTTAACATAACAAATGAATCAAAAACTTGCAAATATTCTGGAAAGCTAGTAAAACAGAGCTTGTAGTCTGTCCAGTTTTGTAATGTTTCTTCTTTACATAGTTTAAATTGTAGCGTGGGTTAATAAGTAGCAAATTGCATTTCAATTAGCCCAAAAACTCTCAAGATATTTAATTTTAAAGTGTAGCTCCTCCAATTATTTTGATACTACCTGCAGTACAGAGTTTAGGTTTTAGTGAGATGTAGCAGAGGTTAACAGGTACATACATACCAAATTTGATTAAAATTGGCCAAGCCGTTCTTGAGATATTGATTTTTAAAATATAGCTCCTTCAATTATTTTGATACTTTCCCGCAGTACAGGGTTTAGGTTTTTGTAAGATGTAGCGGAGGTTAACAGGTACATACATGCCAAGTTTCGTGAAAATCGGCCAAGCCGTTCTTGAGATATTTAATTTTGAAAATTTGCCCCTTCATTTTTTGAGATGCAACCCGCAACATTATGTTTAAGATTTTTCATATGGGTAGATACCACCCTGTAGTGCCTTCACTACGTAGTAGGCAGTTTTCTGGGGTCAAAATGACTCTAGGACTTACCGTTTTCGAGATATTAGCGACTTTTGAGTTTTTTGCAACGCTTTCTTGCGATATATACATGTAATAGTTTTATATATTGGGTTAGCGGCACTTTCTTGCGAAATATACATTGCCATAGGTTGGTAACACATCGTAGCGTGACGTAATATATACATATAATAATTTAGATAGTTTGACATAATATATATATATATACATATAATAATAATAATTTTTCGTAACTGATTTAGGTTCTGTAGGTAGCGTTTAGAGTGGCAACACTGGCTAAGTGTCTAGCCACGGAAGGCTAGCCACAGCAGGAAGTGAGGTTAGATAGCCACTTACCTTTCTGGTGATGGTATATTATACACTATTATGGTACATATATATATATATATGATTATACACTGTAGTATTATATATGGTACATATAATTATATATGGTACATATAATTATGTATGGTACATTAGCTCTGCTAAGTTGGTAACACTTTGGAGGGAAGAAAAGTGAGGTTAGGTTTGGCGCTAATTTTTTTTTGGCGCGCAAATTTGGCGGGAAAATTTGGCGGGAAAATTTTCTTCTTACTCTTTCCGGAATAACGCGCTCTAACCACTATGCCATTTCCGGTTCTAATAGGGTGCCAACCCTACTCATACGTTTTCAGTCTTTTAATTTATATATAGTGTGAGATTAAAATATTTAAATTATTAGAGATATCTAATTACCGTTTAAATATTTGTTGCTAATTCCTTTTCGTTTTTTCTATTATAGATTTTGTATAAATGGAGTCAGCAAAGATCCCGTGCAGTTTCTGTGAGAAGATGCTTTATAAATCAAACATATTCCATCATGAAAAAATATGTCCAGAGAATTCGAAAAGAGATAATACCCAATACAAAAGGAAGATGTGTGATAGATGTAGTAAATCAATCACGAGTCAAAATTTCAAAAGCCATTTGGAAACATGTACGGAACATAACAAACTTCAGACTTAACAAGACCTAGTACAAGTGGAATTAATACATTGAACAGACCTCCAGTTATTAGAAAAAGTCCAGTAATGGTTATAAAGCAAAATGCCCCCAGTGTCATGAATTGATAAGAAAATCAAACATGAGCTGTCATTTAAAAACTCATTTAAAACCTCATGCAGAAACTAAATTAATTTCGAATCGTGGTGGTATTAGTGATGATGGCAAAAGATTATTTGCAATCGCTGTCAACAATCCTTTAGTACAAACAAATTATTGCATGGACATAAAAAGATATGTAAGAATTTGAAAATGAACCAAAGCTGATTAAACACTGAGAATATTGTTTAGGCCACGTACCCGTTAAAATCGTAATGCCTCAAGAAAATGAAAACGGTAGCCCTCCTAGTGTATTTAAAAAAATCAATATAGAAAAATGAAGGTTCCATTTGTAGGCTATGCGGACTTTGAGTGCATATTAAAACCGATATCAGATGAAGTGGAACCTCCAAAGAAAATTTGTACTGAAGAACCTTGTATTAAGAAATCTTGTGCATATCATAAGAAATCTTATACTAAAAAATACCAATCGTACGAGGTAGCTAGTTTTGCTTTATATATAACTACCGTGGATAATTAAGAAATTCCGTTTGATTTATACCACGAGTGTTTAGGTCCTGATACATCAAAAGTTTTTGTAGAAACCGTTGTTCAAATTTCTAAAGACCTGGATCACTTGTACAGTAAAGAAGCCGCCAAACCTCTGCAACAAACAGCGGACGATGAAATAAATATTAAAAACGCTACTTTCTGTCATATTTGCGGAAATATGTTTACAGTTAATCAAAATAATCTGGAAAAAACAGATAAGCGCGTTCTCGGTCACGACCAATTGACTGGGAAATTCAGAGGTGTTGCGCACA
Organism: Allygus modestus; assembly: GCA_963675035.1. Taxonomy (NCBI): domain Eukaryota; kingdom Metazoa; phylum Arthropoda; class Insecta; order Hemiptera; family Cicadellidae; genus Allygus; species Allygus modestus. The sequence goes on from OY776113.1 coordinate 117,123,186, forward strand.
ACTCTTTTAATCTGAACTTTAAAGAATCGCAATTTATACCGATATTTATTCACAACTTGAGTAATTACGACGCGCATCTGCTTGTAAAATGATTAGGTTTCGAACAGAATAAAATCGCAGTCTTGGCCACAACGGAAGAGCGTAATATATATATTTTGATCTTAAAGTAGAGAATGAGGTCAACTTGAGATTTTTAGATTCGTTTAGATTCATAGCCTCGAGTCTGGACAGTTTAACGAAAAACCTCAAAAAGGATAAATTTACTCATACTTAGAAATTTTGTAAAGATGACAAACTTGATTTGGTTTTGAGAAAGGGGATTTTTCCCTACGACTTCATGGATAGCAAGGACAAATTCGACTGTACAACTTTGCCTCCTAAAGAATCTTTTTATAATATATTGAATAAATCGCAAGTCAAAGATAAAGACTATGAGCACGCTTGTAAAGTGTGGGGAAGTTTTAACATTCAAAACATGAAAGAATATACGTTATTATACAATAAAACCTATACTTTGTTATTAGCCGACATAGTACAAAACTTTCGTGATGTTTGCATGAACACTTTTAAACTCGACCCCGGGTGGTATTTTACAGCTCCAGGATTAGCCTGGGACGCCATGTTAAAAAAGACCGGGGGTTCTCTCGAATTACTGACCGACACCGACATGGAACTCATGATCACGAGAGGGATACGCGGTGGAATTTCTCAGTGCTCTCACAGATACGCTAAGGCAAATAACAAATATTTAACAGATTACGATCCTGATAAGCCTGACGAGTATCTCATATATCTGGACGTTATTAACCTTTATGGATGGGCAATGTCCAAGGTCATGCCTAAAAGCGGTTTTAAATGGTGTGATAGTGTTAAATTGCATCTTTTTGAAGAATAAATGCAAAACGGTAATATGATAAGTGACGAGGCGCGTATTGGTTATGTTTTCGAAGTCGATCTCGAATATCCTAGGGGGCTACACTACGCGCATAAAGACCTTCCATTTGCGCCGGAAAATACCTGTCCACCCGTGTCGAATCAGAAAAAACGTTTAACAACATTATTCGATAAATACAAGTACGTTGTACATGGCGGGAAAATTTGGCGGGAAAATATTCTTCTTACTCTTTCCGGAATAACGCGCTCTAACCACTATGCCATTTCCGGTTCTAATGGGGTGCCAACCCTACTCGTATGGTTTATATTTTAAAGTTGAATCACTTTAATAAATAGAAAATAAGAATAACATTTTACAAGTCCAAACCTATCGAAAAATTCTAAGTCCGTAAAATCGAACTTGGAATATTTACTGTTGAAACGAATCAAGAATAACATTATACAAGTTCAAATACCATCAACAATTTTCAAAATCCGTAAAATAAAAATTAGAATATGAAAGACCTTTTTGTCACCGTAAGGTTTGCCAGTCTTTCAGTTAGCTAACTCTAGTATGTACTCCCCAGTGGAAGACAAGGACTGACTGTCGATGCTCTCGCCCGGCTGATATTTATACCCCCTGATTGAAGTCATATTTATTTTTACCACGTTATGTTATTGTAGTCTGGCGGGTTTAAATTAGATGTTTCATCAGCCAAGAACGTGAACTGTTCAAAGAACAAGTCCGCGGTACGGAACGGTTCACTTTCTGGAACTCTCAAAATTAAATTTTGATTTTAAAAATAAAAAGCTTTAATTGCTTATATCTTGGAAACGGTAAGAGATATCGCAAAAGGAACAACATTTTTAAAGAGAAAATAGAAGAGAACTGTTTACGTATACGGTCTATATGATGACGTATGCGTTTTGAGCCGGACTTAGCTATTGACCTTTGCCCGATGCTTAAAATCTCCGTTATTATTTGAGCTATCGATTTTAAATTTGGTATGTAAGATTGTGGCAACCTCTAGTTTATAGTAATATAACAAAATATCGAAATGGTGGATAAACCTGGGCGCTGCAAGCGATAGTGTGAAGTTTACAAAGTGACCTCGCGTTTGGTTATTTATCGGTGGATTTTCATGACATTTGGTATGTATTTGAAAGGCACTAAACGCTATCGACCGAAGTGTAGGGAATTTTCAATTAACACAGATTTAAGACTTTAACTTTTTCCTGATTTCTCAAAAAAAGCTTTATTTTCGCATTGAATTGGCCTTTGCCCTCTCAGATCGGCTTGAACGTTGCTTATTTGACCTTGGGCATAGGTTAGGTTAGTTTGAGTTAGGTTACGTCATTTGAGCATTTAATCCTTGAAATTAAGCATTTAATCCTCGAAATTGAGCATTTAATCCTTGAAATTGAGCATTTAATCCTCCAAATTGAACATTTAATCCTCCAAATTGAGCATTTCATCCTCGAAATTTGATCTTCAAAATTCATACCCCTCATCGATGAGCTCATACCCCTTAGTCACGTGATCGAGCATTTAATCCTCAAAATTCGCACCTCTCGCAACTCTCATTGTTCCTCAATCCCCATTTCTCTACTACCTTTTAGCAAGTGACACTACTTATTGGATTCTAGTGCGTAACGGTAGTGTACGTATGGAGTTTGGTTTTGACATGGCACTCACAGAGACTGTCAACTGTCTGGTATACGCAGAGTTTGACAACGTTATCGAAATTGATTGACATCGCAATGTAAATATGGACTTTGGTGGTTAGATCAAAGTCAGTCAGTGATCAAACTCATACAATATGGATCGTTTACGAAGAGTAACGTGTAAAAATTTAGCATCTCCAATTATTTTGGATTTTCAATGTTTCAAGGACAACAATAATGACTACATTCAGAAGAAAGTATGTGTCTTGGAATTGGACAGCGTTACACTGTTAATGCATCATATCACCAAATCACCATTTAGTCGAGATTTCCTCACACAAGTGAAACTACGTGAAAGATATCGGCTCACTAAACATTGTCACGGATTGGAATGGGATCAAGGTGATATCTGATATCATGTGCTAGAGGAAAAGTTACAAACATGTATCAGTAGTGGGATTTTGCGGCTTTTGGCTCACTTGATTGACAGCTTCCGGTCACGTGACTTTGATGACGTAGGAATGACGTAGTTGGCGACGTAGTTGGCGACGTATTAGTGACGTCATGGATGTTTGGAGTAGGTCAAGGTCGTCTGAAGTAGTTTTTAAAAAAACTATCTTGCACAAGTTTTGATTCGATGGTTTCAAACTATCAAAATTATTTGTTGCTAAACGTTTTACCCAAAGTATGGCATGTGGGTAGTCTGCTGACGCGTCTCAACAAGACGAAGAAGTTGGTGCATTCATAATTCAGATCCGACTAAGGGTATAGCAGTAATAGCGAAAAAACAATATTTTGAAGGTTTTCCGCTATTGCTCCTAATTCCCTCGTCGGATCTAAATTCTGAATGCACCATCTTGTTCGTATTGTTGAGCCGCGCCAGCAGAGTACTCACATGCCATACTTTGGGTAAAAAGTTTAGCATCAAATAATTTGGATATTTTGAAACTATCGAATCAAACTTGTGCAAGATAGATATATTTATGGAATGAAAACAATCAAATGAAACCTGTGCAAGATTTCTAACTTTTATTTTTATTTCTTTATTTACATTAATGTACACATAGGCAATGATTGTCAGAGAACCGTCGATCCTGCGGTGGCCGTTGCTTCTGTAGATGGGTAGGGTTCACATTCTCCACAATAATACTTCATTCTAGGCGCGGGTGGAAGTGATGTTGGTTGCCACGATGAAGTCTCCGATTCCGTAGAGCTGCCGACATTGAACGAGGCGAGAGGTTCATACTCTTCAAAATTATATCTATTCAGCTGTGTCGGTGGAAGTGTAGTTGCGGATGTTCTCCAGTGTTCTTGAGCTAAAGTGTTTGTTGCAAAAATATCCAATGTTACTTTGTAGCCGTTTACAATCAAAACTTTTAAGTCATCAGAAAGAAGTTGCAAATCATGAACTGTAGAAATATGAACAGTATTGTAGTGGACACATTTAATTTTGAGATGCATGATGTTACCTCGTGTACGGCTACTCGCGGAGTGAGCTTCCCACCTCCTCGCCTTCGTTTTATACGCACCCCCCTCCATTTTTTTCACATCAACGATATGAATATTTTCATCACGTAACCTATTGGAATTCTGCATATAATGCAATGGTTATACATCAGTCCACAATCAGCGCATGTACAACAGTGTCTACAAGGTAAAAATAGTAAATTTTTCTCAGAGGACAAACATACTACACATTCGTTTCCTTCGCTCTTATTTTCTTCTGCTGGTGTTTTAACAGGATGAGGTTTATAAACTCTCCGATGGTTTTGTACAAACTCTCTACCTTTTTGAACTAACAGATAAGCACACTTGTCAAACCATCGTGCATGTTCTTCCCATGGGTTATCTGTCGCTTGCCAATCCTGCAATCCTCCTCCGCAATTGTAACAAACGGTCTTATCATCTTGCCCCATGTAAAAGAAACCAGCATCTGCAAACTCCATTCTAGACTTGTATAGAAACGAGTCTTTTAATGCTGCATCAAACGTATCCAATCTCGATTGTAACTATGCATATTTAGGAAATCTCATTCTCCTTTTTACTACCATATGTTCCATTTTTGTAGGTTGTCCCAAGGCAAATGTCGGAGGTATACTGACACGGCGTAAGCGTGTAGGGCAGGTACCTACCCTTCCCCCACCATAATGTTCCCCCCACCAACTCATTGTCAGTCTGTATGAAAGTGATAATCCTTTAACCAATACAGCGCATTTTATAAGTTCTAAATCTAGGTCAAGGTCACCAAAGAATGTTTTTAAAAAAGATAAAATATCAGTACTTGGAGTTAATACTGATATTTTATCTTTTTTTTTTTGTCATCCGTTTGAATTTAAAAAAAGCAACACAGCATTATATAAACTAATATACTGCTGTGTTGTTGTGTTTTTATTTCTTTTTTATAGTTTTCTTTTTAATTTTCTTTATTAAACAAACATCTTACAATACAATAAGCTTAAGTCTAACATTGATGACTAGAAATACAAACAGAGAAATACAAATAGAGACATTATGTACAATGATGCGTGATATGCAGAGTGAGTTCCGTCGAGTTGTTGCCGCTTACGCCGTGTGATACCAAATACAACGTCCCCGGTTGAATATCTCGCAAGTCTTCATTTTGTAGCAGTTGAACAAATCGTTTTGGAAGAAATACTTGAAACTTCGGCTCATCTCCTGGAGTCATAGGTCCTTCGCACAATGATACTAGAATTGCTTCTCCATGTGTGGTTTCCACTTTCTTGATGCTATGAATAATGTAGTGTATTTGTTCTTTTAGTTCTGAACATTTTTTAGTTAGCAGAAGGTTGGATTTTGAGTGAGTGTTGAATTGATCAACCAGTGTTTGTAGAAATTGTTGTGATGCCATCTTCGACAGTGGTGGTGATGTCTTCTGTGATGTTGCCTCTTCGGAGTCTCGAATAATACTCGTGCTGGAGCGGTGTTGTCTCCTCGTATTTATAGGCCCCGCTACCCCCACCACATTTCTGTTCTCCGCTACCTCCACCACATTCCTGCGTTTGTTTCAAGTAAGCAGCCAAACGATATGCGTTGTACAATGCACAGTTTGTTTGACCGTGTTTAAGATCTTTTGCAGCGACACAAATATTACCGAGATTAATTTTGAAGTCCTTACTGATAGTTATATCGAAAACATCACCGTGCGTGTACTTTTGTATCCAGTTCTTTTTTTCTAATCCTCTTGTGTATATATGCGAATATTGTTTGCAAAAGTTAAACATAATACTGTGCAGATTACTGTAGCTTATAAATCCTTCATACCAGTGTATGTGATGAAAGTATTTTGTTATCCATTTGTTAGTACTTTTTGTTTTAGCGTTAAGTTTGTTAAAAGAAAAAGGAGCTTCAAACGTGAATGGGTAGGCTACAAATGTAAGCAAGTCTAAAATTACTAATTCCTTGATAATAAACCTATCATCATTATTTCGAAATGCTTGAAATTCTATTACGCAAGGCTTTACATCCACTTCTTCATCTCCTCCGCTCATCATGGCACCTGACGATCAACTAAACTGTTTTCCACACCACGGTAGGTTAAATACCAGGCCGTACAGTTGCAGGCGCGTTGGTGTATATTTAACGTGGGCACCGTCCCCAATAGGCCTACCCCACGTATGTTCTTCTTTATTAAGTTAAACTTTAGTCTTTTTTAACTTCTTCTTCTTCTTCTTCTTCTTGTGTTTCGTTTTCTTTTTCTTGATTTTTTGTTTCTTCTTCCTGTGTTGTTTCTTCTGTAGCCTCTGTAGCGATTTCTACAAGTGGTTCAAAATCCTTTAACTTTCTCCACATGCAAATTTCATGAGGTATTCTATTAAAAATAGATGTATCCACAGGTCCGTACACGATGGTGCTATCAGGTTGTTTTTCCAAAGTATCGTGCAAATATTCTTTAATAATAGCGCTTGCAAATACCAACTGTCTCATGTACCTTGTAATAGGTTCTGTTGCGTAGTTTAAAACGTAGAATTCTTCACGTGACAGTAGAATCTTATTTTCATGTTGAGTCAAGTCTCTAATTCGCACTTGTAGTTGTCCGCGATGTTTAACAATATCTATTTCATTGTCGCAATCCAAAAGTCGAATATGTGTTTTCCTTCCACACAAACTGTTAGTTAAATAACATTCTATTAAATGTACATGTTTCAAAAATGACTCCCAAGCATTTTGCGAAAATAAAACCTTTTTTGTTCCATGGTGTAGTATTACTGTAGGGGAATAATCCAATGATTTCATCAATCCAACTGATACACTTTTACTGATGCATGCTGAGATGGGGTAAAAGATTCGCAAAAAAACTTCAGTTAAAATGTGAGGAGGAATATTTTCTTCAACTTTCTTCTTCCTCTTTGATACTACCTTTGATGGATCTGCATTACTTTCCTCCTCTCTATCTCTTTTACCAAACTTTAAAAATGCAGTTATTTCCTTAATGATTTCTGCTTCGGTATTATCATGTTCCAATAACGGTGCTACCTCTGCATTACCTTGTACAACAGATGGAGAACTCATTTTGTAGAAGACGTTACCCATGCGACGATAGGCGATCAACTGAAGACCCGCATTGTTGCTCCGCTATTTATAGGTTAGCGACAGTGGCGGTGCCGGTGGTGGTACAACGTTTTACAATACTGTCTTTACAATACCGGTCAACGGTGTGTATGTAACAATTTTATCGTGCAAAATTAAACAATACGCAGATGTATTTGCAGGTACGTTTTCTTGAAATTCCATTTCTATTTTTATATCAACACTAGACGATTTTACAGATTCATTTTGTTTGGAACAATCAATTACAACAATCGGAGCTTTCGATTCAAACTGTACGGGAGATAGTAGAGGTGTGTTTGTTTTGCCGTAGTATGAATTTTGGAACCTAGCGTACATATCGTATAAAACACTGTACCTTTTTTTATCAAAAGAAATATTAAAGTTGTCGTAGGGAAAGAATTGTGAATTCAGGAACACTTTACAGTTTGTTAATTTACAATGGTCAAATTCACCAGCATTTTCAGTTATTATACTTTTCTTCTTCGTTTGTAATCCAAATATTACATATCTCGCTTTTTCCAAATGAGTAGAAGTTTTTACAGTCCATGTATGCCGTTGTGTTGTAGGTAAAACGGGGTATTCATGAAACTCCCAGCTTCTGAATGGCATTACAATGTCTCGATCGGATTTTAACTTTCTTAATAATGTAATCCTGTGTTCATCATTTAGTCGCACATGTGGTACTCTCCAAACAATCTTGTCTAATGTTAATTTCCAGTCTAAATTGGCATTAGTTGTTCCAGTAGCTGCTTTAATAATATCATTATCGTTTGATGATCTTAATAAAACTAGTTCTTGTTTTACATTTATTATTATTCTTCTGTAGTCTTCAGCAAATCCTAGGAGTAATCTTAAAGGTACGTAGAAATCAAAGTTTCCCGAAGAGTCAGGAGCGATTGTACTTTTGTCAGGTGCAACCCATCCTGCAACAGCTAACAGATTCTTCTCATTTGGTGTTAAAGATGCTAATCCTTTCAATGTACTGGAAATTCCAACCTTTTTTGTTGAATCGACTGTAACTCCTGAAATTTCATATCTAATCTCGTCAAACAAAAATGCCATAGGATTATTTATGAACGGAACAGTGGTTCCAGCAGTACCATCAGTTTTTGTTACTTTTCCTTCAATATATAAATAACTTTCGCATGGAAGAGTATAAATGTCTTGTTGTTGTATAGGAATCCTAATTTCATCGTTATTGTTTAATTTGGACGAAGCGTAAGGGTTGTGCGTGTGATATTCCTTTTCCCATAAGGTCTCGTCGAATGTTGGACCCTGCGCTATATCCAGTATATCCATTGTTAATGACCTTTAATCCAATTTCTTCTAGAAAACGAATGTTGTCACTTGTTAATCCTTCTACAGCTGATGAGCTACTGACCTCTTTGCTGGTTGGCTCTCTCTTTTTAAATGATAACCCCATTGTCTAAGCGGATGATTTTATATGTATTCTTACAGTAATAGCTTCTCCTCTAAAGTCAATAAGGTTTCCGTCTTGATCCACTATGTTCAGCACGATGTCTGAAATGAAACTGGTGTTTAACGGTAGGTACACAAGGTTTTGAGGCTTTTCTACTATCTTGAAACCCGGTGCAACTGATGGGTAGAATGTGTGTAATATATGACGATTTTCTCCATCTCTGTAGGATCCTTGTATAATGTTACATGTAATGTCTATGCTATTAACTTTGATGATCGTCACAGTTTTATTCCCAGAATGAGTTTTATTAGGTTCTAATACTTTTGTTTCCTTAGAAAACCCCAATAAACTACCAATTGAATGTTCTTGACTAAAATCAATATAATACTTAGAAGTAATTTCGGCTTTCATTGTATTGTTATTGCCTTTTATCGTTATATTTTCTTTTCCCATATGTTTTTGTATAACTTCATTTATATTATCAATTTCATAAGCTCCTGTTGGTAAACTGAATTCTTCCAAAGCTGAATACTTTCCTTTATCATCTTTTGTCTTGTAATAATGTATTTTGTTATTAATTCCTTCACTAACGTTTGGAATAGAGTTATATGTTGTTAAATCCAATAATGCGGCTTCCCATAGTCTTCCTTTTTGCAAACGTAGCGCTGGAAACAGAATACTGCGCAAAGTACATGAGTTACCGGTTAATGACACTGTATACGAGGACATCTTAAAGTTGACTAACACTCTTAGCTAAAAAGTCTAAACATAAATGACCGCAAATGGATGTATCATCAGGTTGTTTTCTTGTATGATTGTAAAAAACATTTTCTGCCGCACGAAAGTATCGTTGAAGTTCTTTCGGTGGTGGAAGGTCTCCAAAACTGTCGAAATAATAAATGGTTTTACCAAGTTTCTTGTAACACACCCAATGAGTGCCTAATCCTTCACTATTATCCAAATTTACAATACCAGTCTCATTTTTCCACATTTTAACCGGTAATTCATCTTTCATAAATACTCCTCTAAAAAATGGGATTTTCAAACAAGAAGCATATGTAATCAGTTCTTCATTGGTTAATTCTTTGTTTTTAATTATTAATTGCTCTTTCTTATTTAATACACACGATACGGTCTTAGGTATAATCCTCCTCCCTTTTTTATCATTGACCATATTGTTGGTTTCTTTTTAGCTTTACCACTGGTAGATCGACGTTTTCTTCTGATATTACCTCCTTGTTTCTTAGCGGGTTTTTTCCCACGCCTTCTTCTCTTTCCTCCTCCAAACGTAGTTTTTGCTTTCATTGCTGCTGTTACTGCTAAAGACGCTGCTTTTTCACCAATACTCGCGTCACTAGATTTTACTCTTTGCCAAGCTTTCTCAGCAAGTGCTCTATCTGCTATTGATCTATTTTTAGTATCACCAAATTTGGAATACGCTATATCGTGCTGTTTACAAGCCTGATCGAGCTTATTTATTCCAGGATCTCCTCTAGCAAGACGTTTCTCTAATTTGGTTCCAGGACCACAATATTGATATCCTCCAGGTAAATGTAATTCCACAGGTAATAAATCAATCGCCTTGTTAACTATAGCTCCAACCGGTTTACTTAATAGAGAAAATGCTGTTGATGCTATTCCCCTTCCTCTCTGTAATCTCTCTCGATTATGACTGATGCGTTTAACCCTCGACATGACTATTTATAGCAAAACCTACAATCAGTAGGTGCACTCTATAAATGTTTTACAATGAATGTAATATCAGTTTTGGTTTCTTGTATTATATACTGTTTAAAATCCATTTATTATATAGAAATGGATTTATTAATTAAATGTAGACATATTAAATAGAAGTAGTAAAAATTGAAATAAGGTGTAATTGAAGATGTTCCAGATGTTTCTCCGCTGGTGATGGTATTGTTGTCTTCGGTAAAATGAATAAACTTTAAATAGTTGTCATGTTTCCTTAGAAACTTGCCACTAAATCGTTGGTAATTGAATAACACATCCCAGTCTAGTTTATCTTTAAAATTGTCAATGTAATTCTCAGAGAGATGTTGATATTTACTTATTACTTCCCAACAGTTATTAAAATTTGATGTCATCTCTACGAGGAAGTCTTCCGAAAACTGTTGTCTTTGTAAAATATGGATCCAGTTAACTCTGTGAAAATAAATTCTTAACATAGTCATTGTGAAGAGGTAATGTATGGAAAGTTGTTCCCAATCCATATATCTATCAAACCGTTGAACAAAACCATCTGTCAACACTCCTTGGGGAAATCTCGGCTCTTGAGATATTAAACTCCACGCAGTAATATTGGATTCAATCATCCTCCCTGTATCGTCTCTCGAATATGACTGAAGCTTTATCCCTTATCATGGGGGTATTTTAAATTCTTTTTTCTCTTATGTAATCTTCATTGTTTTCTGTTGGTTCATTAATCACATTCACTTTATCCTCCTTTCCTAATGTCTTGACTTTAGAAGGCTCAGACGGTTTATCTCGTTGATTAGGTTTCTCTGGATTGTGTATATTTTTCCAGTCTAAATAATTGTGACTGTCAACATCTGAAGCTGCATCTCTTCCTGAAGCCCGATGGATATAATGGAATAGAGCTGCACCAAACCTTTCCAAATGTTTTTCATATTCCGTAGTCCATTTCTTGTGTACAATATCAAACATTTTCTTATTTACAGCGTCTCCATCCTGCTCACAATCACCTACATTTGATAATTTTAATTTTTTTACATCATAGCTTGTATCAATTTCATTCCTTTTGTAAATCGTTAACAATTTTAGAGTAGCTAAATTTACTGCTTCACCATCATAAACGGGATATTGTATATTGCTTAACCTTTTACCGGAAAACCCCCAATGATCTTCGTGTACAGTTGGGGTTCTTTTTTCCATGTACTGTACCGTAACCGCATCAGACGACATAAGCGGATCACCAACATTTTGAATTACTTTTCCTTCAAAATTATAGTTGCCGTCAGGTGTTAACGGAAACCCATCTCTTTTTTCACTATATCCAGATTTTACTCCAAACTCGGAGTACCGTCCAAACTTGTCCACACTCATGATGTAACTGAATCGCTATCGTTTAGGTTCTTATTATATATGTACGTCTACTGAACAATTATTCCTTGTTTTCGCAGTTCATCAACCAAAGCTACCCATTCGTTTTCTAAACCAGTGTGCCCGGCTTCCATAGCTTCATGTAATAACCTCATTCGATCAACTAACTTATTTATATCGTTGTAATATATTATATTAGTTTTATACAAATTTTTCAATAATCCCCTTCCAGATGTGGTAGGATCAGTTGTTTTTCTCTTTTTATGCAAAACATTTAATTCAGCAGAAGATAAAGCTCTTCTTTTAATTTGAGCTTTTTTTTATTTCGAGGGAAAAAGACTAGATATAATACTTGTATATTTTATTGACCGATTTCTATGAATAGGTAGGTCTTTGGAATACTTCTTTCTATGTGCATTTGTATACTCTAATATATTTTTAAACAATTGTAAATCCCTTTTAGTATATTTACCAGGATTATTTTTAAAGATGAGTTCAAACAAACCTTTAGTACCTTTATATTTCTTATCTCCAATAACTATATCATCATTTTCGCTTATATCTAACTTGCTATCTCCAATCATTAATCCTTTATCCTCTATTCTAGCTCCATAGGTATGATAATTTCGATTAGCATGAGCGGCGTGTAACATTTTTAACGTATATGTTCTTCCAAGTGTTCCTTTAAACATAATATCAGTGCCTAATTTGCTTAAGTTGGATGGGTTAATATCCTCTTCTTCTGCTCTTGTATCTTCTACACTTGTATCTTCTGTACTTGTATCTTCTGCAATGTCCTTTTCCTTTAAATCCTCTATATCTCCGCTTTCTTCATACTCGTCGCTTTCTTCAGATGTTTTTAACTGACCAAAACTTTCATCATTCTGAAATTCTTCTTCATATTTGGAAATTGGTAGCATTTTGTCTCCTTCGAAGCGAATTAAAGGTTTTTCCATATTTTGTGCTAATCGCTTTAAAGGTTCAGTAACAGGTTTGAATGTTGTTTCTAAAAATTGCTCTCTTTCATTTATACCTGATTTTAAAGCTCGGTTCTTTTGTCTAATAGAATCACTAAGTGATTTTATTTCCTTTAATAGCTTTTCCTGGTTAACCATCTTCACACCTTGACGACTTGTACAGTAATACCACTAATCAGTGTATTAAAACGAATTTATCAAAACCTATTCTATAACGATCATCTTTTATAGCTTGATCTTTCATAATAACCAAAAATCCATACTTTTCCCCCCATGCTTTTCCGCAAAGCTCTTTAAACTTTTCAAATGGCATATCCGCATTCACATGATCGTTATATATATGTTTTAGGTTAGTATCATCTTGTTTGAATACAATTAGAATATTTGCATTATCTCTGATAAGTTGTTTTGGGATTTTGCTATAAGTTTGTCCTATATATATGCTGTCGATGTTATTATGTCTTCCCATGGCAAAGTAGTTTCTAATAGTATCCTGATTTTCACAAGATACATCGTCAAATATAAATACAGAATACGGTTTCGCTTCGTTTGGTTGCATAATACTATCACTAGCGTTAAATTTGTAAAAATTAACATCAGACACATCAGATAGGATTTTATCCAGCAATTGATACTTTGGTTGTTGTAGAGACTTTGAAAAAATATATAGGTTATTAAACCTTAATCCCTGCGGATTAGTGATCAAATTAAAGACAACATTGGTCTTTCCACAGTTTGAGGGGCCACTTACTATACATCGAACAGTGTTTGGAAGTAAACTACCGTGTTTACCATTGTTGATTTTAACGTTATCCACAGTTAAATCATCTATGTTATTAATATTGAATCGATCTTTATGGTGAATAATCTCCATCCTGCTCAAAGGTTAACGATGAAATGAGTTGCTTGCATTAAACCAAGTCCTTTATAGGTATCCATGAATCCTCAGTTTTGTTAAACCCTAACCACCGCACTTTAACTGCGTCCTTTTTTCTTTGTAACACTTTTTCAACAAGATATACATCACCTACTGTTGACTTTAACATTTCATGTCCATAAAATGCACCTTGCAACAAATCTCCTTTGTTATCTTTTAAGATATACGTTTCAGGTACAGTCGGTTGCACTTTATACACTGTAAAAACTTCATTCGTCCAATTGGGAAGGTATTTCTTGGTAAACACTCCCTTATATTTACTAATCCGTACTTTATCACTTACATTAAATTTTCTTGGCTGCATTTTTTCTACTTTAGGCTTTGTATTTTTCTTTATGCGTTTTAATACATCTTTTGCATTTCTTCTATTTACTTTGTTAGGTATCATACCAATAGTTCTATGAAACCTGTTGTTATAATCATTTATTAATTGTGGTAAGACATCATACCATACGTAAGAACCTCTTTTTGAAAATTGTTTATACAGTGCTCCTTTTAAGGTTCTATTGAATCTTTCTACAATAGCTGCTTTTTTCTCTGAATTTGTAGAATAATGATTTATTTTATATTTATTCATTAACTGTGCAAAGTTTGTATTAAAGTATTCTGTTCCATCATCAGTTTGTAAATGTTTAATTTTGTTTTTATCTCTTTTTATGGCTATTTCCATGGCTTCTGTTACGCTTTTACCAGTCTTGTCCTTTAGAGGCAAAGCGTCTGCAACTTTTGTAAAACAATTAATAATTGTGAGTATATATTTAAATCCTTTGTTTATTCTGCTATGCGGTCGCATTTCAATTAAATCCGCTTGATATAGATCATTTATCCCTTTTATAACAGTATTTCTTCTTGGAAACTTTATTCTTGCAGGTTTGTGTAGTTCATTAATAAACTTCTCCTTCAGGTCTGACATGATGGTTTCACGAAGACAGCTGATATGGTATTAAATATTTTGTTGTATAAATCTGCTTATATACATATAGTTCAAGGTCATTCAAAACTTGTGTAAAAAAGGGGAAACACAGCTTAACATTGCTTGTGTTTCCCCTTTTTTACGGAAAGGAAAAGGATAAAGGATCTAGGACGATGAAAGGGTTAATCTTCAATAGGGTTAAGGGAATAGTGGCCGAATGGCAATGTGTTGATTTTGTCTGGAAGGGTTTGTCTTTTGTCGTCATTACAGGATAGCGCCTTTTTAACTTCAGTCACGCTGTACAGCTGATGGTTAAAACTTCTGATGGTGTTGAATTTAGCTGTAATGATGTTATCCTCAAATAAGCATTGCTTGTAGTGTTCAAAATGCACTTTCTTCTTTAAATATAAACTCTTTACACCTTTAGCTTTCTTAATATAGCTATTCTTCTTTTCTTCTTCTTCTTCTTCTTTTTCATTATAGAGTTTCAATGAATATAGTTTAGACATCAGTTCAACAATCTCTTCAAGTAGAACACCATTAGCCTCATCCTTGAATTTGCCTAGTACTTTTTTGTGTCTGCCATTGTCGTAGTTTGGATGATCTTTTGGATAATCGGAGAAATCAAAGTTGTTCTTGTAAATAAATGTACGTAAATCTTTATACATGTCCAATGTTACCATGCGATATATGAAAGCGTCAGTGTCCATATATGTAATAGATATATTTTCTCTTCCGTAGAACGCCACCATTTTGTTGTAGTGAAAATCGTACATGTGTGTTTTTGAGATGTCCAAGATTGACATGCCTATATACAAAGGACGATCCATCTTCACACTCGTCTTCTTCATGGACACTGCTACAAGTTTTTCATTAATAATTATAGATGTTCCAAAATTTGGCTGCTGTACTAGTTTCTGTAATTTTTTTGCGTCGGTAACAAGTTTAACATTTTTGTGTCTTCTTTTGTTTTCCAATGTTTTTCCAAATATCGCATTATTCATTAATTTAAAGAAATCTTTTTGAAAGTCTGATGTAGCTGCTGCTCTTCTGATGGTATTTGAATCAATATAGGGTTTCAACCAGCATGATTGAGAAAATTCCAAAACTCTATTAATTTTTGTTAGACGTAGTCCTAATTCGATAGCTTGTTGAACCACCCAAAAGTGAGCCACGTAGCGTTGTTTATTATTTAATGTCATCATTAATTTGGGGTGTTTTCCAATTGGTGAAATTTCTGTTTTAGCAAGAAGTGGAAGGTCATAATGAAGATCATGTAAATTTTCTGGGTATTCAAAATCGCAATCCAAAATATATCCAGTGTCACCATGTTTCGGAATTTGTAAAATATTGCCAATAGAGTCGGGATTAATCCATTTAAAGTTATCAAAAGGAAGTGGGTTTGACATTCCCCATCCGTACAGGTTATTTGCATCGAAATATCCTAAATAGGTTGACGGTTTGGTTTCATCGTAATTGGGAAGGTATTTGTTGTTGGCTTTGACATGTCTGGTAACACTTTGGGTCAATCCGCCTCTTACTCCAGCTTCAACCATTAAAACCATGTCAATGTCTGTTAAAAGTTGGAGTTTGCATTTTATTTCTTTTAACATGGCTTTCCAAGCTAATCCTGGTGAAGTATACGAATGTAGAGGGTCCAAACCGTATGCAGCAAAACAGGTTCTTCGGAATTCTTCCATAACATCGCAGAGAAGAGTCACGTCAAGTTTTACATAAAAGTCTGAGTATTCTCCTAAAGTCTTCATATCCAACTCGTTCCATACTCGACATGCGTGTTGATAGTCTTCAAGTGAAATATTCGAATCATTAAGTTTGTTGTTAAATTTTTCTGGTGGAGGAAGTGATGTTTCATTAAATCTATGAAGTCCATCAATGTAATCGTAGGGGAAGACTCCTTTTCGAAGAACCAGATCCATTTTACTACTGGCTACAATTTTGCTTGTTTCTATCAGATCTTCTCTTTTTAAATTCTCACTTAATTTCATTAGGCTAGAAGGCATAAATCGAAACGAATCAATAAACCTAAGTTTTATTTTGCCAACCTTTTTAGAGAAGCTTATAATTTTTTCCATTGTTGTTGCCAAAACATCTATCGCCCCATCATCTCTTCCCAATTCGGGAATTATAAAGTGAGAGTCATATCCACTAAGGTTATGTAGAACAACGGGTATAAAAGATGGAAGTTTGTAATTTAAGTTGCAAGCGTTACAGGCTGCACCTCTGTAGGCTCCTGTAAGATGGTCGTGATCACGCACTTTAACGTTATCTGGTGTAAATAGGTTATTACACAGATAACATGTTGTTGCCAAATTGTGATGTTGAAGTTGGTGTTCTTCCATAGGCTGCATCGGTATTTTAATTTTGTAGAGTTCTTCCACCTTAGAGGCAATGTAATACAAATCATCTACAAAGTGTTTCGCTACTTGTTCACCACGATAAATCTTCGGAGCAGATGTTAGTCCAAATTCTTGAAGATGTTCTTCAGACAGCGTGGATTTTGTCAGTATACAGTAACTGTTTGGTGCGTGTTTTTGATATTTGCTTCTTTTTGTGATATCCTCTTCTTGTTGTTCAATTGGAAGTAAAGATGCCTCAAAATCAGCATACACAACAACAGGTAAACGGTATTGTTGGATTACTTTGTCGAATTTTATCTGCGCTCTGCTAGGATGTGGCAATTTAATTCTTACTTCATAGTTTTCATTACATAGCCGTTGGTGTTCTACTAGCCAATCTGACCCTCCCCTTCTTAGTTCTTTGTTCACGTGACAAAAACATCTTTTGCAAATTGTCATCTTTCTTTTATGTTTAGATAATTGTTTAGAAACAAGACTTTCAAATTTTTTGATATACACAAAGTGTGAAATATCGCCTTTAGTAATCAATAACATATCTGTATGATCTCTGCGCTCATTTGATGTTATACGCAAGGGGTACACATTGTTTGATGAATCCAATCCAAATAGGTTGACAGAAGCTGAAGGATTTTGTTTTTCAAATTTTGAAATGTCTGTTATAGCAACAGGGTAAGTCATCCCTTGAAAATTATATCTATGTTGTACTTCTTCATATTTGTGGCTTGGTCTTATCGGATTGTCTGTTACATATTTGACCAACATGGCATATTTAAAACATTCCGTATCTTGATTTTGTACGTTGACGCAGGATAAGGTATTTCTAATCTTTGTTGGTAGAGGGATGTAGCTACTTCCTCGAATTCCATAGCCGTGTTTGTGTACCCTTAAGTCTAGCCCTGTGATGCTTAACAAACTCCATCCAGAGCCTCTTCCTTCATGTTCTTGTATTTTTATCATTAGCTCTTCAAAACATTCAGATACGATTGAATCAATATCTGACGAAAACATAATAGTTCGGTTTTTTTTTAAAAACCCTCTCGGTGAAGTTTCATTTTGAATGTTTGTAAATAAAGCATCCAGTAATAGTCCAAATTTGATAAAATTTAATCTTTTTAATTCATTTTGCAAAGTGTTGCTTACCAATCCTTTTGCGTTATTTAAAAATTCTTCGAGTTGTAATTTTGCATTGTCAATTTTGAAGTGGGTTACTACATTACCCGGAAGTGCTCGGGCATGTAGTTCTACATTTACTGCTGTTGATGCTGAAGGACGGTGAAGTGTAGACAGAGCATGCGTAGAAGTCGATGCAGCTGATGATGTTGAAGGATGATGAAGTGTAGACAGAGCAGGTGTAGAAGTCGATGCAGCTGATGATGTTGAAGGACGGTGAAGTGTAGACAGAGCAGAGGTAGAAGTCGATGTTGATGCTGCATATTGAATAACACTTGGTCTGGAATGTTGGTGTTGAGCTAGCATTTGATCTATTGTTTCTAATTCTTCTTCATTTTGTTCAATTTCATTGATATTATGTTCTACTTCTTTATGAATGTTTAAAAGCCATTCGTCTTTACATGAATCTTTGCAAATATCACAGCGGTGCATGTTGTAGAGGTGTCTTTCTCAAAGGTTAACCTGCTACAGATGAGACCAACGCTAATGCACCCCTATTTATACCTAATTACAAAAATGGTGGGGGTGAAGTTGGTAGGGAAGGGGTATATATCAATTTATATTAACCGAAGTTTTCAAAGTCTCGTCAGTGGGTCAAGGTCATCTGAACATATTGCCAGAACGGGGAAGAGAGCAGTAAGTGATTCTCACTTGGACCACAAACTGATCTATTCCCCGCTCTGTGTTTAAAGTTCAGTATTCAACAAATATTTTAATCAGACTCATCTGATGATGATGAGGATGAGGTCATTTCGCAATAGAATAATTGACGCCGGCAACTAAATTAACCGCTGAAAACCAACCCATTGCTACTACCGCTTGGAGGAGTTTCAATATTATCAAAGTCTATATTCATGTCCTCCAAACAGAGCAACTGTTGATAAAGCTCTGTGGTATCATCGTCATCGTCCGTCAAGAGCTCAAGTTGCTCCATATCTCCACTGTATGGTTCACTGGAGGCTACATCACTTAGTAACTCAAGATCACCAAACGAATCATCATCTTCAATCACTGAATCGTCTTCATCGACGTCGTTAATTTTTATTGGAATATTATGTAAAATTTCTAAGATATCATTTTTAGAAGGGAAGATGCTGTTTGTGGGCGCCATGATAGCAGAATGGTTTCCCCATTGTTGGGAAACCTCCTTTTATACCCGATTCAGGTGGTGGGGGGTAAGCGGTGGGGCTGCAAGTGATAGGGAGGGGTGTTTTATTTAATAATTATATACTATGCGCAAATTGTATAATTCTTGTAAGTGGGTCAAGGACGCCTGAAAATACCACCAAAACGGGGAATAGAGCAGTAAGCGATTCTCACTTTGACCGCAAACTGATCTATTCCCAGCTCTGTATTTCAAAGGTCTTTAATTTTGTTAAACTGTTTATTCATCCTGATCCTCATCAAGAAGGAACAGTTGTTTATACGCTGAGGGTTCTTCAGCAAAGAAGTGGTGAACCGCCAAGTCATCCTCTTCCAGAAAGACTGATTCCAACGGTGGAGGGGTGTGTAATAGTTGTCTGAGAATTGAGAGAGCCTGCGGTTCTTCAAATTGTTGAGGTTTCGCTTCTTGGAGTTGTGTCTGAAGTCTTTTTATATACTTTATGGCCATATTTATAGTATCTATTTTCGATTCCTTTGGATGGACAAATGGTAATATATTTCTTAATTGTCGATAACCCTCATTGAGTCTCGCTCTTGTTTTCCGCTGTTTAGCAGTGTTTTTCTCGGTTTTAAGAGACCTCGAGTTGGATGTGCCTGCCGGAGTATCCATAGCTGACTAGTAACTATGTTCCGAAGCATCACTTATATACCCGCTTACCTCCACCATTTGAATCAAATGATTGACTTAATGTAACATTTCAAAGTTTAAATATTTAGGTCAAGGTCATTGTAATATGTTAAAAAAAGTGTGGACCCCCTATTTTCATTCTGCAGCATATGCTGTAAAATTTCAATAGGTTGTCCACACTTTTTTTATTTTTAAACTTAATTTTGAACTTCGCTTAATCACCCTGCCATGGCTTGGGAATGGCTAAAATATCTTCAAAGCATGTTGTTTTACTAAACACTCTTCGAACATATTTTCCGGGGTTAGGCGATATTTACAAGTGATTTCAGTCCTCGTTAAAGGAAAGAAACACATACGCAAATAACACCCCCTCCCCCTTTAGGTGAAGGTTAGTATTAAACAAACAGGAATTTAATTTTTAGCAAAATCTAACATCACTCTCAATAACTCCCTACTTATGTTTAATTTTTCAAATACTTAACCCCCCTTAGGTGAAGATTGGTACTAAAACAAAACAAAAATTTAATTTTTTAACAAAAATCTAACATCACTCCCAATTAATCTCTATTTTTTCCAAAATATTTAATATTTTTATGAACAAAATATATTTCTATATTGTCTTACTATGATATAATATGGCCACTATATGTATGGTAGAAAACAATATAGAAACATTTTAAATAATTAAGAGCCGGCTTCAATAATTTTAACAGTTTCCGGCGGGGTAAGCGCATGAGTTTTAACGAAATACACGTTATATGTTGGTAACAAAAACCTAACTTAATGGTTATTACCAACAAAATACCTTGTATATATACCTCAATAAAGGGGTTCAACAAGGTATTTTTCCCCGCCTTCAATACTTTTAACAGTTTCCGGCGGGGATACACGTTATATATACCTGGACGGTTTCAAACGTGTTTTGCTTTATTTACCTCACTTAAGGGATTCAAGCATTTTAGTGACATTGACCTCAATAAAGGGTTGTACACTAAGTATATAGCTTCGATATTTTAGACCTCACTAAAGGGATTCAATCGAGCTATCAGTAGATTCCCATCCACGTGGATTGTGGTGATGTTTTCCTGGACATCGGATCATCTGTTGGACTCCCTAAACGATCGAGTCATCTCCCTGGACCATCGAGTCATCTCCCTGGACCATCGAGTCATCTCCCTGGACCATCGGGTCATCTGATTGTAGAACTCCCCACTCGTACTCCTCCTGCGGCTGATACCTGGACGTGTTTTGCTTTATAGACCTCACTTAAGGGATTCAAGCGTTGTTTTGCTTTATAGGCCTCACTTAAGGGACTCAAGCGTTTTAGTGACATTGACCTCAATGGGTTGTACACTAAATATGTTTAAGAATAGCTTCGATATTTTTTACCTCACCAAAGGGTTTCAATCGAGCTAGGTGTTTAATATTAGTTGATTAGTAGCTAAATAAAATAATGCAAACATATCATGCTATGTTAATAATCATAAGTAACGCATACATGCCATGCACTCTCTACTGATGCCCACGAGCAAATGCGAAGGTGTTGGAGTGATTTTTCCTTTTATAGACGGGGATTGTGGTGGGGGAAAACAACGCTGCAAACTTAAAAATTACTTCTGTTGCAAGTGTGCATTTAACGCGTGATAAGCTTCAGTCAACGCGATATAATTCAAAACTGAGGTTCTACAAGAGATTAATAATTTGTTCAATATATCTCGGAGGTTTCAAACCAATTATTTAGTTAATATTAGTTTTGAGAACCGCGCAACGAACGAGCTCTGACTGAGGTTTAATTGAGAGTGACAGTGTGGATTGTGAGCGCGCCAATGCAGTAAATGTTAGCTATTAATAGCATTTATCGAGGAGGGGAGGCGGCTGTAGCGCGCCGGTGACAGATTATTCTTCGACACGCCTTAACTCCTATTAAAGCGTTATATTATAACTTGCGGATTGTTTTAATACAGAAATTTGTAAAATATATTATAGTGACATCCAGCAGAAAAAATTCACTTCTCATTAACATTATTGTTTTTTAATGATGGTTTAAATGATTGCAACATCCTTTAGTTTCAGCTAAACTTAATAATTAGGTGTTTGGGTGAAATGAAATTTTTTGGAAGTATGTTTTAAAAAAATATATCGCGATTAACAGTTTAGGAATATATATATAGATGGTTCGGCAATTTATGCGTAAATGCATCGCGTCGCTGTGAGCGACGCTATGACACTCATAGGGTTTAAAAAATAATTATGAAAATTATTAAAAGACACCTTTTTCACAGTTGTGAATAACAAAATATAAACTAAAATCATATCTTTACAGTCTCTTTATTATAAGGATCAAATTTAAATGCAGACTGTTATCAGCTGTTTGTAAATACATTAGCTTTCTGTGAAATTGTTGTTTTGTTTATTTTAGTGGTTTGTTTACCATTGTACGTGAATGAAATGCCACGTTTACGGAGAGGAGGTGCAAATCTCGGTCGACGCACCGTAAATGCATCCCGGTACCATCGACAGGAGACTGCACATGAAACTGATTAGGAGTATTCTGAGAGACCCAAACACCTAATTATTAAGTTCAGCTGAAACTGAATAATGTTGCAAAAATTTAAACCATCACTTCAAAACAATAATGTTAATGATAAGTGAATTTTGCCTCGTAGATGTCACTACCATATATTTTACAAATGTCTGTATTAAAACAATCCACAAGTTATAACATATAACGCTTTAATAGGACTTAAGGTGACGGTGTATAAGTTTAGTGCACCACATTAAAACTAGGCATACAATGCAGTTGTCTGCTTGCAATATTGAGCGGAGCGAGTATTTATTTTGCATTTTTGATACGCGAGGGCTTCCAAATTATGCCTAAACGATATGATATATTTTGGAAGTTTGTTTTAAACAAATATATAGCGATTAACAGTTTTAGAATATATATATATAGATCTGTTTCATAAGATCAAGTTGATCAAGAGTGTAGATATTAACACGGTAAGTTGATCTGTTAACTCATGTGGCTCTGACTCACCTCAAGTTGATCAAGATCAACTTTCTGATTGATAATATCTGCGACGTGAACTATAAATTTAAATGTCCATATATAAACCTTCACTCTATATCTTTAGAAAATAGTCTTAAGTTGTACAGGCTACTTTTAGGCAATAAGTTACACATGTTTTTGTAATTTCTCAGAGAAGCTATATATTAATTATACGTTTGAGAAAGAGGAAATCTCCCAATCTATAGCAATTAATTTATTACAAATGAAATTGCAATGTGTTTCTCCCCCTTAAGTAAACAGAGTAAGTTAAAGTATATGGAGGAAGTATTGTTTTCCTAAACATTTTCAAATTTCAGTTATTGGTGGAAATATTTGTTATAATTTCAATTTCAATTTATTTATTTCAATGATACAAAACAGATAATGCTCCCGAAGAAGTGGTTTTTGTGGTTATGTCTGTCTATATAAATGTATATATTCACTGAAAACTTACACATGTATGTGGCTCTCTGGCTGATATAAACGTATTACTTGTGGTACACTATAAGTTTGGAACAACTACGCATGCATGTGGCTCCTATTCTATATAAACGTATCTTATGTTGGTTTATATATTAACAGAATACTTTTTTATTGATGATAATATCTCAAGTCCTGCTCTTACGCTACCGAAACAAATATTCCATCGATAATATCGTTCCACTTGTGGGAAACCGTATTTTTTCGTCCTGAAATTTTTTTTTTTTTTTTTTTTTTACGTAGGAGGAACGCTTTATGCGCGAACCCAAAGGAACAGTGTGGGACTCCCTCTTACGAGGTATACCCACTAAACCTCCTACGGAGCCGCGGGGGAAAAACCAGGCCGGAACCCTTATCGGACAACTTCGGCACTGGCCCGCGTGTCTTGCGCCCAGACGGGTCACGTCACCGTTTCGGGAAACTTAGAGGTCACCTAAGCATCCCTCGTCTCGCTTTCCCTGAAGAACGGATTGCACGAAGAGCGCAACCGCTCTCCAGGAGTCTTCATTTCGAAGCATCGTCCCCACCACGACGTCCGGGGACAGATCGCCGACAGCAGAGACGAGCCTCCTCCTGTCTTCAGCGAAACGACTGCACCGGAAGAAAGTATGATGAGCATCATCCACCTCCTCCAGGCAGTAACTACACTGAGGTGACCTCACCTTCCCCATGCGGAATAGGTATTCCCTGAAGTACCCGTGGCCCGTCAGGAATTGACACAAGAAAAAGTCAATTTCCCCAAATGCACGGCTCAACCACGGGCTTATGTCTCTGATGAGACGAAACGTCCATCGCCCTTCCAGTCCACCGTTCCAACGCTCTTGCCAAACTCGCAGAGTTTCGAGTCTGGCTTCCACAGCAGCTTGGTCTCTTCCGAGATCAGGAGCACGGCGAAAGATGTTCTGCCTCTCAGCGGCGAGCAGATCAAGGGGAAACACTCCAGCCACAACCATTACAGCCAGTCCAGACACAGTGCGATACGCACAGGCAACCCTAAGAGCCGCCCTGCGCTGAACGGAGAGAATTCTCTTGCTGTGTTTTTTGACTCTCATGGCACCCGCCCACACTTCTGCGCCGTACAGGAGAGTGGCGTTGACGGTGGACATGAGAAGTCGCCTCTTGCTGGACCTCGGGCCTCCGACATTCCCCATCAATCTGCTGAGCGACAGAACAACCCTCGTCGCCTTGTTGCAAACCGCCTGGATGTGCTCCCACCATGTGAGGCGGCGGTCAAGCACCACTCCCAGATACTTCGCCGCAGTCTTCGTCTGGACCTCCACGTCACCAACAGTCATAGGGATTACTGTTTGGATCCTCCGTCGCGTGAGCATGACGATCTCGGTCTTGGCGACCGCCAGCTCAAGTCCATGACCGCTCATCCATCTGTTGACCCGAAACATCACCTGGTTGAGGCGAAGCTGGGCTAACTCCGGATTCCGAGCCGTGATGACTGCGGCTACATCATCTGCGTAGCCCACGAGATAGGCTTGTGGTGGCATCTCGAGGCGAAGCACTCCGTCATATGCCACGTTCCAAAGGTCAGGGCCAAGGATCGACCCTTGCGCCGTGCCGGCGGTGACCACTTTGGAACGGACCCCTGCTTCTGTGTTATATAGCAGCCTGCGCTCCTTCAGGTAGTCCTGTACCACGACCAAGAGATAGTCGGGTACCCTGAAGTCCCGCTGCAACGCCTCGAGCATGTCCACCTGCTCGCTTGGTTTTCTGATTTGGCCGAGTTAAAAGCGTTTTTAACGTCCAGGGTGACCAGCAGCACGATCGGCCTGGCCTGATGGCAGGCCGTGTCAGCCCGCTGGACGGCGCCCAGGACTTCAGCCACGGCATTCAAGGTTGAGTGGCCCTTCCGAAAGCCGTGCTGCCGGGGGGACAAGTCCCCAGCGGCTTCGACGGCCGACCTCAACCTGGGTTTCAGCAACCTCTCAAAGAGTTTACCCGCCGTGTCCAACATACAGAGTGGTCTGTATGCCGACGGGGACTCCGGGTCACCTTTGCCTTTGCTGATGAGCGCCAGTCTAGCTGTCTTCCAGCGTGACGGAAACACACCCGCCGCCAAACACGCGTTAAACATGCGCAGCAGCAGATGTGGGTGACTTCCCGCCACAACCTTCAGAGCCTCAACCGGAATGCCATCAGGGCCTGGAGCTCTGTTGTTGTGCATGGCAGACGACGCTGCCACGAGCTCCTGTTCCGTGAACAAAGGAACATCAGGCACCGGCCCCGTTACTCTTTCCTCTCGCCTCACAGGGTGACTTGGGAAGAGAGCATCAACGATGGCCGTGATCGTGCCTGCAGGCATAGACGCACTGCTGGCCCCCATTCCCCCGAGCTTTTTCGTGACGAGCTTGTACCCTTTTCCCCATGGATCGGAGTCCACGTCCCGGCACAGCTCCTTCCAGCAGCGAGCCTTGCTCAGGCGAATTGCACTGGCAAGAGCTTTTTTCGCAGTCTTGTGCTCTGCCGACCTGGCCAAAGCCTCCGGTCGGTTTCGAGCTCTCTGCGCTCTTCTGCGAAGCATCAGTGCCGTTCTCCTGAGCTCCGCGATTTCGTCCGTTCACCAGTACACGTGGCGACGACCCCGGACAGGTTTTTTCCGAGGCATCGACGAGTCGCATCCTGAAAATTAAAGGTAGTACTGATATAATTTATTACCGGTATTTGTACACAGGTAATTCGGGATTAATGTCTGTAGTTGAATAACTTCTCAATCGAATAATTATGTAAGCAAATTAATTTTGGCACTGCGCTATACCGGTGACAGTCGATGTTTTGACCCGATACAGTACAGTATGAAGTCTGAAGCCAATAGGGCTTGTCGAGTAGTGATGTGTCGAGACGAGTACTTTTATGAGTAGAGTGACTCGACTCGTTTACCATCGCACACTCGAGTTTTGAGTTGAGTCAGACTCGAATCGTCCTGCAACTACCATTTGGAGTAGGTGGGAGTCGGAGAGTTGACTGAGTGTGGTGATCCGCCGATTCCCTGCATAGAGTAATAAATTACTTGTTCGACGTTACTTGGCATTTCAAGGATGTATATATGTCTTTACTCATATTGTTATATGTGAAAAAATCGTAAACTAACGAGTAAACTACTTTGCTTGATTAGGTGGCAAATATATAAATGGAGTAGACCAAAATTAAAACAAATATTAGCTTTAGTAAATAAAAAGTCTTTTAATTTACATTAAATTACAAGTACAAATAACTTTTATAAAGTAAGCCATTTACTTCTTGCGCTGGGTATCGAACCATCCATTTAGGAATAAAATGTCATCTAGTTTATTTGGATTCAATCTATTTCTCCGATCATTCGTCATAAGTCCTGCTTTTTGTAGATTATGCGTTCGGAAGGCTCGGATGTTGCGGGAATACAAAGGTATTTGTGAGCCATTTTGGTCAAACTTGGATATATAATCTTCCTTTCGTCCCAAATAGCTAGAGGGTTCTTTTTCCTCTCCAAGTATGGCATGTTTAGATACTGGTTGTCAGCTACCAGTGCTGAGAAAGTTGACGTTTGAGCATTGGCTACCTATAAAAATACACATTAAAATTACAACCAAGTTAACAAATTATGATTTATTACTTCTAGGGCCGGTTTTAAGCATAGGATACATAGGCGCATTCCTAGGGGCCCGCACCACACGAAACCAAATATAAAAGCCTCATTCAATCAAAACAATCTGCAATCTATAGTAAGACCCGCACCACTGATTTAGCCTAGAGGCCTAAATACCATAAATATGGCATGATTACTTTGATAAAGCTTGTAATTAATGTAGGAAATCATACTAATATTATAAATGTGAAAGTATGGATGTTTGTACGTAACTCTGAAGTTCCATCACGTGAAGACTACTAGACCGATTGAGCTTAAATTTTGCAGAGAGGTACTTGATAGTCCTGAGTAACATATAGGCATATTAAAATTGTAAAGATCCTATAGGGCTATGCCCCACACGTTGGTTCGAAACGTTCGTATGTATTTGATTCAATTAAATAGCAAAACTTATTTTGGTTTATTACTTCAGCATACTTTATATTAACTTCTGGCTAAGTTACCAACTTGAATAATTCTTTAGAGTCTCTGACGATTGATTGATGTTTTCTCTTTTACCAAACTTGCCCCATAATGAATTTAACTTTAATTTGGCTACTGATCTAAGTCCCCCATTTTTAGAAATTTTATCTTTATCCATTTGAATAACCTTACGCTCAAAGAAATCAGAAACACACTTTTCTTTATCCTCCTCTGTCTTACACCAGCTAGGATAGCCTGAGGCTTCCTGCTTTACTTTCAAAATGTATTTATAAAATCTGTAAACAAGTATCCGTTTTCATATGTGGTGACTTCGTACTCCCACAACTCGTACATGTCCAAAATCACATAGCCCTTTTCTACAGATTTTCTAATCTCATTCATTTTCCAGTTCCAAACTAACGCTATTTCCTCACTCACATGAAAACATTCCCCTTGGTTTAAAGTTTCCCCACAAGTTCTACACAATACAAACATCAATTTATTATTCATTGTAGCGGGGAGTACGGGATGATACAAGTTGTAAGGAGCTAGAATCTTATATTTAAACAATCCCTCTACTTCAATACCTTTCTCTCGACACTCTTTTCCAACGAAAATGATAGGGTGTCCAACGGGGTACTTACAATATTTATTTACAAACGGATAAAGGGAGCAAACATCAACATACTGTATCGTTTCTCCCTCTTGAAGCGGGGGAGGGGGGAGCATTTTAGCCTCAGATACCAACTGCAGCGGAGGGAGGGTTTTACATTTTGTGGTGTTGGTGGTTATTGGGGGGTTAAAACTGAAGTTAACCAAAGAGGTGAATGACTATTTAGGCGTGCTAGCTCTGCTACTAACTATGATCGGTTGCTTGATTTACTTGTTGGTAGGTTACTGGGAAAAGCTGCTGCAGTCAAATACCAACCCTTTATTACAAACTAATTGAATAATTGATTGGAAACGTTGATGGGCTACCAGAGGGCGGAGATCTTTTACCCAGAACCAGAAAGAGCCATGCAAAGCCAGCTTTGATTTTTTATAACTAACATGAGAATAAACTAAACCTTCCAAACATTGACTGAGCTTAGAAAAAACTAAAAACCTGGTGAACTATTAAGGACAGGAGTCCCTGGCAATAAAGTATTAGTCCTACATTTCCTGGCGTTGGGGCGCAAACCAATAAGGTTAGCCCCCCTAAGAAGGAGTTTAGCCTTCTGAATGTTATTTGCGTACTTTCAATTAGTAGAGTAGAAACCATCTTCAGTTTTGACAAGTGGTGCAAATTGCGGTTTATGATAACTGTACAGCGCTCGACTAATACAAAAAAAAATATATATGCCGGTATTGGAGCCTATTCCGAATTGATGAATTCAGTGCTAGCAATCTCGATCACAATAAAAAATGGTAAATTGTAGCGTAATATATCAAGCATGAAAATTGTCACATAGCAAAATTGTAATGAGAAAAGTCGAGAATACCTGATTTCAAAAATTACTGGATTCATTGGAGTCTATTGCAGCTTTGAACAACTGCAGACGTAGCGGCGGGAAGTTACGCAGTTCCTGGGCACGAAGAGGGCCTCACAGCTTGGTGGGAATAAGGGCCTCACTGCTAGGGGGTAGAAGGCGCCTTCTATCGGGAGTCGATGCGGAGCAGTCAGATGTAAATGAGATGAAGCTGAGTGACGTATGTTGTCGTAATCATTTGTAGAAATTAACAAAAAAAGGGCTCTTCTGCCTCATGATTAAAAACACAATATCTTGTATGTTTGACAAAAATAAAATAAAAAATAAAACACTTGGCATTTTATTCCTTGCCAGATAATAAAGCAAAATAATCAATTTTAATTCAATATTTACAATACAAATAAATGTTATGGGCTTTAAACTTAAAAGGCTTGATATGCCTGCTTGAATAGACTTGAAATTACTTGAAAGTTGCAAATAGAACTATTGTAAAGGTTATATTTGAATTGAAAGCAGATTGAAAGTTATTTGAGTTAAGAAACTTAAATTGAATTCATCAGATGAACACTGGAGCACACACGAGCGTATAGAGAAATTGTAATTTAATACTGGTAAAAAGAAAACCACGTGAAAATGCGTAAGAATGAGCAACCGCGAGACACGGGAGTCACCGCCGGTAGACCATATGCGGAACTAAATTTTGTTCGTTACAAGATCATAGCGTCCCTTCCCCCTCTCTTGAATACTTAAAAACTGACCAATCAGCGAAGGGCGCACTGTCGCAAAAATATTTGAGTGAGTGTCTAAGGAAACCGTTCGTCTGACATGTAGAATACAGTCCACCTTCCATCTAAAGGAATCCTACAACTTAAAACTAATACTTAGCATGGTATAAATGGTGATGTAGAAACCGGTTAACGTCTCTCTGGTGCTGAGGTTGAGGTAAGACGGGGGACGGAGGAAGATAATTCCAGAAGCTTCCCGGTGCAAGCGACACAGCTGTTCGTGTGACGAAACGGCCGATTCGGACATGAGAGGCAAGCACCAAACTGCGATTATGGAGCTCGCCCATCCCGTTTTGAGACAAAAAGCCTAGTCGTGACGTTAAACGTCACACTCTTCACATTTATGATATGTTTTAGATGCCTGTCCTACCTCCAAATAAACGGTATCAGGAAACTGACACATACTTTCTCCCTTTTAGCCCAACTGTAATGAATAAATTACTTTTTATTTACTAAATATAGAATACAAAGCACGGTCGAATGTACAGAAGATCGTGTAATCAAGTCATTTTAAAAAACATCCACCCAAATCCCTGCTTTGGAAGCCCTACAGAATTCATTGCTACTCTCGTGGTTTTAAGAGGGGAAATGCCCCCTATTCCCCCCCAGTGTTATTAAGGGGCACATATTTCGAATTTCCTTTGTTTGTCAATGCTAACCTTGACAAGCATATCAAGTTTGAACGAAATTGATCAGAAAATAAGAAAGAAATAGTAATTTTTATATTCCCCATAAGAATAACATTGGATAACGTACTGCGTTTACCGCAAAATTTAAATTTAAATTTTCTCCGCAACGAGCAATCGTAGAATAGTAATTAAAAAAACAAATTTATTTAGTTTTTGAGCTCTTTTTAATGGGGAATATTAATATTTTTTTATATTTATGTTTTTCTATGAGAAATTAAAAAAAACTGAATTTTTAATGTTTTAAGTCCTGTAATTTCTGAACCAGAATTTTTACAGAAATGCAGGTGGTGTAATTTTGTTGGAGTACTAAAGTTCTACAAACGACTAAAGTTTAATTAAAATCGTTAGAGCCGTTTTTGAGAAATTTTGATTTTTCATGTTTTTTGGCGGTTTTTGGGGGATATTTACCCTTAAAAATCAAAAAAATGAAAACAACACCTGGAGATATCGTGGATTAGTACCTACATACCTAATTTAATCAAAATCGGCCCATTTGTTAGGGCTCTAGCTCTGTACACATCCACACGCACGCACACACACACACACACACACACACACACACACACACACACACACACACACACACACACACACACACACACACACACACACACACAGACAGACATCACGTAAAAACCACTTTTTTGGGTTCAGGATCACCAAAACGAATATGTCCACTAACAACTCAAATTCGAAAAATTTGACAAAAACAATACTTTCTCCATATACTATGTATAGGGGGAGAAAGTAAAAAGGAATCTATAGGATTGAGTGGAAGTGTGTTTAGAATGGATAGTTGGTTCAAGTAATTTAGTTTATTATCTTTCTTCAATTTATTAAATTCACATTTCCACATCTCTACAACCTCATAGCTATTCTATTTGGAAATTTTGGACTTGGTTCTCGTGTTCCGGAGATGGAAACTGTCTGAAGGATCCTCCTGCAGAGGTTCTTCTCTGCTGTATGGATAACATTTGGGACACCCGTGTCAATAACACCCGTGAAACTCATAAATTCTCTCACTGTCAAACCCATCAACTTTCATTTCATAAAATTTTACTTCTTTACCTCGGCCCACGTGCTCAATCTTCAATCCACCTTTCTTCTCTTCCCATGTCAACTATTGTAAAGCAACGGATGATTGAACGTCTGTCAGTCTGTACCCGTTTTAGGAATCAAACCTATTGTGTTTGGTTTTAGAAAGTTACGGCGAAAAGCTAAGTTACATGCACTGGCGATTGTTATAGCTTCGAGGAACGGGTCTACGTTACATTGTTCAAGAAACAAGGCTCTAAATTATATACACACTTGAGTTAAAATCTCCACGTCTGAAATACAATACTCCAAGATTTCTTTTTTAAAATCAAACACATAGTCTTCAGCGTCTCGTTCATCGTACCATTTCTCAAAGTCCTTGAAGGATTTTTCAAACATTTACTCTGGGGAATAATACTTTTTTCAGGCATCGGGCCTACATAATTTTGATTTGCCAGAGTGTTAAAAAGATGCAGGAAATAACCTTTCTTTTTCTCGGGAGGCAGGTCAAAGGCTTTAGACGGAGTGCAGCGAGGGCCATTGGCAAGTAGCTAAGTGAGTCAACAAATCTTACGTTGGCTACTTCAATCAAAATAGCTTTAGTTCCCCGAGGAGTTATTTTTGGTGTAAATTTAGTTTCTTGCATAGTGTACTGTAGAATAAATTGGAAATCAAAACCTTGCCCTAGTGGGCAATCACACATACATCTTTAAATTCCTTTCGAACTTCCATTACATAGTCCATGAATTGCTTTACTGGTTCTTTTTAAAAGACTCTTTGCCTCTCAGAACAATTTTGACACTCACCCCCGTTAATAAATTTAAAACTGTACTGTTGTGGAACGCACAAGTTAACTTTATGAACTTTTTTATCAGGATCTGAGGGAAGAGACTCATCCTGCCTTGTTTCAAAGTCAAAAAATATGAAAAGAAAATCTCGGTCTTTCGGAGTTCTACTATCTACCCTCATGAAACACTGATGTGCGGGTTCTTTGAACGCATCACAGGGTTTACAATAAACTTCTCCGCATACATGAGTTGTCTTACGTTTTGTTGGAAAAATCATTTTCTTACAATCGCGGCAGACTTTTATAGATTTACATACTTTCCCATGATGGGCTATTAAAAACCGCTCATTTTTGAAGAAGCGGTTGCAAAGACGGCTTGTGATGCCTTTTACCCTCGTAACGTCAATTCTAAACGTGTTGTAGAGGTAAAAGAATCAGAGTTACTTTGAATGATGCCTCCAAAATTATCCCAAAGAACATCACCGCTAACTTCAGAGACAGGTCTCAAAGCTACGTACCCCGGTTCAGCACTTTTTAAACTTATAGACTGTAATTTAAATCCGAGATAGTTGGTAGGTACAGCGTCGGATTTAGCTTTTTCAACAATTTTATTAAAACCTCTACGAATCCAATCAAACTCAGAGATACCTCTTGGCAGTTTAGTGAATTTGAAAACAGTTTCCAACCCGTACAACCTGAAGTGTTTAACATAGGTTTCAGAGGTACCAATTACATTTACTGGGTTTTGAGAGCTCTTTTTAATGTTGGAAACTTCCATCCTTTAACGGAGAATTAAATACTGAAAACTGAGAAAACAATCTGAACTTTAATATACAACACTCTAACGCTTAAAAAGATCAAATACATCAACCAGAGCCAAGCTCACTGATATAATTAAATTAAAATCGAGAGCGCAGAATCAATAAGACAATAATAATTTGTGCAAGAGAACACTTAACGATTACGCAGAAGCAGCGTACAACACACAGCGTACAACACGCCTGATCAATGTGACGACTGAAGCAGATTGAGGTAATAGAGCCTATGTTTAGAGGTAAATAGTATGTAGGCGAGCACAGTACGTATGAATAACTACACAAGTCAAAAAATACTAACACACAAACTACACAAGTCAAAGCAGAGCTACAGGTTCAGTTATGATGAAATTTAAGGTAATAGAGGTAGCAAACAATACTCTAGTTGAGAACTGCTCTAACCATGTGAGTCTACTGTATTAAAGAACAAGAATAGCAAGTGAGATTTTTGGTGTAAGGATATGTTAGTCAGGTCTACCCAGGTCACTAAGCACGCAAAATTACTACAATACAGGAGAATTAAAATTACTACAATACAAGAACTCTAAAATAAATATAATCAAATGTAAGGTTATATTTGCACAAGTGAAAAATCAACAACCGGAGTAGCGCAGGGAATTCTGACCAGTGCGAACGCAAGGGGCAGAGTGAAGTTAACGCTTGCGAATAAAGAGCGCTAAAAATATCTACCAATCAGAACACAGAACGCGAATTACAACCAATAGAATGCATTTTTATCCCGACCAATTACAGAGCTGTATTTTAAATGGTCACGACTCTTCAACTATAGTAGACTGCGAAACAAGAAGCTGGAGTTAGATTTGCAGAAGGGATGTAGAAGGATGCAAAGTTTAGATGATTTACAACAGAAGGACGTGAGGGTTAGATATGTAAAAGGAAACGTAGGACAAATAATTACCACAGAAGGCCTAGATGGTTAACAACAGAAGGACACGAGGGTTAAATAGTTAACCACAGAGGGTAGACGATTGAACATAAAGGGATGCAAGAGATAGATATTTTCCACAGAGGGTGACAGAAGAGCCGCAAAGGGTAGTAATTACTCCCCAATTCTATTCTCCATAAGAGTCTATGTTATTCTATTCCCCCCATAAGAGCCTATGTTATTCTATTCTCCATAAGAGTCCATGCTATTTTATCCTCCATTAGAGCTCGTGTTGGGGCCAAGGTGGCCGCCCTTACTACTATGAATCTTAGAAATTTATCCAGAAAACCAGGTGAAGCCATTTAGTTAGAGATTATAGATCTTATAAAAACTTATAAATCACAAAATTCTAATCAAAATCATTATACAGTAGCCGTTTTTGAGAAATTGTTTTTGTATAATTTTGTTGTGGTTTAAAAACATTTTAAAACCCCTTTTAATATAAAACAATGACACACCTGGAGATGTTGTGGATTAGTTTCTACATTGCAAATTGTATTTAATTCAGGGCTTTGGTGTGGTTCCTGGGTTTGTTTGGTCAGACTGACATAACTTCAAAAAACAATTTTTCGGGTTTACGGAACACCAAAACAAATAATTCTACAACTAACTGAAATTTGAAAATCTTGATGAGAGCAATACTCTTTTTGCATATACTATGTACATGGTGAGGAAGCCAATATAGATAGAGAGTTCAGGAAAATTCCATTCAAAGACCTTCCAGCATGGCTCAGTTATTTATCGTAGGCCCCGGCTAATTCCCATTTCAATCTATTTCTCAGCTTTCCAAACATCATGTGTAGGAAATTTGTCGATAAGAATATATCAAACATCAAAGGAACAAGCGATGGCTTTTATTTAGCTACAGAGTGACAAGTCCATGAAATTTTTTAAAGAATGTATACACCAACTAATGATCGGTTTATCTGTCAGAGAGCCACATACAAGTGTAAGTTTTCAGTGAATATATAAACCAACAAAAGATAAGTTGATATAGATTAGAGAGCCACGTGCATATGCGATTGTTCCAAAACTATAGTGTACCACAAGTAATAAGTTTATATCAGTCTGAGAGCCACATACATGTGTAACCTTTCAGTGAATATATAAACCAACAAAAGGTAAGTTGATTTAGATTAGAGAGCCACATGCATGTGTAATTGTTCCAAACTTATAATGTACCAAAAGTAATACGTTTATATACAACAGAGACCAACAAGTAGATTGTAATTTTCGGGGATCAACTCAATCTTAATAAATATATATATATATATATATATATATATATATATATATATATATATATATATATATATATATAGTCTATATATATAGAAAGAGAGAGAGAGAGAGATTGAAACGACTAATCTAAAGAGATTGAGAGATTGAGAGATTGTTTCAAACTGATACTTTAAATATTAAAAATCAATAGTTTAATCTTAAACAATCCTGTAACAAATAATGAATATATAGTTTCAAAGTATGTTAGATTTTGTTTTGTTTAAATAATTATGAAAATTGTTAAAAAACACACCATTGTCACAGTTGGGAATGACAAAATATGAACTAAAATCATATCTTTGCATTTGATATGTTTTAGATCAATATTTTCCGGGCTTAAGTATTAACTAATAAAGACCTAAACCTTAGTACAGGTAATATCTTTATTAGTTAATACCCCCTCGCCCTTCAGGTGCAGCTGTACTTTAATAATTAGGGTTTGGGTAAACAAATATTTTTGAAAATATCTTAACAAAATTATATAATGGATAGTTTTAGGTCAAATGGATTGATAACAGTATATAAATCATTAATAACGGTTTGTTTGGACTAATCTATTGTTTAAAGTTTTGGTTTTAGATGCTAAAGGTCAATAGTTTAAACACAAACACAACTGTTACAAATAATAAATATATACCGCTTCAGTAACATTTTTTATACTTCTTTCCATTCCATACGCGCTGTGACGTAATCACAAACAAGGCTCCATTTCCCGTTAGGACTTGGTCGTGTCATGTAGCCAGGTAATGGGACTTTATATAGTTTTCCCTTACTTTCTACAATCGGCATATTGTCTTCATATCGTAGTAATTTATACATGGCCGTAGGTTTCAATTTATATATGCGAATTTTTTGGATGTTTGCAGGTTTTTGTTTTTTACATGGTTTAGTTTTGCGAGCTTCTGTTTGGGTAACTGGTTTAGGCGGATCCTTCAATAGGTTTAGCAGAATGTTTTCAAGAGTTGCTAATTTTGCTTTTGTTTCGTCAAGGGTTTTACCCAATGTGGATACACACTGGGAACTTACTTCTTGTGGCCCAGAAGGGTTCACAGACGGTGTAGTTACTTCTTGAGAAGCGGATGGTTTCACCTTACTATTAACGGTAACCGGACCTGCAACTGATGTTTTCAATTTTTTTACTGTTTGACCAAAGTGGATACCGCACTGGTCGCGCCCTTTCAAACACCGTTTGTTACACATGAGACCTTTACTACTTCCTTTTATAAAACGGTGTTTACAGCGTCCAATATGTTGTTCCTGATGTGGGGATATAAGAATTGTGGTTTTCTGTATTTTGGGAGAGGGAACTTTCACTTCAGAATCATCATCTGAGAGCTCCAGACCCATTTCCAAGAGGATGTTTCTCTTTACAACATCGCCTACAACTGCGGTCACGGGTAACGGCGGCAATTTCCGCGAACCTGTCGCTCCAACTTCGATGGTCACCGGACGTGGCAAAGGTGCGATGATGGAGGGTTTAGTGGGTTTGCGTTCACAAACTGATACTGATGCCGACGCCATATTAATTTGGATATTTGAAATAGAATGTAACGGTATCACTAGAAGACAGAGTTTTTAACGAAGATATTAGAAGGAAGAATCAGTTAAATTAAACAACACTTTGATGCAAGATTCCTCGAATACTCCTTTGAACAGTCTGCTAAAAGAGATTGAAAGTTAGTTATATTATAACGATAAATAACACTTGGAGATACAAAAATACACGGAGACTTGATGGATCCAAAGTTAGTTATATGATGATAACACTTGTAGTTCTAAGCTAAAGAGGGATTGCAATTGGTTAAACAGATACAAAGATACACAGTAAAACATTAGACTCAATCTTGACAGGAGCTGCAGAGGTAAGCCTTAGACCAGGTTCTCATTCGATGCAGGAGGAGACTGGTATCGATGCATGTTTTTCCTGCGTTATATAGCAGATGTGTGCATAAAATAAACCTGAATGACTAGTCCGACAATCTTGTACGCGCGATGCGCAGCCGACAATTTATTTTTTGCAGTCTGCGGGGGACATTTCAAGAGGCAGCTCTGGTACGCGCGATGCGCAGCCATCAATTTATTTTTTGCAGTGTGCGGGGGACATTCCAAGAGCCAGCTGTCGCCGTGTCTAGCACGCGTTGAACCATCGTCAATTTTTGTTTTTTAGTCTGTAGGGGGACATCCAGCTCTTAACAATGATTTTTGCTCAACAAATAAGCATAACAGTCACTGTGATTTAAACTAATACATGTATTTATGTGATGCACCTTACGTAGCAAACAACTAGCTAAGAGTGTTTCAACGACAATTATTCTACGACGGAACCGCTGACAATCAGCTGAAAGCGTGGACCTTCTATCTTCATAGTCCAAAAAGTAGTAGGTAGTTGCTATTGGACTACTAAAGGACACCTTTCTCATATTCCTGTAAAACTGTGACATTTTCATCCGAGGTTTTCAGCTACGATCCACACAGTCTAAGAGCTAAACCCTAACTAACACATATATTGAGGTTATTGTGCGATGTATAAACTTGGTGGGGGAAGGGCGGTTAGGCATCCTACATGCTTGTTGACACGTTATTAAACCTCCAACTCTTGCCTAGTACACATGAACTCGCCAATCCAAGACATCAACTTGATCCTGAGGTATTTTAAAACATTTTAAATCGGAGCTACGATCCTCACAGTTTAAGAGCTAAACCATTACTAACGCATATACTGAGGTTATTGTGCGATGTAAAAACTTGGTGGGGGGAAGGACTGGTATCTATACTACATGATTGTATCACATCATTAGACCTCCAGCTCGTGCCTAGTACACATGGACTCACCAATCCAAGACACTACTGTTTCTTCCACATCTTCTTATATTAATGAGCAAGCTGACACAAATGAAAATACAACTTCTCAAATACAAGTAAATGAAGTTTCTACAACAACTTCTGATGCGGAAGCAATAATGCTATCCTTGATAGGTTTTAATTAATGGTAATTTTCGTACACAATCATGGAGGAGCGTAACGGTGAAGGGAACTTTTGCTATTATAACTACTGTTTCACTGACTTAGAAAATTAAATTGGAAACACCCGATCCAGATATTGTGCACTATATTTTAAGTTACACAGCAAACACCAAGAACTCTGAGCAAACGTCATTTGAGGAAACTTCAAAAACTACACAGAATTAAAATATTGTAAATGAAATGAGTAATACATAAAAGTTAAACCCAACTATCTTG
Organism: Allygus modestus; assembly: GCA_963675035.1. NCBI lineage: Eukaryota > Metazoa > Arthropoda > Insecta > Hemiptera > Cicadellidae > Allygus > Allygus modestus. The sequence goes on from OY776113.1 coordinate 117,161,573, forward strand.
CCCAGGTCTCACAGCGAATAACACATTATTCGATTTGTATTATTGTAAATAAAGAAATAAAAATAAAAGTTAGAAATCTTGCACGAGTTTGATTCGATAGTTTCAAAATATCCAAATTATTTGATGCTAAACTTTTTACCCAAAGTATGGCATGTGAGTACTCTGCTGGCGCGGCTCAACAATACGAACAAGATGGTGCATTCAGAATTTAGATCCGACGAGGGAATTAGGAGCAATAGCGGAAAACCTTCAAAATATTGTTTTTTCGCTATTACTGCTATACCCTTAGTCGGATCTGAATTATGAATGCACCAACTTCTTCGTCTTGTTGAGACGCGTCAGCAGACTACCCACATGCCATACTTTGGGTAAAACGTTTAGCAACAAATAATTTTGATAATTTGAAACCATCGAATCAAAACTTGTGCAAGATAGTTTTTTTAAAAACTACTTCAGACGACCTTGACCTACTCCAAACATCCATGACGTCACTAATACGTCGCCAACTACGTCGCCAACTACGTCATTCCTACGTCATCAAAGTCACGTGACCGGAAGCTGTCAATCAAGTGAGCCAAAAGCCGCAAAATCCCACTACTTGTATCGCCAAACGCCCGATTATCTATGTAAAACGTGTTGAGAAAGAATAATATGTACACTGCAATTTAATCACAGATCACTGTACTACTTATGTCATTGATATCAACGATATTGGTTGTGGATCGCTATCGTCAATCAACAATCTACTATCAACAAGCGCGGTGTGGTGTCGCCATCACAAGACAGGTCACACACGATGCGCCCTAACCAATTGTATCACATTACGCGGTTGGTTATATCTAAGTACAACATCGATGATACCAGTTCCTCTTCTATTTTACTACTAGTACTACTTCTGCTGCTGACGTATCGATACAGTAGAATGAATACCATAGAGATGGAAAAGCATATGTCCAAACTGCCTGTACAGAATGTTGGAGTCTACGCTGCGGTTAATTGATCCCATTATATCTCACCATCCACAGCTATGATTGTGAATACTGATCCACAAAATGAAGATGACACTCACTGGGTCGCTTTCTACCTGAACAAGGGAGGAGGAATAATTTAATTCTTTTACAGCTATGGCCAACCTCCACATCTACAATTCTACCAAGGATTCCTGAGACGCAACGCTCATCACTACCTGTAAAACGAGCATCGCTTTCAAAGTGACAACACTCTGGTCTGCGGCAACTACTGCTTTGTATACCTTGTACTGCCGCACCCACTAAGGCATAAAGATGGTGGATTTTGTTCAGCTTTTTGATGACTCTACTACTGCTCACAATGGTGCACTGATCAGAAAACTCTTTGTACAAATGTGTGCTAATTGAATTTTATTGAAATAATTCTCAATAAACTGTGTACTCAGAAAAAATTATCTTTTTATTTTCCTCGTCCTTTACTTTAAAGACTCATAACAAATGAGTATGATATTGAGTCCAATATGTCTAACTTCAGACTAGTTTGGAATAAAAATTAACAAGAATTCAAGTGAGTAGATTTATTAATAAACATCAATTATGAAAAATACTTAAACACTTTACAAAATTACATGATAAACTGACCAGAAGACTCTTTGCACAAATGATTTTTATGAAATAATTCTCAAAAAACTGCTTACTCAGAAAAATTATTTCGATTTTCATTTACTTTAAAGACTAAACAAAAACTAAGTATGATGGTGAGTCATCTATGTCTAACTTAAGACTATTTTGGAAAAACATTTACAAGAATACAAGTGACTAGATTTATTTATACACATAAATGATGAAACATGTTATTTTTTTAACCACTTACAATGCCTTACAAGTGACTAGAAAAAGATACAAAATATATACATTAGAAAAAAGTCACAAGATTTACAACACTTTACAAAATAATGAGTAGAATAGGATAAAAAATATGTGAATGATGCTTTTCTTTTGGGCAATCTACTCCCCTTATTTAATAAACTGGAACATCTCCGGTCTTGTCAGGAATACACACAAAATTCACATAAGCAAAAGTATGAGTCGTGGTAAGGAGATTGCAACAGTTGCGTGACCGTGACGCTAGGGTTGACCTTGAAAACGCCGCACGTCAACACCGTAGTGTGGCTAAACGTCGGACAGTAGGAGCGGCAGCCCATGAGGTCTAACATTGCGCTTATGGGCTTAAAATCTGGCTTCTGATTGGTCTAATTAGGTCACGTGATCCAAGATGGCAGCGCCCATGGTGGCGTTCCCGCCAAATTTGCGCGCCAAATAAAATTGGCCTAACCTCACTTTTCTTCCCGCCACTTTTTTCCCTCCAAAGTGTTACCAACTTAGCAGAGCTAATTATATGTACCATATATAATTATATGTACCATATATAACGCCACAGTGTATAATAATATATATATATATATATATGTACCATAATAGTGTATAATATACCATCACCAGAAAATACTCTGTTAAAAATTCATTTTATTTAATACAGAGAATGAATAGGATTAACTAAAATCCTAAATTCATTTTAGTTAATCCTAACCACGGCACATCCTGTTCGGTTACATATAACCGCGAGAGGCAGCCGCCGCTCGCACAATGAACGTCTTTGAGTCCGTGGTACACCACTCATCATGAATAGCCCATTGAAGAGTGGCAGTAAAAGTTGTATTATAAATACGTCTGGTCTTCAGTCTACAGTTATGTTTTGTTGAGGTGCGCAGTGCTTGCTCCACTCCTCTACTCTACACTTGGTGAGTAAAAAATCAGATTCATTTTAAATAAACTATCTTTATTTCTTTAAAACCAATTAAATACTAATACAACACATTACTGATTCAAACAAAACAATTATACCTCTAAAAACAATATTAATACAGAATGACTTTTAATCCTCACTTGTTAAATAATAATTACATCTTTTAAAATGTACCACTTTTAATAACAAACATAAAACGACTCTACTTGTTGACTTATTATTGTACAAAAACAATTTCAAATAAAATGGACTTACTTTAAGTTTAAACAAAATAATTATACCTCTAAAAACAATATTAATACAGAATGACATTTAATCCTCACTTGTTAAATAATAATTACATCTTTTAAAATATACCACTTTTAATAACAAACATAAAACGACTCTACTTGTTGACTTATTATTCTACAAAAACAATTTCAAATAAAATGGACTTACTTTAAGTTTAAACAAAATAATTATACCTCTAAAAACAATATTAATACAGAACGACTTTTAATCCTCTCTTGTTAAATAATAATCACATCTTTTAAAATTTACCACTTTTAATAACAAACATAAAACGACTCTACTTGTTGACTTATTATTTTACAAAAAACAATTTCAAATAAAATGGACTTACATTAAGTTTAAACAAAACAATTATACCTCTAAAACAGACATAAAATGATTTTAACCTTTAATAATAACCTAAAAATACATAAAATAACTATTGTTCAAAAAAGATCCTTAGCCTACTTACAATTCTAAGCCGGCAGAAGGGGCAGCTATAAATCCGCATACTGCACTGGGGACATAGAGTGTGGTGACAGGGCTGCAGAACAATACAGGGTAGGCCGTCATTACAAATTTGGCACTCGATGTGCCTACCCCGCTCCATGTCTGGGTCAGGTCCTCTCTCGGTCAGGGAGTCCATCACAGGGCCGCTGGTTCCCAGGATGTTCTCTAGAGTCTGACGGATCTCATCCCATACATGGGGTGTTACAGCTGCCACATCCGGAGGTGTTGAGTCCTCTAGGACGTTCGATGCGAGGTTCAGCACGCCACGCAGCTCGTGTCTCACGTAGGAGAGGCGGGTGAAAATTACTCCAGTCTCAGACGAAATAGCCCCTGCCCCGTTCCGCAATCGCTCCTGAAATCATAAAGTATCTTTAATATATCTGTATATTATACTGAATCACTAAAGAAACAAGTGTTATTATTATTATTCTGTAAAGCCTGTACAAATTGACGAGTGGATATTTAGTTTAATCATAATTACCCACCTCTTCAAATATTCGCCTTCGCAGTTGTAGTATAGCATCCTCCCTTCTACAGTCGACACAGGTCCCTAGCTCAACTGCTGGCATCCTCTCCTCACACTGTAGGTTCATTGGTTCTGCCGGTGCTGCTGCTGCTGCCACCGCTCCGTTAACCAATCTCTGAATAGTTAAAACAAACCTGTTAGTATATGATATGTTAATTATAAACAAGGTTTATTTACTCAAATAATAACAAATATAATAATCAATACAGCTACCCTACCTCAATATCAGTTGTGCGACCTGACTCCCACTCGTAGATAAACCGTGCCTCCCGGCCATACCCCCTGGTAAAGGGGAACCTTGCAGGCTGCCATGCTTCACCACCATTCTAAAATCATTTAAAAATTACTAAATACAGCTATACAATCCCAGGCACAAAAAGTAGTCCATTTAAACCTATGTATACTAACCATAGTAGAAATAAGACGCCAATAACGGCCGTTTACCCACTGCTCGCGTACGTGAATACAGTTCCCGGTTACACTCGATGGCTCAACTTCGTCGATCATCTGATCCACATAATATTCCGCAACGTTCTGAAAAAATATAAATATATATAATCACTGTATTAAATCAAACCCTACTTAGTTATCCCGACTAAAATACACTACAACTTACTTGCGGGAGATGATAAAAGTTGCGGGGTGTAGGATGATCATTCCGAGCTCCAAAATAACTCAGTATCTCCCCCCGCGCATTGTAAAAGAATTGTTGCTGCGAACAGTCTGAAACAAGATAAAAGACAGCATCTGTTAGGTTACTTATAAACAAGCCTAATTTAATTAACCTTCTAGTATTAAGTGAGAATGTATTAAACCTACCAATAGATCAGCACGCCTTGCAGGACCCGCAATTGGTTCATTACCACCAACACCGGGCCTCTCAAATCTCGCCACTAGTGCAGCCACTCTCCGAGACAAGGCAACTCTTCTAGGGGGAAACTCGAAAACATCCTCATCATCTCCTGTCATGTTCCGTCCCTGTAAATAATATTTAGATTATTATTAAAACTTAAAATGTATATTACACATTAATACTAATTACTAAACCTTATGTTAATACTTACAAGATGATTCTGCCGAAAGTCACGTCTCGAAGCCGTCATCCAGCCAGGCAACACCCTAGACCGATCTCACGGGGTAGTCTCCTCCCGTCCACCCCTGAATGACGGGAGCTCCAATGGCTGTGACTCTGGGGTTGGAGTGCTAGGGCGTGCAACTGGAGAGCAATCCCTAGCCTGAAAACAAAAGGTACATAAACTATATATATATTTAATATACTAACATGTTAGTTATATTTTAAAGTAAACATTCTACTTTAATAAAAAGATTTAAATAGATAATAGAATAAAAAGATAAATTTGACTTACATTCCTCACACTCTGGTTAGCTCTGTTGTCAATGTATACCATGTTCCTTGGTGTACGCCTAATTGGAGACGCAGGCCTCTCCCACTGAAAGAATAATAGAGTTTGAGAAAACTATACTGGAAGTACGAGGGGGCGAAACGCCCCCCTAACCCATAGCGTATCAGACTAGTAAACTAAGCTACACAAAAAATAAAACTTACAGTTCCCAATGCTCGCATGCTAGCCTCTATAAGCTCAGGAGCTATGTCATACTGCAACAGACAAAAAAAATAAAATATAGACTTACATTCTCCAATTCCTGCCGGATTGCCTCACGATCCTCTTGGCTCAGTATCTGCCCTGAGCCGTTCTGCAACAAAAAATTAATAAGTAAAACATGTCTTTCTAACTTAAGTTAAAACAAGCCCGCTATAAAAACTACTAACCCTGAAACTATTCCTGGTCACCACTGCACCAGACTGCAGGAAGGTCCTACTGGTCTCAATTACAAATTCCCCCTGGCTCGAACGGCCAGAATGTCTTAACATTTGAGTTAAGCGGCCACTGTACTCTTCCTAAAATCAAAGAAAAATAAAACTGAATACATACCTATTATAAAAAACTAATCCTAAACTAAAGTCTTACCTCCTGTAATTTACTAACCTGAGATAGAGGTCGCAGCTCGGGTAAACTCGCTGCAGAGCTACTGGCCTATAAATCAAACAAATAAAATATATTACTATACAAATACAACAAATAAGAGACATATATTAAATATTATATTTATTTAAATAACAACGTCAAATAAAAACAATGCTTACCTGGGAAAGGTTGTGGAGGTCAGAAATATTGCTCAGGGAAACTGTAGTCCCGCTCTGAAAATAAATAAATTTATAAAATATAACCAATAACAACACACCTATTAAAACCAAATAAATCCACAACAATACAATACTTACGGCTCTAATAGACAGGATATCCAGGTCTTCAGCAAAGAACATGTCCTGACTTAGTGTCTGATCTGGTGGAGGGTTGCTGCCAGAGGCCTAAAAATAAAAACAACAATCTATTACTAACTATATGACCTGTAAAAACGACGGGTCTGAAAAAAAGTCTAAAGAAATCAATGTGAGTTTAAAAAATAAACAAATAAAAACTAACCTGTTCAGTTGAAGGAGGAATATTTTCCTCATCGCTGTCTCCTGCCGCCAGGCGAAGACAGACGAGGACAAACAATTGCAAAAACACTATAGCCATTATAAAAATCACTGTGTTCATAGCGACATAACAAAATAAAGCCTGAACCCCGTATACATACTAAATTCCCTCCATATGCTCTGCCTACCCAGCCAATAACAATCCATCCGCCCCACACATCCAACCAATCACATCCAAGACGACTGTTGCTCCGCCCAACAGGGCAGCCAATCACAACCCGCAGGTTACGCGAGGTCTCGCTAGCCGCGCCCCACACACACTCTGCTCCTCTCTCACTTCATGATGAACACTCCGCCTAGCCTAACTCAAATTTGCCTTAAGCATTATTGTCTAAATTTTAAATTTCTACAGCAAATTCAAAATTTAAACGTGCCATTTTTAATCAAACAATCACTAATTGAAGAGCATAAAAGATCATGTTATAAAGCAAGTTACTTTATCTATGGGCAGGGCTATTGCAGTAATTGTTACTCGGTGGGTACAATTTAATAAGCTTAACTTTTTGTTTTTGTTTGTGTGACTGTGTATAATTCTTCTTTTTATTTTACAGATCTACTAACAAGCGCCGTATCGGTTTCAGGCCGTCGGCGAAGGCTGGTATTGGGGGACCGTGAGCCTAGGCTACCACCTGCGCTGGCCATACTCCCAACACCGGTACTGCTACGAGTGTGGGAAGTTCATAGGATTCTCGGTACGTCGAGATTGTTGCTGTTAAGGTAAGTTATGTTTCTTTCCCAGCCATTTACTTTAGAGTCCGGTAAAATATATTATCGGGCTACAATTTTGATTTGACCGTAATGTTTTTAAGTTCTCGGTCAAATGTTTCCAAGTCCGCTGGAACTGTTTAGCGGGGGATATAATTAATTTGACAGTAATATTTTAAATTTCCCGGTCAAGTACCCCTCCCTGCGCTATCGCGGAAGTGGTTGGCGATTAGCAAGCGCTGCTCGCCTCTCGCGTCAGTTACAGTCATGCAGCCTGTGTATGAGTTGTGCGATTCTTGCAGTAAACAAACTTACTGTGTTAGGTTGTGGAGGAGCCATAAGGGATTCCTCTATGCCTTATGCTGTGTATGTGCGGGGCTACCTTCCGAGCAGTGGGATCGGTGTAACCCACCGAGGTTTTGTGGGCATTACTACCCGTAAGTAATTTGTATTATAAATAATCTAGACTGTAGCCTGTCTCCTTTCCTTTTTAAAACTTTAGAGTCCGATAAAAATACTTTACCAGGAGCTACAATTAAATTGACCGTAATGTTTTTAAGTTCTCGGTCAAATGTTTCCAAGTCCGGTGAAGTTACTTTAACGGGGGCTGCAATTAATTTGACAGTAATATTTTTAATTTCTTGGTCATTTACTTTAGAGTCCGGTAAAAATACTTTACCGGGAGAATATTTTGTTTAGACTGTAATGTTTTCCGTCAAATATTTATAACTCCGGTGAAATAATTTTGAACGCTCCCGTTTCCACACCACGGTAAGCCGTTAGGCTAGGCCGTAGGAGCGTCGGCGCGTTCTTTTTGGTTACCCAGAGCTTCCCTGGAGGCCTAACCTCTGGGGTGAGAGGCCCCAACCATCGCCTCTCACAGTGGTAGCCACTGCATAACAAAATGCTACCTCCTTTAATTTTTTATTTTTACTTTTATACTTTTTTTGTATTTTACTTTTATACTTTTTTTGTTGCGCCTATCCATCCACTTTTCCCTGGCAGTCGGAGGATTACAACAAACGGTTTCACGGTTTTTTAGGCCAACCTCCCCACACCCCTGGACTTACAAAGGGTTTAGCCCTGCCTGATGGGTGAGCGACTGCCGGGCCTTTTTTTTATTAGGCCCCACTCGAAAGTATTTTTCAAGCGTAGTACTTCGCGGACATCAAGGCGCAGTTTTCATTTTTATTTCCATGTACAATACAATCTACAAGTTCATAACTATCGCTACTATTTACAATATTAATCTCTTTAACATTAGGGTGAAATTCCCGAAGGAACTGAGCCTTTTCAAGACCCTTTGTATAAATAGTTTCAAAAGGTTTACAGAGTGACCTTAAAATCTCCTCGCTGTACTCTACCTCGCCATCGTCCCACTTAATGTGGTGATAATGACGGGTCAACCAACGGGCTGTCCTTTGCATTTTATTATTTAAACAATCAAAGCTGTATGGAGGTCGGAACACAACCTGTGTTCTATACGACCTCCCTACAATAGCAAGTTCTTTAATAAATCTGTTATTATTGCTTTTGAAGCCGTGGAATTGAACTATAGCTTCCATAATAAGACTTCCTGATATAGACGGTCAGCTACGTGAGGTGGTAATTGATCCGTACACTGTTCAGCATCGGTTAATACTTGATTAATAAAAACTTTAATAATATCCTCTATATAAAATAATTCTAATAGAGAGCGACCAATTAAAGGAATATATTTTACAAGTTGATCCCACTCGTTACGGTTTAGAGCCAAGGAGTGCTCGCCGTCAGAGACACAAGCGTACTGCTGACCAAAAATACTGCTAAGCTTTATATTAGCCCCCGTGTCTATAGTAATAAAACACTGATAATTCCCCAAGAAAGCCAAAGTTATTTCATTGAACCTGTCACCTAGCTGACAGAACGAGTCGTAACTCCAAAATACAACACCTTTTCTCCCCTTAATTAATACACCCAAACTATTATCTCGATTTTTAAAAATACCCGACACGACATATTTGGTGAGTTCTGGGTCCAAGAAATGTACTGACTTTAAAAATACTCCGGTCATTAAATTTATAGGCTCAACCAATCGGGGGATATGCACAGCGTCTGCCTCCGGCGAAGTCATCTCTGCTACTAACCATCTTCAGTCTGTAATATTCAACTTTAACCCGACCGAGTGCTAGCCAGAGACTGATTTAATTAGACGTACAGATGTATCTTTTACCCCTTCCCCACCCCACCCCAAGGGGGGTGATTCACCCCCCTTTGTACATACATTCCAAGTGTTGGACCCGGAGGGTCCACTGTTTAGAAATTACATTGGAAATTTTCTCTTGTGTCAGTTTAATACGCCTTGAAAATCTGGCTCTGTCCCGTGCCAGTTGTTCCCAATCTGATTTCCTACCTTCTTCTGGCAAACTGTATATTTTTGTAACTACCGGGTCGGAGAAACTAACTCGAGATTTTCCTGACATCTCCGGTTATCGGTGTGTATGTGTAGTGACAGTCGTATAGAATTAAACAATTTGCCCAAGTATTGGCTGGGATGGCGGTTTTAGCTTGAATCTCAAGCCTGACGTCCACTGCCCCTGTTTTAATTGTATCGTCCTGTTTTGAACAGTCAATTACATAAAGGGGGCACTTTGCTTTAAAATCGTCAAAGTTTAATATAGGTGAACCAATTCTTCCGTAATACGAGTTTTTTAAAGTAGCAAACATGTCATAGAACAAGGCGGTGTTCCCGCGAAGGTTATCGTATGGGTAAAAGTTTGAGTTTAAATAAAGTTTTACATCAGTTAGGTCGCAGGCGTCAAATTGTGACATATCCTTTACCATGTCGTTCTTTCTGCCTGTCTGGAAGGCCAGAACAATATACCGAGGTTTTTCCGTTTGGTTAGATGTTTTAAGTGTCCAAGATAATGTTTCAGTATTCGGAAGGTTCGGGTATTCAATCATTTCCGATTGCCGGAATGGGAGATGGATCGCGGGATCTTTCTCAATAAATTTATACAATTTTAATTTTTGAGCGTCATTTACTGTTATATGAGGCATACGCCAGTATATTTTTTCAATTTTTAATTCTAAATTCCCGGCCTCCGGAGTTTTTACAGCGTTATTATCTGTAGCTGAGCGTAAGAGTATAAGTTCCTGTTTAACGTTTACCAACACCCTCCTATAGTCTTCAGCGAAACCTAGCAATAGTTTTAGAGGTATAGAATATATAAAATCTGTCACTCTTTCAGCGTTACCGGGGCCTAGCCAGCAGGCGTTCTTGAGAGTGTTTGTTTCTTCCGAGCGAATGGATAGAATATTTTTTAAAGTAGTAGTAATACCGACATTTTTTGTTCTGTCAATTTCCTTGCCACAAATCTCGTACCGAATTTCTTCAAACAAGAAAGACATTGCGTTATTTACAAAGGATACGTTCAGAGCAGACCCATCTGCCTTTTTAGCGCTAACTTTACCGTGAATCACGATAAAACTTTCAAAAGGTGCGGTAATTATGTCCTGCTGTAATATTGGTATTCTAATTTCATCATTATTATTATAAGTTGTACTTGCATACGGCTGATGTGAGTGCAACTCCATCCCTGTTATCAAGTCATCGTATACAGCCTGGCTGTCTATCGCTAGTAGCGCCATTTTGTATTACTTTAAAACCGAGAGAACGGAGAAACTTTATATTCTTACCACTTAACGTCTTGACTTTCTGAACACTACTGACCTGTTGCCTTGCCGGCATTCCCCTAAATAGTAGCCCCATTACTGCGCCTGAGATGTAGTCTAACAGAAATTCTTTCTCCGCGAAAGTTAACAAGATTACCGTCCTGGTCTCTTAGAGACACTGTCAAGTTGTTGATCCTTTGACTGATGACGGGTAAATAAATGACATTTCTCGGTAATTCTATTATTTTACAGCCCGGTGGTTCGGCAGGGTAGAACTCGTGTATAACATGACCCTCGACTCCGTTTAGGTACGACCCACGTGTGACATTACAGTCCACCCGTATAGAGTTGACTTTAATTATATCTACAGGTAGTTCCGAAACATGTTGAATATTAGCCACGTATATTTGTTTTTTTTAACCCAAGAGTGTTCCCAATGATTGCTCTTTAGTAAAGTCAATTTTCTCAGAACAACATATCGTAGCTTTTAAAGTGTTGTTATTTGGTTTTAATGTAAACTGGATTTCTTTCGGTAGCTGGGATTTAATGTATTTTTCAATGTCCTCAATTTCGTAAGAACCTTCAGGGATTATAATAATTTTATCATCACCGTAGTAAAACTTATCATTAATGTCCTTCTCAATGTTTGGTATAGAATTATAAGTGGTCAGTTAAACCAATTTCCCATTCACCCTTGCTAACATCTACGGGAAACACTAGCTCGTGGGATAAAACACTAGTTGCTCCCGTGAGACAGAACATTACTACGGAGAAACTTTAAGCACAAATGTCCGCAAACAACTGAGTCAAACTGCTGTTGTCTCTCGTAATTATAGTACAGCTCACAGCCACTCAAGTATCGTGAGATCTCCTGTGGTGGTCTTAAATTGCCAAAACTGTCATAGTAATAGGCTTTTTTATCAATCTTCTTGTAACAAACCCAGTGTGTACCCTGCCCAGTTGTACTGTCCAAGTTAACTATCGCAGATTCATATTTTCTTGGGCGTTTCGGTAAACTGTCTCTCATGTAAACCCCTCTAAAGTTTGGAATTTTTAACAACCTCGCGTATTTGATTAAATCGTAATTTGTAAGTGGTTTTATCGGTATCGAGATGCTTTTTTTTCGTTCTCCTTTTCTTTCTTCTACCTGCACCTTTCTTAGTACCCGCACCTTCCTTTCTATAGGGTCTTAGATACAATCCTTGGCCTCTGGTACGTTAAGCGGGGCGTTTCTTTTTACGGCCTCCCCCAAATTTTGATTTTGCCTTCATGGCTGTAGTGACTGCCCAAGCAGCGGCTTTCTCACCAACACTAGCGTTACTGGACTTGAATCTCTGCCAAGCGCGTTCCGCCAACTCCTCGTCCGCTTGCCTTCGTCGCTCGTTGTCGGAATACCGGGAGTATGCTATGTCGTGGACCTTACAGGCCTCGTCCAAACCGTCTGAGAGGTTTCCTTCTGGTCTTAGCCATTTTATTGTAAATATTTAATCACCTCGTACAGTCTATTTAACAGTGTTTCACGTATACACGGAATATTTCTCCAGATAGCCGTAATATGTAAGATACTCTATTGACTTATTACACGAGGTAAGGGGCAACACAATTAGTAAGAGAACCAACATCTTCGACGGTCCAGAGTAGACTAATCAGTATTCCCCAGTTTAAGTGACCTTATATATTCAGCTTCTGTCCTGAGGAGATTGGGGAACAGTATCATCAAATATACCCGTGGGCTCAGGACGAAAATTCTCTTTAATTTGTTTCAAAAGAAGCTCTACTCAGCCCCTCTTCAGTCATAAAGAGATCATAAGTATCAAGCGGAAGGGGTTTAACGTTTTCTTCTTCTTTAGGCTCTTCATCACCTTCTAACCCTTCAGCAAACAAAACTTCCCAGTCTAAGTCATAATTTTCACCCGGCGTGGCAGACCTCCCAGTTTGTTTTTTGTTAATATAATTAAAGAGCATTGTACCAAATTTGTTCAACCGTTTCTCGTGAAATTCTTTATTACTAGTTATTAGACCTTCGCATTTTGACAGTCTGGTCTTGAGACCGGTTAAGTCAAACTGTTGATTAGCGAGGTTAATGGTTATAGGCAATATCTCTTTTTCCAGGTACGACTTGGTAACTGCATCGCTGGGGTCTGTTGGTAAAGCTAAATTAGTTATTTGTTTATTATTAGCGTCATATTTATCGTTGGAGATAGTCATACATAGTTTTTTTAGTATGCCCAAGTTTACTGCCTCCGAGGGCTCCATGGGGTCAGCTACACTCCATAGTCTTTTATTTTGCATATTGAACCTCTGAAAGTCGGAAGGTATAGAGTTATGGTCAACATAATTCTTTGTAGCAGCGTCGAGTGGCTGTAACGGTGTAGCCAATTTACATAACCGTTTATTTTGCATATCATAGTCACCTTGGGGCGTTAAATTGAAACCCTCTCCCTTGGGGCCCTTGAGGGACTCGCCTCGGGATTTCCGGCTACTACGTCCAAACTTGTCAATGGTCATTTTAATAATGCTTTAAATCTACTGTTTCCAGCTCCTTTTATATACCCCGCTTCCCTTAGCTCTTCCACAATACTTAGTATTTCATTGCTATGGACTCTGTTTCCAGTCTCTGTTGACATGGCAATGTGTCTTAGTCTACTTACCAATTCGTCGGCGTCGTCCCAGTGTATTATATCACGGGATTTTGCATTTTTCCACGCTAGACCCTTGCCCACTCTGGCCGGGAATAGGTCTTTAATAATTCTTCTGTACTTTAGATTGTTGTCCCTTCTAATTTGATTGTGGAATTTGTATCCTTTCTTGTGAGCGTTGGTGGCGATAATAATACTCTTATAGGTCTTAAGATCGTCTTCATCGTATATATCCTCGTCAGGGGTTCTCTTAAATATGAGCTCATACAAACCTTCGGTAGGACTATATCTTGTGCTGTTTATTAGTATAGTTCCATCGTTGTCAAAGTCTATCACCTTATCTCCCATCATTAAAGTACTGCCTTCGTATCTAGGACCGTAGTCATGATCAATAACTCGGACCTTACCGCTAGCATCTTTTAAAAGCAGTGTCATATACCTCACCGTCATGGGGTTACTAAACTCATTTTCCATATATTGGGACGCTGTTTCCAGTCCCGTAGGGGTCGATACAATTTGCTTTAACCCGCTGGTTTCAGGTGTAGATACACTCTGAGGAATAAATTCAGCTTCTCCTTCATCATCATCTGTCGTATCATATTCCATTGGTTCTTCTTTAAAGGTTTCGGGTTCTGTTTTTATGTCGGCTGTGTTTGTTGTCGTTTTTCTAAGTTCTTGAATAAGAGGTTTATACTGTTTCTCAAGGATAATATCACTTTCCTCAGATCCTTCCTTAAACATTTTATACTTTCTCTTAATGGCATTACGCAGCTCTATGAGCCGGTTTGTCAGTTGCTGTTTACTGCTTCGCTTCATAGTCATAAATGATAGATTTTAATTAGCGCATCTATATTTAAGGCATTTCGACTTGCCTGAAAAACAGGGCACGCCTCTTATGCCTCCGTATGTACTCGATAATATCCAACAGTGAAACACCAGCGCTAAAGTCCAAACCTCTGTAGTACCTCTGTTCTCTTGCATTGAACCTGGGAATCACATAACGGCCGGTAAAACTCCTGAATACAAAAGTACGTTTCCACCCGTCTCTCCATTGAGGTATCTCTGCTACGGTGTATTTATCACTTTCAATTGTGTTTGCATGAATCGTCCGAGTAACGCCATAGGCCTAGGCTCGTTGTGGTGTTGCAATAAATAAGAATTTAAAAGCCAGAATTCATCAGGGTTAGCTCCTGTAAACGCTTTCCATTGGTCAAATAGCACTCTGTTTGTAATAGTGTACACGCCATTGTTTAGACTTAGGCCGAATCTCTCACACTGTAACGGGAGTGTGGGTAAGGCTGCTCTTAAAAACTCTGTAGTGTATAATCCTTGGCATAGATTATTAACACCGTTATAAGGTTTATTTCTATTACCACTTGGGATACTGTCGGGCACTTTTGCGTACCCGATATTTTAACTAATATCGATGTGACATTTTAACCTTAAAGCATTGTTATAGACTGTCATTGGTGATCTTATGGGGATACTGCGTTCTGTCAGAAGTATACACCGTGAAGCAAATGGGATCTTACTTCCGTATTGCAGCATTTCATTACAGATTTGTGTAAAATTATTGCTACCGTGAAGGTTACGTAAAGGCAATACTTGCCCAAAAAACTCGGGGAACGGCCTGAATTTAGATATCATGTTTTGAGGGTCTCGCACCGTCGTGTTGTACATATCCTCGTGATAAATCACTAGTTCCAATGGTACGTTTTTTTCTTCGCATTTGTTCATAAAACTAAGCCATGTATCTCGGTTATAAGTTCTCTCACTCGCGGATATCATTAATAAAACTACTGGTGGTATCACAGCGGATCTTTTTAGTTTTTTATGTCTCCAGCATCTTTTGTTGAATTCATATCCATGAGGGGGTTTCTTACTGCAGTAGTTTCCACAAAATTTTTTCTTGTCCTTGTAATAGAAAGAGCACAAGTTTGATTTAACATTATGTAGTTTAGCGTTAAAGCCTCTTAGATCGTTGTAAGTGTAGATGCGAACCATTATAGTTCAGTTACAAAACTGTCCATACCTACTCTGTACCTTCCCTTATAAGGATCTAGAGTCTTGTCAATCACTAGGAATCCAAAATTATCACGCCAGGCATGAGCGCATATTTCTTTAAATTTTTCAAATGACATGTCAGTAGTGACATGATCGTTGTAAACATGTCTTAGGTTCCTTTCGTCTTGTTTAAATAAAATAATAAAGTTACAGTTGTCCCTCACCAGCTGTTTGGGTATGGCACTGTATGTCTGCCCTAAATAGAATGTATCTATATTTTTATGTCTTCCCATAGAAAAATAATTACGTATATTGTCATGTTTTTACAGCGAAATATCGTCAAAAATCATTATAGAGTTTGGTTTGGCTTCGTTTGGGTGTATAACTAAACTATTATCGTCAAATTCATGATACCCAACCTCCTTAGGCATAACCTGTTTAAGTAATTTGTATTTAGGTTGATAGAGGGACTTTGAAAAAACATAGATATTTTCAAATCTTAGGCCGTTTGGGTCAAACAATAAATTGAATAAAACATTGGTCTTCCCAGAGGAACTTGGCCCCGCTATTATGCAACGTATTGAATCTGGCAGTAAAACACCGTGTTTATTCTTTTTAGCCATGCCCGACCCCGAGATGTAATCGTCAAGGTTCACTACAGGAAACCCGACATCCTACTTCTCAACCCACATCCTGACTGATTACATTATCATACTCGCAACCCGATATATACATCCTGTGGCCTTCCACGGAAGTCGTGTATCGCAATCACAATGATAACTTGCAGCCTTCCACGGAAGTCGTGACCGGCCTCTATCACACCAAGTCCTTGGCGTCAATCCAACTGTCATGGCTGCTATCATACCCCTTCCACCGTACATACAGCCTGTCTCCTTTCCTTTTTAAAACTCTTTCAACTAAATAAACGTCCCCTGTTTTGGACTTGCTAATTTCTTCTGCATAAAACCCACCTTTTAATATTTCCCCTCTGTTGTCTTGTAATATGTATATTACTGGTCTTGTCGGTTTAATCGCGAATACTGTAAACGTCTCATTTGTCCAATTGGGCAAGTACCCTTTTTTAAACACTCTTTTTACTTTACTTATTCTAACACTGTCACCTAATTTTAATTTTTGTTTAAGGATTTTATGTTTGGGTTTTTTAACTTTATTTATTTTCTTTAGAATGTCTTTGACATGTTTCTGTTTAACATCCTTGGGTTTCATACCTATAGTTTTGTGTTTTGTGTTGTTGTAAGATTTTATGATTTCTGGCAAAATACTTAACCATTCGTAACTTCCACGGGCAGTAAATAACTTGTACATTTTTGTCTTGAGAGTTCTGTTGAGTCTCTCCACTATACTTGCTTTAAGTTCTGAATACGTAAAATAGTGGTTGATTTTATACTTTTTCATTAAAGCGTTTACATGTTTATTGAAAAAGTCGGTACCTTGATCTGTTTGAAAGTTTTTCATTTTATACTTGGCTAGAATAGGAACGAGTGCCTTTGCCACTTCTGGCCCTGACTTGTCTTTTAACGGAACGGCAAAAGCTAGTTTTGACAAACAGTTAATTATCGTGAGAATATATTTGTAGCCGTTGTTAATCCTCGCAAAGGGCTTCATTTCAACGAGATCAGCCTGGTAAAGGTCCGTTAGCCCCTTAAGGGTAACTTTACGCCTAGTATAGTTTCTCCTGGCAGGTCGATGTAGTTCATTAGCTATAGCGTCCATTTGATAAAATGGTAGGTTTTATTCAGATGTCGCTAGTTTTATACTGAATGTTTGCTTGGATGGGGTTTGAGACCATCCGTGCATGTGCACCCAGGTTAAACATTATTCCGTGCGTGAGCCAATCCAGATTACCTGGTTGATGCCCAGTACAGACTAATGTCCTCTCCCTTTGAGCAAACAAAGGTTAGAGATTTTTTAAGACAAACAATGGCTCCTCCACCGCCATAGCCCGTGGAGGCCTTCCAAGAACAAACTAGTTGCCTCCCCCGTTTATCTTTTTTACTTTTATACTTTTTTTGTATTTTTTCACCCACCGGGCCGTTCGAGGGAACGGCTCAAGTCCTGCTCGGATCTGGGCCATTCAATCTACTAAGCCCTTCTTTCACCCGAGGTTGGTTCGGTTGAGTTGTCTGGATGTTAACCAGGCTCCTCAATCTACTGGACCCCTCATTCACACATGGGTCGTTCAAAGGAGTAGCCGGGGTGTTAGCCAGGCTCCTAAATCTACTAAACCCCCTTTCAGGTTTACGGGGCTTTTCGTCACCCGCGCCAGGGACCTTCATTCATACACACTTACATTCATACAGTGGGACTTAGGCGTTATCCAACACATGTTCAACAATATTTACAAAGTTATGTGAGGTGAGGATGTTGTTATGAGCAGAATCAAAATGCATGCCATAACTCCTCATAACCTCTTTAGCTTTATTTACAACATTTATCCCGTTAGGGACAG
This sequence comes from Allygus modestus, assembly GCA_963675035.1. Taxonomy (NCBI): domain Eukaryota; kingdom Metazoa; phylum Arthropoda; class Insecta; order Hemiptera; family Cicadellidae; genus Allygus; species Allygus modestus. Next base: position 117,179,689 of record OY776113.1, read on the forward strand.
ATGATTTTATAAAGCAAGGTACAAAACCTTCCTTCTTTGCTTTATTTAAAGCCTTGTGGAATCTTATTTTTTGAGTACGAATACACTTGTACTCACAGACTCCGTATAACTGCAACATTGTGTCTTTAATAAGGATACACAATACGTGGCTAAGGTCTTCCTCTTTAGGGAAGACTGCCACTTTAGGTGCCTGCTCAGTTAACATTTTTATCCATTGTTTCATTTTTACTTTTAAATTCTAAGTTAATGTGGGTGAGCTGTTGGTTAGTTTCCATAACGTTTGTAATTTCTCGCATGAGTTGAGAGTTTTCATTCTTTAACTGATTATTCTCCTGTTTGATTTGATACATTCCATACTTTCTAATGGAAGGCAAAACTTCACTTGTAACCCATCTTTTGAATGCTTTAGCTTCTGGTTTCAAGGAGCGCAAAATAAGAGAATACAAACCAGATTCATTGATGAAGTTAGACTGATATTGGAAGTTAAAGGGGGGTCTATCCGTATACCCCCCTTCAGAGAGTATATTTACAGCCTTACACGTATCTTCTTCATCAACATTTATCCGCAATGCCTGTTTCGTATTTTGATAGCCCAAGATTTTAGCAACATCTTTTGCTTTGAACCAAGGATTATTTTCTCTGTCAAACAGTACAGCAACGGGTTGATCATTAAATATATAAGAAGTTAAGTGAGACATTTTTATAGGTTATATTTGTATCGCTGGGAGCTCTTACCTGTGCAGATGCAAGGGGCAGAGTGAAGTTAACTCTTGAGAATAAAGAGCGCTAAAAAGTCTCGACCAATCAGGGCGCAGAACGCCTAATTACAACCAATAGAATGCTTCCTTATTCCAACCAATTACAGAGCAGTATTTTAACAGGTTACAACTAGTTGTCGGGTTTTTTAAATTTAATTAACACATGCTGCACGTGTTCTTTATTAAATTCATCATAAATCGTAAGGTCAATGCACGGGCGATCTTCCGGGTCGCCCCACTCGTCATCTAACACAAACGAGTCAGTCAGACATCCTAGGTTTTTTGACCGCTGTCAAAATAAATGTTATATTCTATTTCATCGTACTTGGAAAATTTAGCTACTTTTTTCATAACCCTTTCTTTAGAAAATCCGCTATTTAGCATTGCCTTGCCACTCAAAAATTCAACTTCTATTCTGTCAAAGTCTGCATTTGATTTTCCTTCCAATTTTAATGGCTTTCCTTCAAATTTTATTTTTCGAACAGGTCTTCCGTCACATAATAGATTTATAAAGATCCAACCGATATTTTGTTCCCAATCTTCCTCCCCCTCCATTTCAAAAGGTACAGCAAACAAATTGCAATAGCGCAGATCAGAGCTACGTAAGGACACGTCTTACCTCGGCAGGAGCAGCGGCAAAAGTGACCGAGGCAGAGCGAATTGCCTTAGAACCATTGTAGGATAGGTGGGACCCATTTTGGGTCCCACCTACTTCCGGTGTTGTTTTACTCAAGTCTTTGAATTTTGTAGCCAAATGGTAAGGGGTCGTACTCACCCTCGAGCTTCCTTTTTGGTCCAGTAATTTTGAAAATTTTGGTTTCGCTTACAGTTACAATATCTCTTTCTTTAGTCCTCCTGATTCGAGATTCAGTTATTTTCAATGATTCTCTTGTTTCACTAAGGACCATTTGTTTGAGAGCTTCAAAGTTTAACGTTTCGGAGATTTTTAGGTTGAGGGTGAGACCCTTGATTTTACACACAGATTTTAGTTTTTGTTTGTTGGTTGACCAGACAAGGTATGCATAGGTTTTAGGCCCCCCAGAAACAAACTCTACGATATAAGAGCCAGGCCCGTAGTCACCTGCCAATTCATCTGTCATTTCCCAAAGGTAATCTCCCGTAGGGACCTTGTACAATCCTCCCCTGTAGAGATAAATACATGAGTCCGTGTCATAATACAATACTTGGCCTCCAAGAGCATCCAAGTGTTCATACAATTTAAGTCTAGCCTGGGCTGTGGTGTAGGCCGCAATTACAACATTAACATTTGTCAGACGTTCCCCCACTTCCTCGATATATTCCCAGTTAACAACAACTACTTCCTCATTAACAAGCTGAATCCTATTGACTTGTACTTCTGGACTTATTAACATTTTAAAAAAAACTTTAGATTCCCTTACAATTGTTGCTTTAGTTTGGTTCTCCCTCTGTCCGAACTTTCCCCAAAAACTGTTTAGCATTAATTTAGCCAATTGCCTCAAACCCCCGTTCTTAAATATTTTGTCTTTGTCTAATTTAATTCCCTCATGTTGGAAATAGTCTGAAATATATCGGTCCTTGTCTTCCTCTGTCTTACACCAGCTAGGATAGCCTGAGGCTTCCTGTTTCATTTTCAAGAATTTATTAATAAAGTCTGTAAACAATCCTCCTTTTTCATAAGTGGCTACCTCGTACTCCCACAACTCATACATGTCCAAAATCACATAGCCTTTCTCTATAGCTTTCCTGATTTCATCCATCGTCCACGTTCCTATCATTGCCCTTTCACTACTCTCATGTTCACAATCCCCCTGAATCTGATTTTCTCCACAAGTCCTACATAAAACAAACATCAATTTGTTGTTCATTCTAGCGGGGAGTACAGGGTGGTAGAGATCCCGAGGTGGCAGAATCTTATATTTTAACAAACCATCTACATTTAGTCCTCGCTGCCTGCACTCCCTATCTCCCACATAGATTGTGGGGTGGCCCAAAGGATATTTCCCATACTTGCAAACATATGGGTAGAGAGAGCAAACATCTACATATTGAATTGATTCTCCCCCTTCACATTTATAATATGTTTTTGCATTGCCCGTTCTGCCTCCAAAGAACGCTTGTCTGGGGTCAAGGGGAAGGTTGTTGACGATCGGCAGGCTGTTCAAGTGTTTAAGGTTATGTTTCTTTTTTAATGCTCTAAACTTACACTCCCACATTACTATAGTTTCGTAATCACTGATTTTAGACATTTTTTCAAAGTTCTTTCATATCTTAAATTAAGTGAATCTGAGGGATCCTCCTTCAGAGGAGCCTCTCGATTGTAAGGGAAGCATTTTGGGCAGCCGTGCCAGTAACACCCGTGAAACTCATAAATTCGCTCACCGTCAAACCCATCTACTTTCTTCCCGTTAATTTTTACTTCTTTACCTCGGCCCGCATGCTCAATCCTCACTCCCCGTTCCTCCTCTTCCCAGCTTAACCATTGAAGGGCCTCTGTAGACTGGTTGTCAATCAGTCTGTACCCGTTTTTAGGAATCAAACCAATTGTGTCTGGTTTTAGAAAATTGCGGCGGAAGGCCAGGTTACACGCGCTAGCAATAGTTACGGCCTCGAGGAAAGGATCTACGTTACATTCTTTCAAGAAAATACTTCTAAATTTAATACACGCTTGGGCTAGGATTTCTACGTCAGAGATACAGTACTCCAAGATTTCCTTTTTAAAATCAAAGATATAGTTACTCGCTACTTGTTCCTCGTACCAAATCTCGAAAGCTTTGTGAGGTTTCTCAAACATTGACTCTGGGCAGTAGTACTTTTTGTCGGGCATAGGGCCTACATAATTTTGGTTTGCCAGAGTGTTGAAAAGATGCGGGAAGTAGCCCTTCTTTTTCTCAGGAGGCAGTTCGAAGGCATTAGGGAGCGCAGAGAGGGCCATGGGGAAATAGCTTAGGGAGTGGATGAATCTTATGTTGTCCATTTCCATCAGAATAATTTTGGTTCCCCTCATTTCCAGCTCCAGCGTAAATTTTGTTTCTTCCATGATGTGTTTTAGTAAAAACTGAAAGTCAAAGCCCTGCCCGTTGTGGGCAATTACACAAACATTTTTGAACTGTTTACGAACTTGCATCACATAATCCATAAAATCTTTAACCGGGTCAGAGTTAAAGACTCTTGTACGGTTCTTACATGTCAAACAAAGTTTGCCATCGATACAATTAAAGCAAAATTGTTGTGATACGCACAGGTTAACTTGATGTACCTTCTGTTGAGGGTCTGAGGGAAGAGACTCGTCTTGGCGAGTCTCCAAGTCAATGAAAAAGAAAAGATAGTCTTTAGTTTTAGCTTTTCCGTCATTGGGTTGCATGTAGCATTTATGATTGGGATCTTTGAATGCATTGCAGGGTTTACAAAAAACTTCACCGCATTTGTGAGGTCCTGATCTCTCTTTTAAATTAATCAATTTTCCACAGTCAAGACACTTTTTTACTGTTTTGCATTTGTCAACCTTATGGGCGATAAAACAGAGCTGGTTCCGCAAAGTCATGTTACATTTTGGACAAAATATTCCCCCATGCTCCTCTTTACAGGGAGGCGAGATAGTTTGACATTGAGGACAAATTTTTGAGCATCTGTGTTTAGCTTTGTGGTCATAGGGAACATGGCAAGCTTCGCAAAAATAGTTACAGGCGAAAGCAGCGGTCAAACTGTTGATTACATTATAATGACCGCTGTGAAACAGAAGATTTATTTTTAATTTAGGATTTTCAACAGCCCCTTCAAAGTAAACATCACGACCTTTTCTGTCATAGTTGTAGACTGTGATTTAGTAGTCTTTTAGCAAGTCCTGAAACTTTTCCAATTCGGTGATACCGGCACCTTCCTCAGAGATCTCTACCCTAGCCCTGCGAATAAGTTCCTTGGCCCTAAACGCTTGCCTTTTACCTTTATCTTTTTGAATTGCTATGTATTGGTGGTCTTTAGTCACGTTTGCTATAGCCACCACCAAAGCCCTGGGGAGACACAAGTTGTCTTTATTATTAATAACAACAATACCCCGTCTCGCTTTGCACTCTTCATCGAAGGTATTATAAAATCCAGCTCTTTTGTGAGACCCAGAACCTACTGGGAGATTAACTCGGGTACATGTCACTTTAAATGTGTCTGTAGATTTAATAGATTCTGAATTTGACTGGACAATACCCCCGAAAATTTGCCAAAGTATGTCTTCAATAATTTCACCAGCTGGCCGGAAAGCAACAAAACCAGGTTCTTTACTTTTTAAGTTTAGACTATGCAAGGTGAAACCAAGCTGATCATTTTTATGGGACCGCTCTTTCATTTCATTAACGATTTTGGCAAAACCTTGTCTTAGCCAATCAATTTCAGTAGTTTCAGGAGGAGGATTAGTAAATTTAAAAATTGTTCGTGTTCCATAAATACGGAAGTGTCTAACATATGTATCATCCGAACTGAGAACCTCGACAGGATTTACAGCCATTTTCAAATAAAAGTGAGGTTATTTTACACAGAATAGAATAATACAAAGTGAGGTTATGTAACTCTAAACAATATTATAATACAAATAAAAAAGTGAGGTTATGTTACAAGTAGGCAAACACTCAAGATTTATCTTTGCAAAACGCAACGAACGGAGCAGCGCAAAAACACGTCCGATCGCAACGGGAGCAGGGAGCAAAGAGAGAGGGACAATGCGCGGTAATTGGAGGTGATGGGGTCGGCTGATGCAATAGTGTTGTTTGTTGTGGTCCAATCAGGGCGCAGGACGCCTAATTACAACCAATTGGGTGCCTTTTTATTATAACGGATTACAGAGCAGTATTTTAACAGGTTACAACGAGTTTGCTGACAGAGACTTGTTGCGGATGTTGAGGTTAGATAGTGGATAACCTTGGGTTTTTCCTGTTACAGTTGACGCGGGAAGGCTGTGGCAGGCAGGGTCAGAGGAGAGAGGAGGAGGAGGGAAAAGAAGAAGTAGAAGGAAACGGTCTGGCAACAGACAATGTAGATAGCATTTAATATATTTATCCAACATATTTCGTGAGTATTATTTCACTTACCTTTCTGGTGATGGTATATTATATACTATTATGGTACATATATATATATATATATATATAATTATTTATGGTACATATAATTAGCTCTGCTAAGTTGGTAACACTTTGGAGGGAAAAAAGTGGCGGGAAAAAAGTGAGGTTAGGCCAATTTTTTTTGGCGCGCAAATTTGGCGGGAACGCCACCATGGGAACCGCCATCTTGGATCACGTGACAGAATTAGACCAATCAGAAGCCAGATTTAAAGCCCATAAGCGCAATGTTAGACCTCATGGGGTGCCGCTCCTACTTCGGACTGCTGAACTTTTCAGTTGTTTATGTAAATAGTGTAGTTTTTATGTTTTTTTAAGTTTTGAGACGTCAACTTTAATTATGTGTATTTTGTGTGCATTCCTGACCAGACCGGATATGTTCCAGTTGATTAAATAAGGTGATTAGATTGTCCAAAAGAAAAGTATTATTCATAAAAAATACCTCACCTAAAACCATGTCATTAAAGAATAAAAAATATACATTGGAAAGATATGACTAGAACACACACATTTGAAACTAAAAACCGCACTGCTTACAAGTGTCTCCCCACCATTTTGTCTTTACTCTCATGCGTCGCATCGCGCACTGCTGCACACTTAATCAAGGTCGCCTTCAATCTCCATCAACACTGCTGGTGGTGATATTGGTGGAATTTTAAGACGGTAGTGTTGGCGGTGGAAGGAATGGTACAGTTTCTAATGGTGGCATCGTTTGGGGTTAAATTTAATGTCCCCAGGGAAGAGTGTTTACACCATCCTCTGGGACGACATAACGCTTGTCGTCAAATGGTGCCAACGAACGCTTTGTCTCAACAACGGTGGAAATTATGTGGTGACGGCTCTGAAAGCGTTTGTTTTCAGTGCCTTTGACTGTTTGCTGAAACAAACACTGTTCATAATCAGCCACAGCCAACTTTGTCCACTATGGCGTGATTAACACCCTTCGCCTTCTTCGTGGGCGGTGGTGCATCAATTTCAGGGTCATCTCCATTATCAATACTGCACGTCATTCCGCCATACACTATGCAGTATAGCTTCAACATCAGGCCCATGAATGTCCTAATGACCACCCCGCCGGCTTTGTCCTTGAACCTCCCCAGAACCCTGTCATTCTGACCGCTGTAGCAGATATGATTCTGGGGATAGTTGCTGGTATCGAATTCGTCCAGGTTCTGCAGCATGTCATGGTAGGCGTCACTGGTACGCAGAGCGTAGATAATACCTTCAGTTTCCATATAAGCCATTCTAATCCTATTTAATCCGTATCGTTCTACCATGTCATAGTGGAAGTCATACATCCACCGTTTGCTGGGGTCATAAATGGTCATGCCTACGCTGAAATTCACCTTGGTCACGTACTTTGTGTGGATTTTGCGGGAGGTCACCATTTTAACATTAAGATGTGTTCGAACATTTTGGAGACTCATGCCGTAGACAGCATTGACCAATAGCTTGAAAAGCTGTACTTCAAATTTGTTTCTGGCCTGCAGTCTCAGTTCGGTATTCATAGTAACGTATAGCTTGAACCATGTCGATTGCTTGAATCACATTACCTGGTGGATTCGTTGAATACGTAACCCATTGGCCAACGCTTGTCGTAGATAGCGTTAGTGGATTACCTATCCTTCCTTATCCATCAAGGTGGCCATTAGTTATTTTGACTTTCCCGCACCACTCATTAGTAGTTCTTCTGGTGTGTATGGGAGTCGGTCTGCCGGCTTTCTTCTAACATCGGGATAAAACGGCAAGTCACGGTGTTTATCATGGAGCATTGGACCTCTAGGGTATTCAAGATCCACCTCTAAAACATATCCGTACTCACCGTCCACTGGCAGACTCTCTTACATTCAAGTCGTCGCTTTCCGCCTGTGATAACCACTCGAATTCCCCATAGGGGAGTGGCTAGGACATTGCCCAACCGTACAAATTATTGGCGTCGTACTAATTAAATATGTATCGTCATCATTCTCGACGCCATCTCTACTTGTAGTTGCAAACTGACCGTTTCGATCGCCACATGTTCCTCTTGTATATTTGTTATTGACAGCGACGTGTCGGGTTACACACTGGACTAGTCCGCCTCGAATTCACTTCTAAAAAAACAGATATTGATCTACATCCTGTAGGGTATCGAGGACCACACTGGTCTTGAACAATATCACGTCCCAAGCGTATGATGGTTGTGTCCTATAATGTGCAGGGTCCAAGTTGTAGTGTGTCATGCACGTATCTCTAAAACTCTCTAAAACATCAGACAATATCGTGACGTCAGACAGAAGATATATGTCTGAATAGTCTCCGAGAGTTTGACAACCGAACTTTGTCCAGACGCGTTGGGCGTGTGCATAGTCTTCTTCCGTGACGTCATCTCCGAAGATTCCAATTGGCAGTAACACATTTTCATTCAGTAACTCCGGCAACGTTATGTGCTCGTAAGGAAATACTCCCTTATGCTGTAGCAACTTAAACTCTTCCGGGTCTGTGAATCGTGCTCGGCGTATTGTCTTCTTGTCGACTGGTAAGATTGATGCCAATTTCGCTAGCAACATTGGCAGGAATCTGTACGAGTCGACAAATTGTAGTTTGATGGAGTTGCGCTGGCCCGCTCCGGGATATTTAAAGCGTTTGGAGAATGAAATGTATTTCTCCTCGGTGTTTGCTAGGACATCAACGTCTCCTCTGTCAACTGCGAGCTCCCTGATGATAAAGTGCGCGTCGTAGTTTGACAGATTGTGGAGCTACACGTTGACGGTGGCTTTCTCTTTGAAGCGCAGGTTACAGGAACTGTGTGCCTCTCCTCTGTACTTTTACGGAGGAAAGTGTTGGTGGTCTCTCAGCTTAGAATCAACCGCATCACCCCGGATAAACTCTTGTCTGCCGATGTGACAAGAGGTCTCCAGTTGGAACGCTGCCTCCTCTTGATCTGTAAGCTGCGGGCGGTTTCCTGGTTGACGTTTACCATATAGTATGTGACCAATCTTCTTGACATCGTCCCAAAGCATATTGATGGCATTTTTTGAAGCGTCCTCACCCCTATATAAGCACAATTTTGAAAATGTTTCACGCGTCGCTGGATCTTCATTTTCGTCGTTGTCTCCCTCTTCACTTCGGTTGTCGTCGTGAATGTAGTAAGCGAAACTACATGGTGTGTGGACATTTAATTTCCTGACATTCTTGGACCCGATTCCATCGCATTGTTCCCCTCCTCCTCCTCCTCTTCTGTTGGTTGCTGGATCCCATGCTGTTGGTTGAATTGTTTGAGGAGGGTCGATAGGTACCAGACCGTTCTCAAACTCAGCGTAGATAGTGAATCGACTACTTGCGATCGCTCCAGTCTGCGTAATCTAATGTCCACGTCTTCTGAAGATCTGTACGCAGAGGAGTATGATCATAGCAAGAACTATGTTCATCAAGACGTTGCACCCCGCGCAGACCTAATTTTGTCGGTTGATTGTCGAACGTGGCAAAACATCTCTTGCAGATGAATAGTCTGTGGCTACGACGAGTCATCTGACATCCATCAAACCTCTCGAAATCTTTGACACATGCGTAATGGGTCGTGACTTCATTTGTCAGGAACAATAGATCAGAATGATTGGACAGTTCATGTTTTGACACACGGAGTGGATATACAATGTTTTTGAACTGCCCATCTCGCTTATCTTTCTTTTTGTCCAAACCGTACACGTTTACCCTTACGCCGGGATTGTTGCGCTCAAACTTGCGAATCTGCTCTATCCTAACGGGGAAGCGAAGGCAATCAAAGTTCAAATTTGCCCGGGCTCGAAGTTCTGCATTGAAATTAATTGGTTTTACTCGAATGACACCAAGGCCAATGATTAACTTCGCCAGGATAGAGTACTCGAAGCACCGTTCGTCCTGATCATTGAGCACATCAACCACGGCTTTTTTCATGGCGATATCTTGTGGTGGTGGAATGTATGAACTTCCTCCGAGAGGGCGGTAGACATTGACTCTTAACTGCATATCTAGCACCCTCACGAAGCTCCAACCAGAACCCTTCATCTGACATGCCTCCTTTTCCGCAAGTATGCTCTGAAAGAAATCTGAGCATATTTTATCCAGATCAGACGTGCGGAAATGGGGACGTTCTCCGTCTTGAAGGTTTGTTCACAAGTATCGTCATGTACATTCACGAACTCACAGTTGACGCAAATGTTCATCTTGATGGCGTTGATTTGTTTAAGTATACGACGCATGAGAATTACCACACGCTCCCGAATGGTTCCGAGGTATGCCAACAACGTAACGAGGTGATATGTGGGTTCTAGTAAGCGGTATCATTTCAATCTACAAGAAACGATGTTTGGAATTCCTCTAAACCTTCGGGAGTCAAACCTTCAAGTAGCACCATCGAATCGTCGTCTTGATTGATGCTGCCGACACTCGACGATGATGACGGTACTGGTGAAGGTAGCTGCAACCCGCTTGGCCCTGCAACTACGAGATCCACTGGGGCCGCTCGCTCCTGCCTCCCTCGACATGAGTAATGCACGTGTTGCGCCTATGTGTCCTTTCTCGAAAATACTCGACCACATTGGACGCATGGGAAACCTACAAACTAAATTTATGGGTGTTTGAATTAAAATTGAATTATTATTGCGATGCAAAATTATTTCATTTTTGAAAGATTTAAAACGCAATCCTAGTACTGAAAGATCATTTGCTTTAGTGTGATACATGATGTATTTTCATGTTATAAATAAATCGAGTTTTTATAAATATAAACACTACTTTATTTAATCTTTGAAGGATTTAAAACAAACTTCTAGGACTGAAAGATTGTTTTAATGTGATACATGTTATAAATCAAGTTATTACTAATACTACTACTACTTACTACTATTATTACTACTACTACTACTACTCCCCTCAGGGGTAGTCGGCTTTCGACTACACGGGAGGCCCCTCTCTAGCTTGTCCACGGGAGGGCTGGCGACCCCGGGGTTCCCTAGCCTAACTGTGAGATTTCTTCCAATCACAGTCCTTACAAGAGAGCCTTTCTTCCATCTTTTAGGACTCAAGCATTCTTTTTTTACTTTTCTGGGCTACTCTTGCCTATCTCTTCTTTTCTTCGACCCCATTTGGGTGTCTTTCACAATTTATTTTCTTCTGGTTGGCACTCCTTTCTGGTTCCCTGGGAGTGCCCCTTAATCAGTCCGGTTTGTCACTGAGCTGGAGCGGGGGCTGTTGTGAGCTTGCTCTACCGAGGGGAGTCTGGGAGGAAGTGTCAGTAGCTAGCCACTTCGGGCCTTGACCAAGGAGTGCGGCATGGATGCATGGTGTCGGACCAGCATTGCCACGGGTGACCCCCGGCACGTCCGGTTACCGGTGCCGGGCAAACGGAGACCAGACCTCAGGAAACTGGGGTAGGGACGACGTCCCCGAGGGTATACCCGTTCCTGGTTACTCCGGGCCACCCCATGCCACACGATGCGCTAGTAAAACCAATTTTATGGATACCACCGACAATTTGACTGTTGAGATGGAGCAGGGCAAGGGGAATCCCTTTGCCCGTAGCTCGAGACTATCGAGGTTAACACCTGTGATCATGAAGGCTGGAAGGGCACCAGTTGGGGTGTTTTTAACTCCCCCCCAAATGCACCATCTGATGTACCTAGAGGCGGCTCGGGCGAGTGGGAATTCCCTGAATCCAGTCCAAGCTTAAGTCAGAAACCAGGAAGAAGAAACGGGGGGCACAGCTACAACCGAAACCCTTTAGCCCAGCCAAAGTACAGGTGAAGACTCCACCGAACCCATTTCAACAAGACGAAAGGAATAAATCAACAAAAGATTATCTCTCGACTACTCCAAAGATAGACTTTGGTGGTCTCTATCACCTCAGGAGTCAGATCGACGATGCAATCGTGGCGGAGGGAGAGCAGATCGAACTTATTGCTAACTCTGTAGGCGAGCTGGAGGTCCTTTTCCAGAACAACCACCGTGTTACTAAAGGGGTAAAGGATGGCGTGAAGAGTTTTGGCGACTGCTTTTTCCAGCTGCAGACGATCCGGAAACTTCGGCTGGCGTCGACTGCGTCCAAGCGCAAGGACCTGTCCTCTTCTCCGGTGGTGATCGAAGGAGGGAAGAGGAAACGGGGAAAGCCAGAGTGAGTCCCCGTCGATGTCGCATCGGTCGGTTCTTCAATGAGCGTCAGCAGCGAAACTGCGAACAGGCAGCTAGAATCCCCAACTCCCCGAGTAGGAAATTCTGAGCGGCCGTTGCCGCCGACACAGAGAGCAGAAGACACCCGTTCTCATGAATCTCCTTGGCAGGTGCAGTGAGGTGCCAAGAGAAGGAAGAATAAAAAAGAATAACAGGCTGCGAAAGCTGAAACAAAGGAAGCGGAGACGAGTAAGGAGCAGGGGAAAACGCTCTCGTCCAAGCCAAAGTCCACAGCACGAAGAAGGAAGCCGTGACCCGACGCAATCCTTATACGTCCGACCTCTGGAAAGTCGTATGCGGATTTGCTGAAGGAAATCCGAGGTGAGGTGAAGTCGGAAGAGTCGGGTGCCGAAATCAGTGCGATTTGGCAAACGCGCACCGGCGGAGTCCTTATGGAACTTGGAGCAAACACCACGAACAAGGACGAGTTCAGTTCTGCACTGAAGAGAGCCATTGGCGAAAATGAAACTGTCAAGAACCTGAAATCGAGAGTTTCTCTGGAGATTAGGGATCTTGACAGTTTCACCTCCGAAAGCGAAGTCAAGGAGGCCATCGAAAGAGACCTCGGAGTGCAAGTGGAGGAGGTTAAACTTTCTTTAACCCGCCCCAATAGCACAGAGCAGAAGCTCGCGATTGTCTCTCTGTCAGAACGTGGAGCGAATGAACTACTGAAAACAGCGAGGATAAAGGTGGGCTGGGTCACCAGGATTCGTCGGAGGGTGGAAGTAACCAAGTGCTTCAAGTGTTTTGGTTACGGCCATCTTCAGGCCGATTGCAAAGGCCCAGAACGACGGGCTATGAATCTGTGCCTGAAGTGCGGTGGGAGTGGCCACAAGTGAGACGCTTGTACTGCAAATGCCAAGTGTTGTCTGTGCGCCGCCCTTGTTTCACAGCAGGCAAACACTGAACACCTGCCCGGAGCAAGAGCATGCCTCGTTTTCCGGCAAGCTCTGGACAGTGCCACAGCCAGTCTAAAAACGAAATGAGAGTCCCCCAAGGAAATACTCAGCACTGTAGAATAGCGAATGATCTTCTGTCCCCGATAGTCCTGGAAAGAAATATCAAGCTACTTATTATTAGCGAGCAGTACCGTGACAGGGATGGATCGAATTGGTACCCGGACACAGTCGGGACTGCTGCCATTTGGATCCCAAATACAAATGTATTTGTCAGAAGTCCTGGTAGGGGGAACGGTCTCGTTTGGGTGACTACCAGCGAAGCAAATTTTGTTAGCTGCTACTTCTCACCCAACGAGAACATGGCAGATTTCCAGGACCGTCTGGACAGACTCGAGGATCTTCTTCGCTCCCTCAGTGGAACCCTGATCGTATCCGGCAATTTCAATGCTAAGGTCGATGATTCGGGTATGCCAAGAACAGACCTAAGAGGATTGAAAATTTTGGAGATGGTGGAAAGGATTGGACTGGCTGTGGCGAACGTGGGAGACTCACCCACCTTCAGGCGTCCAGGGTATGGACCAACCATACCGGATGTTACCTTTACGTCAGAAAACGTTTCGAGGTGGATTGCAGACTGGAGAGTGATCGAAGACTATACTGGCTCCGATCACCAGTACATCACCTTCAGTCTTGCTACAAACCACTTTGAGCCAAGGCTTTCGAGCAGGCCGATCAATGATTGGAGCTGTCGGTGAAGTTATCAGGACTTTTGAGGCTGTTCAGCAGGCGAACCACAGATCACGATAGCTAGTCATGTTGACTACGCTAGATGTGAGAAATGCATTCAACTCAGTCAGGTGGGCTGACATGCTGGGCGCATTGAAGACGGATTTTTTAACAACCCCGTACCTGTTAAGGATGCTGCAGAGCTACTTACAGGATCGGAAGTTGGTTTTCATCACGCCGGATGGACCGTGGTGGAGAGATGTAACAGCGGGTGCCGCTCAGGGCTCAATTCTGGGACCGGACCTATGGAACATCGCCTCCGATGGTATTCTCCGAATGGAAATACCTCGGGAGACATTCTCGTTGGTTATACGGACGATATCGCTATAATTATAACCGCAAAGGATTTCGATGAGCTACAGAGGTTGTTGAACTTGGCTATGGGCCAAGTGACGTGATGGATGGGTGACCACGGCCTGTCCTTGGCGACGGAGAAAACCGAGATCGTGCTTCTCACCAGACGGAGGATCAATTCCATTGTACAGCTCGCGGTCGACCGGGAAGTGATTGTCACTAAACCCGTTGTCAAGTACCTGGGTATGAGACTGGATGTTCGGCTCACATTCCGGGACCAGATCACTTTTGCGATGGAGAAAGCTGAAAATATTGTGGCCCACTTGAGCAGATTAATGAAGAATGTCGGCGGACCGATTGGTAGCAAGCGGCGGGTGCTGATGTCTGTGGTTCACTCAGTTCTTCTTTTCAAAACTACTATTATTACTACTTTGGGTGCTTGGGCGGGGATCAGGTCAGGATCATTGGTGCGGTCGACTCTCTGTGGTGCAGCAATATCTGTAAAAAAACAACGTTGATTTTTAATACAATTAATAAACCATTTCAATACATTTGTTCATTTGAAGTATCATATTATTTGAACATTTATGCTATTCCTTTAAATTTATAATCGTGGTCGGCTCTCAGCGATGCAGCAATGTTTAAATCACCAACGTGGATTATTAGTAAAACTATTATACAAGGTTTTCAATGCATATATTGATTTGAAGAATCATATAGAATGATTAAATATGCTCCCTTGTTAAGTTCTAATACACGAAAATGATATATATTACTAAATGGGTCGGTAAGCAGGATTCTGAGGCTGGGGAGGTATTGGGTGGTGAATCGTCATGGTGTGGTGACGGAAATCTTCAGCCCTGGCGAATCGTGTTCCACACTCAGGGCAGATGACTCGGTCACCACCATGTGCCGTACGGGCGTGGCACACAAGATGTTGCCTTAGTCGGTACGCCAAACCGCATACGGTGCATGAGACCGGACGTTCAACGTTCATGATCTGAAACAGAACCGAATTATGTAGATTTGTAAAAAAGGAGGGGGGCACGCGGAAAATAGGAAATGGAATTATGTTGGACATTGTATGGTTTTAACATACATAATAATATCATTATTATCTAAATTTGTCTTTGTTAGCTGATTCTCAACAGAGGTGAATAATATAGCCTAAACAAAGGTGACATCTCATGTATTATGTTCTTTTATGTTAATAAAAATATTAAAAGTTTTTTTAATAAAGTATAAACCAACATTCTTTAAAATAAAAATAAATTAAAAATCTGGTTTAAAACTAAAGATATAACACAAATCCTAAAAAAATATGATACAAAACTGACAGTGAAAGGCAAAGAAGACTAAACAATGTAATTACTATTTTGAGATAGTAGAAAATTATTTGAGATTGTATAATGAAATCTAAAACAATAATCATTAAAACTCATTTAGATATTTACTCTTTAGGTCGTTATTGATACATAATCCACATTAGTACTTATTACTATGTTCTCTGTTATTATTGATACATAATCCACATTAGTACTTAGTGATATGTTCTCTGTCATTATTATAAAACAGTACGTTAAGAATATTACATTATTAGTTAATGATTACTTTCTTATAAATGATTTGTTTAAATTTAATATTCTTTGCACAATATAACTGATAATAATAATAAGAATGGATGTTACTTAGATTAATAATCCAAGAAGCAGGACACAATTCACAAAACAGAAGCGGAGTAATATTGCAACACAACTATACGCGGTGAAGTCCAGACTAAGAATGAGCCTGGAATCTGCGCGGCGCGGAGTTATGGTGGGTGTGGTATTGTGATCTAGCGTCGCGGGCGATGTTAACTTGGAAAGCTCAGATTGGATTGTTTCTCACAGTCTGCAATAAAAACAACCCCATGTCTGGAAATGTTAGAGTGAGTCTGCGACGCTGGTGTGTTGAATTGGTGAGTAGGGGTACTATAATGATATTTTTGACAAGGGTCCTTCGTTAACGGAATTACATGGTATAAAAACAACCCCACGTCTGGGAATGTTCGGGTGGCTCTCCTTTGTCGGTATATCATTATAAAAAATCACTGTCATATCCCATTTGTGTGTGTGTGTGGTCGGGAGGGGGGCAAAATGTCGGAGACGAAACCTTGGGGGGTAATGGCGGGGACGAAACCTCGCAAAGAAAGTTCGCAAAAAAAATTCGCAAACAAATTCACAAAAATAATCGGCGGGGGCTCACCCGCTCCCGTTTAGGGTGGGGGCGGGGTTCACCGGCCTCACCCACCGCCAATGGTATCGGCTAAAGACCCCTACTCACCATAATAGTCAAAACTATTGTAATTAATATAATTAGCTTAATTTACAATATTATTACAACTGAAGTATTCATCCAGGTTATAGAAGGGATTACAAGCTAGCCAGTCATGTAGCTTTTTCTTGAAAATATTAACTGAACGACTTTTAATTGATGCTGGTAATTTGTTAAAAAGTTGTTACCAAATAATGTCGTAACTTTTCGAGGATTGGGATACACGGTGGTAAGGAATGTAAATATTATAACTGTATCTTGTATTGTGAGAGTGAATACTATTTCTACATTGTAACTCCGGTAATTTTTTTTTTTGAGTAAATATAAAGATGAATTAAAATCAGCACAGATATCTGGAGTATTATTTTTACGTCAAGCAGTCTTGAAATTTACTAGGAATTCATATTGATTTTGAGGATCGTTATATTAATCTGAAATTTAAAATATTTTAAGTACACAACTATCAAAACTAGGTTAAATAGGTGGTTAACTCCAGATTGTCATTTACTTGCTTACATCACCAGCCTTTCCCAATATACATTAAATGTTTCACTTGTCGCTGTTTTCAAATAACGCCATCTTTGAAGATCTCCACAATACATGAAAGTTCGGCCCGCCCGTCAGAAGTACTAGGGAGGCTTTACACTTGGTTGCCAGAGAAAGTTATGAGGCTGCAGACTTCCTCTATGTTCATCGTGTTTTGTTGAAAAACAGGCGTTTACTTTTCAACTTTTTAGCTGAGGATTAAATTTTCTCCATGTTATGACTATTTTTTTAATCTTTCGGAGTTTCTTATTTGCCTATTCATACACATACTAACTTTTAAAGTAACGTAATTATATTCAATAGTGAAACACAATTTGTTTCACTGTGTAATGGTATATCAAATGTCGTCAAAATTATATCAATTTTATATCAATTGGAAGTAAAAATGGCACCCAATTTTATGTAAAAACGACGTAAAAACAGATCAAACATGACATCATATTGCCATCAATTTTATATAAAACAAGCAGTATAGAAAATAAAAAATTGATGTAAAATGTACGTCAATATGATGTCAAATGTACATCAATAGGATGTAAAAAAGTGTTTAATATTGTGCTGTAAGTTATTAGAATAACATTTTGTTTTCTACCAGGATATGCACAGAATTGTTTTTTTCTCAAGTTACTCAAAATAGGTTGTTTTGAGAATTTTGTTATGACTTAAATATCAATATATTTTGTGGTTAAGAACAGAATTAAAATTATCAGACATGTTGAGCCGACCTCAAAGAGACTAAATTTATTATTATGAAAACTACCATATTACAAATGACAGTGTATCATGGTGCCAATATCTGTGAACATATATAAATTATTTTATTTTATACTATTTAGTGACTCCAATTTCAACTAATTACCAAAACAATAAATCATATTTAAATTTCATATAATATTTAAAAACGTTATGGCCATTCATGAGCTAAATACTTTACAATAGGTTGCCGGATACCTACACCGGATACACTACTTAACTATTGCTATCAGGTGTATGGTAATATTATATCGCAGGGTGGCCATGACAGAATACAGAAACGTCAAAACACCGCAGTAAGATTTATTTATAGGCTCAAAAAAGATAGCACATCACCTCATACAGAGAGAAAGTTAATTTGATTCCAATAACTGTTTCTGGCAAGATACACACTTGCTCCGTCATACATAAAGCCCTAACCCTGGGAAGGCCTCTATATCTTCGTGAAAGGTTGCCGACCCGGCGGGATGTCTCAAAGCGTAGCACTCGACAAGATGCATGTGCCTAGAGTCAGCCATGAATTTGGAAGGAGAGGCTTTGCGTACTTTGCATCTACCATATATAATTCTATCCCTCTAGAAGTATGCAAAAGTGGTTTACCAACCTTTAAAAGGAAATTAAAATAATTTTTAAAACAATGACCGGCATTTTTGTAGTAATTTTATCAAATTCATATGAATTATTTTGTTATTTTTTCA
Source organism: Allygus modestus (assembly GCA_963675035.1). Classification (NCBI taxonomy): domain Eukaryota; kingdom Metazoa; phylum Arthropoda; class Insecta; order Hemiptera; family Cicadellidae; genus Allygus; species Allygus modestus. The sequence continues at coordinate 117,198,009 of OY776113.1, forward strand.
TAAACAAGAGACTTTAGATGTAAGATTTGACAAAAGTTGTACCTGAAAACCAGTTTGTACTGAGATAACGATTGCACCAATAAAGGCATTTTTCTTTCTTTCTTCCTTTCTTTTTTGCATATTTGCTCCTTAGTTTTGTAATTGTTTTTCTTCAACCAGGCCTAAATCATAAGTAGAAAAATAAATTGACCTACAGAAATGTTTACTCAGCAAATTTTATTTTATTACCTAATTACACTTATTTTAAACTTAATTTCGATCTTCTTTTTGTCTTCCTTGTCCTACTTGCACTCTGCAACACACAATAAACAAGAATAACTTATAGGTAATAATCTCCCCTTTAGTTTTTTATGCGCAAACATTTTTAAGGCCTCAGTTATAGCCCAGACTTAGCTTTTGATCTGGAAAAACTTGTTTATAAGTAGGCTTAATCTATATTACTTTTGGAAAAGCTATAGTCTAATATGTACTGGTAGAATTATTTTAAATTACTTGTCATTTAAAAGTTTTTGTTAGCCAAACAATAATATTATAAGATACCGGTAGTATAATTCAGATTAACTACGTTACATAAAGCGAGATTAGATTTGTGACCGTTATCTTATATTAACCTATCCCACCAAATAAATTTATAAAATTTAAGGTTTACAAAATTATACAGGCTACTTGCAGTCAATTTAAAAAACAAAAAAACGATTACAGCAGTTTTTCACTTTCGATTTATCGTTCCTTCAGTATTGTTGGATAAAACAACCTACAAAATCTATAAACTACTATCAAGTAAATTGTTGCTTCGTTGCAGGTTTTTAAACCAGCCTATGTTCAAAATTGCGTTGCCACTTAAAATTTAGCCCCAAACTCCAGTTATACTTCTGCTTGCGGTTTCGGCATGTTCCATTTAGGCCTAGCTTAAAATGCTATACACACTCACTAAAATAAAAACTAAGTTACAAACCACACATAAAAGCCGGTCCAACAAATTATTTGAAAGTATAATCAAACAAATCCAGCAGTGAAATACCCTGATTAACATTGGTCTCAAGTCTTAATTAGGCTGATGTTTGCCTACTTTAAATTTCATCAAGGATAATTTGCGTACTGTTGAGTATATTGATTATAGAAAGTGACTTTGGTCCATGAGTCGAATCCCACTGATCAACAATGACATTTATTTAACTGAAAACTCCCCCAGTGGTAATATTACAACCCAGAACCCGTGTTTTAAGCTGGTCCACCTTTCTAGAAAACAAAAATGGATAGCCCATATAGCACACGTTGTCAATTTGACGTCAAGAAGTGATCAAAGTCATCAAATTGATGTTAAGTAAACCCGTTAGAATCCTCAGTTCTTCCAGATAATAAATATATAAGTTTATTTACAATCCGGTGATCCCTGTGCGATGGAGGAGCGTGTTAATAAGTGCGCACATTAAAATATTTTCCGGCAGAAATCGCTCAGTTGACGAATTTGCCCAAGAAGTGGAGGGGGAAGGACCGTTTTTCGCATCAAAACTCCACTGCGCTAGCATTCCAGGTGTATTAATAGAGTTCTATGCGCCCGACACATAACAACAATGGCCATGTCCAGTCTACTCATGTATATAGTCAATGGAAATACCCTCTCCTCCCTAAGGGTTAGGCTGCAACAAATACTGAATATCCTCTCTTGGGCAATGATAACTTGACGTATATTCCGCGTGTTAATTAAATTTATCAGTAAATAAGAGAGAAATGGTATATTTGTATTCCCAATAAGAATAACATTGGACAATGTACTGCGTTTACCGTTAGCTGAAAATTTCAATTTTCTCCGCAACCATTAGTAGTAAAATGATTATTTATTTAGAATTTGTAGATTTTTTTATTGGTGGTAGGTAAATTTTATTTTTTACCACGCCAAATTTGTAATTGACTGTGAAATATTTTGACATATCTGTACGTATAATCGGTTACCGGCCAAAGATCATAACTTGACAACCATTTCACAAAGTAATACCTACCAGAAATGAAAATATAAACTAATGTATGATTTTATAAGCTACGATTCACTTTGTTTTTCACTGTCTTAAACTATTGATAACTATTGGAGCTGTAGATTTGTATATAAGAAAAAAAGCAAACATACCTTATATGATTGTAATATTTTCTATAATAAGTCTACAGATCCTTATTCTCGTTTGGGCTCTTAACTCATTGGACTTTTGGCGGACCACAAACGCATGTGAAAGTTTTCATAAGTTTGAAAAAGGGGCCCGTCTCTCCACCCAAACATTTTCATCTTCCTCGACACCCTGAAGGAGTCCCAGATAGATACATCTGCATTGGTATGAATACAGCTAAAACCAGAGGACCTACTCAACGAATGAAGAAAACCCTTGTGCATCAACAGTTCGTTGATAAACTTTTGCAGCTTAAAAACGGAGAAATTGATATATTCAATTTTTTGAAGTGCAGTGTGGATTGATTGCAAATGTGGCTGCTTTAATATTTAAGTCTATGTTTAAAATAAATACTGCTTGCATACTTAACTGGTTTAATTTTGTATTCCTTAATTAAGCTTTAGTCTATATACTGTTGTTAGGTAATCGCAGTTCAAAGTACTGTACAGCTAAATTTGCAATATATCAAATTAAATATAAACCGAAAATGAAGGGTAAAACAAAAGTAAGTCTATTGGTTTGAGCTGTGTTTGTAAGTGAGTAGTGTACACCATGATTTGCCCACTGCTGGGGCAGTTTCTCAGAAATATTTCTGACAAAAGAAAGCCGCACTGGTGCTTTGACAAGTTTTGGAGGAGTAGATTTGGCAGTGGCGCTTTCCCGGTGGACCGAGCTAGGATCGAAAAGCCTCTTTTGGACCTGGTGATGAACTATATTTTTCTTCACACTGCAAACAAAATAAAGATAACAATTTTACAAAAATAAAATTTTGTTTACTTTTTTACCATTAAAGGTTTGCTTCCATTTTGATCTTGCTACTTAAAAACATAGCTATCACTCAAGTTTTTATTGTTTAAAAGTTTAATAGTTCGTTCAGTTCATACGTAACAGCTGATAAGCTCGACCAAAAAGTGTCATAAAATTCGATTGTTTTGTCCTAGGGCAAAAAAGATGATCAAAACAAAATTTTGTATCCAATGAATGAAAATAAAAACTTAAGCATCTCAATGAATCTGTTGAAAACAACTGTTGTTGAAGCAGTATGACCAAAATTAGTTTATTAACTGTAGATATTAATTATGTCGGGAGGGTCAGTGCCATTATTGTTTGGTAGATGTACGAGCTGGAGCGGTTGTTTGAAAACAACTCCCATAAACGATGTCTAGTTCACCTTGGGGGAGCCTTGCCGGGTTTGTTTTCTTCAGGGTCGTTTTGGAGTTTTCATATAAGTGTTGGGCAGCTAGTTTGAGGGAGGTCAGATGGGCCTAGGTGGAGCGTGGGTCTTAGATAAATAATCTTAAACATTAAAATTTAAACAACCTTGCTGGCAACTCCCATATGTACTTAGAATTGTTAACTCAAACAAAACCTAAAATTGTTCAAGACCCAAATTAAAGTGATAGTGTCGGAACCAAGTCACTAACCCGTTACAATCCCAGGTGGCACGCTCAAACCCGGGCCCCTAACTGACCTTCCCAAACTAGCTGTCTGACACTTATAAACGAAAACACAAAAACGACCCTGAAGAAAAACCAACCGGCAAGACCCCCAAGGTAAACTATACGTCGTTTATGATTACTGTTTATAAACAACCGCTTTACAATAAGACGCCAATAATGCTCGTGTTTATCGAGTTTCTCTGTGCTCTACTATCAATATGTGACAGTATCAGTTGGCGATGTGCGGTTGTGTGTCGAGTAGGTGCTATCAGATGTTTGTGATTCTCTCCCCACTAAATTGTTTGTAAAGTGGCATTACTGCGATGTTTTAATGTTATTACGATTCGCCAATTGAGTGACTATCCCTTTTATAACCCGTATAGAGAGATGCAAAATCAGGAGTTATCTTTGAGAAATACACCCAACTGTGCCCGCTGTCGCAACCATGGCGTCAGCCTTCCAGTGAAGAACCACAAGAGGTACTGCAAGTTCAGGGGCTGTGCCTGCGATAAGTGTCTTCTTACGGCTGAGCGACAGAAGGTTAGCTCGCAGGTTATATACCTGAAGATTTTTAGCTAAATTGTATTTTGTCCGAACAGGCGGCTTTGTCCTTGTTATTTGGTTTTTGTTATATATCTTGATAAGGTTTTGGGGGTATCTCAGTTTCATACCACCCTAAAATAATTAACTAAAGTTATTCTCCTTCGCGTCCAACCCCATTGGTGATTGAAACTGAGATCGTCTGCTGACTGATTCTTGGAAAAAAAATCATTTTCACGATTTTAGTCAGTTTGAGGTATTTCGAAAAATTTTGCGATTTTTTAAACAGGACACTCCAGACAAAAGGAGTTTCTAAAGATGGATCTTGAAGATAAATTTAGCAAGGATGCAAAGGTGACCTTTAGTTAACAGAATCCGTCCACTACAAACCAAACCCCTGAAATTATAATAGATTCATAGACTCCGTTACTATAGGCCGGGATCCGAAATCACGATGACGTGATTCCAATGTACACAAAGACAATTATCCAATAAGTAGTTTTGTATGCAAACTATTTGGCAACTTCGGCCGCATCGAGGAGTTTGAAAGAGCAGATTTCCCATGTTGTATTTAGAGAATTTTCTGTTTGTTTCTTTAAACCAAATCGTTTTCCAGTAAAACAATTCGTTTTGGATATTTACTACAGTTTAATATACCCTATGATGTCTTGTCTCAGGCTATCCTTCAGTCTAGTTTTTACCATCTTGGGCGTCAGAGAATGGGCAAATCGTTTGGCTTTCCACTGTGACAAGCGTCCTTCAATTTTCGGTCTCCCGGCTGGTGCTGGATACCCAGTTACTGGATACCGCACCGTTACCGGAAACCGCACAGTTATCGGATACCGTATAGTTACCAGATACCACATAGTTACCGGATACCGTACAGTTACCGGATACCGTACAGTTACCGGATATCGTACAGTTACCGGATACCGCACAGTCACCGAGAACCGCACAGTTACCGGATACCGTCAGATACTGGACACCGTACAGTTACTGGATACCGTACTCGGTTATGAGTCATCATCTCAGTAGGAAACTGGAAACTGGTTCCTGTCCTGCTGTAAAATACATGCCTAAACCCTCAAAAACCATTTTTCCGTCGAGTGTAAACTAACCAACATACTGACCCCCTCCCCCCCTAAAAAAATAGACTGTTCCGGTAATATAAATTGTTAAATCAAATAATAAAAGTGCCTTCGATTCAGCTGATTATCCAACAGATTTATGGACAAATTTTTATATTAAGTTTGTACGTTTTTACATTGTTTTTCGCTTTCAATGTCGTATCGGATGGTTACTATTCAGTGGTGTTCATAAAGGACATATTTATTTAGTTTGCTGGTACCACAATAGTTTATTATTTTTTAATGACACTGAGATTACAATTTTGTATTTTTTATATAAAAATATCTCAAAGAATAAATAGAAAACGGGCTTTCTTGTTTCTCTACAAACAATCAGGAAAATGTGGCTCATCTTGGAGTGCGAGAGCCGGTTGTTCGGCAAATTTCCTATAGAAGTAACAGATTATCTATCGGAAGTGGCATAATAAGACCTAGCCCGGAGATAGGTTTTCATTTTAAGATGCCTAGATGTCAATAACACCGTTCGTTATGAGTAGTCTATGTCTTGTAGTCTTGTATTTTCTAGTGAAACTTAATTTAGGCTAATTTTATCCCAAGCTATGAACTAGTTACCTGATAATAACCTTTCTCTTGTAAACTGGTGGATACACAGTATTCCTGTGGAGTGGAAGGAAACCTTACTACCGCGTCGGGGGTCACATTATCCAAAATGTAATACTGTGAATATATTTTTGTTTTGTAAAGTTATATCTCTGTTACTTTTTTATTGCAGCTAGTAGTGACACTTTAATTAATTTTACCTAATGGGCCGACAAACAGTCTACGTTATTTAAAAATTATTGCGAAAAATGTCCGCAATTATTTCTTAAACAACATAACCTCACATCATAAAGAATGAATTTTAAACAAATAAACTGTTTACATTAGGCATATATACAATGTTTTTTTTCTACTTATGCCTACCTCCAGTCAGTAATTCAAGTTTCTCATTTTTTGGTGAATACACATCTAATTAAGACAGGCTATAGAGTGAATAGAGTTACGATAAAATCTATCTACTGTATTTTGTTCGACTTTGACAAATATACCCAAATTGAAATTCATCACGTTGTAGCCCCCTGAACTGCAGTATAATGACAAATTATACTACGTACTACGTACCGTCAGCAGTTTAGAACAATGTAAACAGTATTACATTTGTTTCAATATGTGGTAAAGGGTTTTGTGCTGTGGTGTTCGAAAATGACACTATATTTTTGAAATACATGAAACACTGGTTACATTATTCTGGACTGCTGACGTGCGTACTAACATGTACGTAGTTTTTTTATGTTGCAATTTTAACGAACTTATTTATTTGTTTTAATTGTTCATGATCATTTACATACCTTAGCACTGTTACATATCCGTTGTTAGTTATCGGATATTTAAGTCTGTGTTGTATTTTTTAGTTAAGAAAATTATTTATAGTTGTAAATTCTGACTCAGTTCACTCGGACCGTAGAATATTTAAATGATTCCACACCTGTTTTTCTCCTTGTTTTCTTTTGACAGTATATGTAGGACTTTGACGGTTGTTTTTGCATTATATATAGTATCTCGCCAGTAAAATAATGTCTGACTCCAAGTGGTTTCTGATTTCAGGTAATGGCTAAACAGACAGCGGTCCGTCGGGCGGAGGAACAGGATCGTCAGAGACTGAACCGAGGACTTCCGGTGCCCGTCAACATTCCGACTTCACCACGGACCCCAGACTATCCCCCCAGCTCTCAGGGCGAGTCTGTAAAACATTATGTATCGCCATGCTTTTTAATTTCAAGTAGATGTTATCTTTTTTGGAAGTAATTTTCATCAGTTCGAATTAATTGGTCCAAAATTAATTGGTTCACTTTCGTAGCATGTAGTACTATGTCAATCCATGTTCGGCATCGAAGGAAAGGATGTGGGGACACTGTTTTTGCGCCAGGGTTGCCAAATTTGAGGAAAAGAACTTATACTGCATAAGTTGGTCAATATTTATGATGAACAATTTATTTATTATTATAAATAGACAATCAAATGAAACTTGGCTGTAAAAATACCTGCAGCTGATTTTAATAACATGTGATTTCTGTATGTTGTTATTTTGTTTATTCTCAATGTTTTTATTCTATCTTGTAGTTTTTTGTCATGTAATTACAATTTCTTTTTGCAACTCTATAAATTATGTTTTATAACTTTCATGAAAATGTGCGAAAATATAACTTGTAATCATTGTAATAAACTACTGTTTTTTATATATTTAATTATAGCACATATATGAATGATGGTGAGTTGTAAACATAGATTTTATATCTTAAAAACATTCTTATTTTAACAATATACGGTCCTTCATCTAAATGAATTTTATAATTAATAAATTCACCTTAACCCTCCATTTAGTGGCCCTTGACTCGCCGGATTATGGACTCGGACTATGGATACTATTTATTAACTATTGAACTTTTTTGTAAATGATGCAAGATTTGTAACTGCCCATTGCGTTATTTATTGATATAATTGAATTTTGATCTTTGTTTTTTGAATTTGTAATCATGGCTCCTACAAAACAAATTGAGTTTAAAGCGTCGACGTATGAACGTTCGACTAACATGATTAAAAAGAGTTTTACTACGATTTTGGATTCAGTCAATAGTATAATTGAACAATCACAATCAGTTTCTATTGTTCAAACCAAAATGTTAAAGGTATATTTGCTTGAAGTCAACAAAAAGCTTAAAGAGTTTGAAATAAGTTTTCAACGCGCTTTAAGTTTGTCTGAAGCTGAATCAGTTCCGGATGACACATTAAATCAGGATGACGGTCAGGATGAAATAAATGAACTCTATGTGAATATTTGTGGTTGAATTGAGGCTTTCTTGCCTGTTGATGAACCGAACTCATCGGATTCATCTTTTGTTCGTCAAGACTCGTCTTAAAATCGTAACTCTCCAGTCCGATTACCCAAATTGGATTTACTTAAATTTTCAGGAGATATTTCGACTTGGACTACTTTCATAAACCTTTTTGATACTACAATTCACAACAATTCATCTATTGACAATGTATTGAAATTTCAATACCTCTTAAGTGTAGTAAGCGGAGAACCACTGAACCTAATCAAAAGTTTTAAAATTACTTCTGCAAACTACAATATTGCTTATAGCATATTAAGAGAAAGGTTCCATAACATTCGTAGATCTTTTCATTTGCATCAATTGTTGGACTTGCCAACTATTACTGTGTCAAATTTCAAAGGATTAAGGCAATTTGTTAGCTTGTTCACTGAACATCCTCAAGCGTTAACTGCATTGAACTGTAATGTTACCGGTAATAATCCATTGATTACTACAGTACTATTTACGTAAAATGGTCGGTGAATTACGTAAAAAACTTGAAGTTTTTAGGTCTACTGATCAATCGACCGTACACACTTTACAGGAAGTTAATGACATTATCAGGTTCTTAAGTTCGGAATGTATTCAAACTGAAGATGACATGACATGATGTTAATCGATCCCCTGGCCCTAGTGGTTCCCAAGGTCGTAACAAAACCTTTTTTCCTAAAAGATCGTTTGATCAAAAACGGGAAGTCAGTATTATTGCTACACAAACTGCACCAGTACAATCTTTTACACCGCATCAAGAAACCCCTATCAATGTTTCATGTTTTGCATGCAAGCAACCTGGTCATGCGGTGTACTCATGCTCGCTATTTCAAAATAAAACACCCCAAGAGCGCTACCAAGTTGTCAAACAGAGTAAACATTGCGTTGTTTGTTTAGGTAATCATGGTTTTAAACAATTTAAATCACTAGTTACATGTTAAAAATGTAACAAACGACACCATTCATTGCTACATTTTTCTGGTCCATCAGCCACTGATTCCAAACATAATAATGTTAAATATTCATCTCAACATGTTGACATCAATCGTTCATCTCAACTTAAAGGTACCGAATGTTCGGATCATACTGTTTAGTCTGATATGACGGTTACACTAACATCTCAAAACAAATGTTTATCAGATTTATCCAAAACTACCATCCTTTTGGGGACCTTGTTAGTGAAACTTACAACATCAGATGGAAACACACAAGTATTTCGTGCTTTACTTGACTCAGGAAGTATGTGTGATTTAATTAGTGAACGAGCAGCTAATCTGTTAAAGGTGCCTATACATAAATCAGATATCCAACTTACAGGTATTAATCAAAAGGTTACTCAAAATAAAGGTGAGAGTTATCTTGATATTGAAACCCTGGCTGGTGTTCGAATTTCGTCACGGCATCCAATGTTAATACTGGATCATTTAACAGTTGATCTTCCTCGAGTTCCATTGCCTCCTGAAGTTTATCAACGTACTCAACGATTTGTTTCGCTGATCCCACATTTCATGTACCTGGACGTGTTGATGTTGTCCTAGGTTGTTCTTTGTTCCCTCAACTATTTACTCACGAAGTATTTTCTTTGGGACCAGAAATGCCTTATGTAATGGGCACTCATTTTGTATATGTTGTAAAGGGTTCTTCCCCTTGTATTTCTAATCCTCCAGAATATGGAAAATCACTTCCGTACTCAAATTTAAATGTATGTTTACATGCTGTTTCTGATGTTGTTTAAATTCATCACTTCAACGCTTTTGGCAACAAGAGGAACCTCCAGCGAACTTAAAAGCCAACTTAAAAGCGAAGAGGAAAAGCTTTGTGATGAGCATTTTGCGCAAACACATACGAGGGATGAAACTGGGCGATATGTTGTTCGCCTTCCGTTTAAAGATGCGCAGCCTGTACTTGGTTCCTCGAAATCTGCTTCTGAACGTCGTTTATTTTCAATGGAACGTAAGTTCAATACAGATTCCCGTTTCTCTAAGTTACACCATGATTTTGTAAATTAATATGTTGCATTAGGCCATATGTCAGAATGTAGTGATATAGATTTGTCGTCTCCGCACTATTTTCTTCCTCACTATGGGGTTTTGAAAGAAAACAGCAGTACGACCAAACTTAGAACTGTTTTTGATGCAAGCTGCAAAGCGGTAAAGGAGTTTCCCTTAATGATTCACGGGGCCTAAACTACAAACAAACATCTGTGATGTCCTTATGCAATTTAGACACCGCAATTTTGTGTTTTTTTTGTGACACAAGACAAATGTTGGTACACCAGGACGATCGTAATTTCCAATTAGTATTGTGGCGTGACAATCCTAACCAAGATGTTTCCATTTTTCAACTAAATACGGTTACATATGGGATGAACTGTTCTCCTTATTTGGCACTTCGGACTCTTCACCAGCTGGCTGATGATGAAGGTATAAATTATCCTTCAGCTGCTCAAGTTTTATAGACGCAGACATATGTGGATGATATCATAACAGGTGCAGATACTGAAGAAGATGCATTAACCTTACAACATCAGTTGGTTGATTTGTTGCATTGTGGAGGTTTTGAACTGCGCAAATGGTTATAGAATTCTAAACTTATACTTAATTCTTTACCAGAAGAGTATTTGGAAACCCCGGTATTCCTTCAAGAATCATCATGTAAACAATTCACTGTGCTAGGACTTCACTGGTCTCCTGATACTGATGTGTTTTCTTACAACATAAAACCATCATCTAGTATTAATCTTAGCAAACGATCAGTTTTAAGCATAATAGCTCAAGTTTATGATCCATGTGGTTTTTTAACACCCTAAATTATGTTGATAAAATGTTTCATGCAGTTGATATGGACAAAAGGATTATCCTGGGATGAACAGTTGCCTTCCGAAATGTCGGACACATGGCGTATCTTTGTTAACGATATGCAAAACTTGTCAAAGATTTAAATACATCGTTCACTTCAATTTTCATCTTAATGTCCCATTGAACTACATGGTTTTTGCAATGCTTCTGAGTCTGGTTACGCAGCTATTGTATATTTTCGTTGCGAATCTTTTGATCACGAAGTTACTGTTAGCCCAGTTATCACTAAAAGTCGTGTTGCACCTCTAAAACGAGTAACACTACCTCGGCTAGAATTATGTGCTGCTCTCTTATTAGCTCAGCTAGTTTCTCATTTTCAATCAATTTTTCCTGAAAAATTGACTGAAAATAATATACATTTGTGGTCTGATTCTGCTGTGGTTCTTACATTACTACGCACTCCTTCGTAAAAACTTAAAACATACGTTGCGAATAGAGTGGCACAAACTCAAGAACTTGTTCCTATTGAAGCGTGGAGACATATTTCATCGGCAAAAAATTCTGCTGATTGTGCTTCGAGAGGAATATTAGTTTCTCAATTAGTTTATCATCCGTTATGGTGGCATGGACCTCCGTGGCTAAAATTGTCATTAAATGACTGGCCGACACCAATGTTTATTCCGGTGAAACTCGATGGTTCACATGAAATCAAACCAGTTCCATTGACGGTTTTGGCAACCACCCAATCTGAAAATTTGTCTTTACTAAGTTTCCATCCTGGGAGAAATTACAGCGTGTCATGGCATATGTATTACGGTTTGTTAACAACTGCCGTTCAACTGAACGTTGTTTTGGCTACGTCACTACTGAAGAATTACACATTTCCCGTGTCAAGATATTTCAATTGGTGAAAAAGTCTGCTTTCAAAGATGACATTTCATTGATACAAAAAGATCAAGACTGCACTAAGTGCATTCAACTTCTAAACCCTTTCATAGACAGACGCTGATGGTTTGCTACGAGTAGGAGGAAGATTGAAGTTCAGTTCACTTTCATACGACACACGCCACCCCATTCTTCTTCCAAAACGTCATCAAGTTGTAAATATTTTGATTGATTATTACCATTTGATTTTTCTTCATGCTGGTCCACAACTAACTCAAGCAATGTTAACTAGAATTGTTTGGATTTTAAGTGCAAGAAGTATAATTCGTTCTCGAATTTATAAGTGCATAACCTGTTTCAAGCATCGACCCAAGAACACAACTCCACTTATGGGAGATCTGCCTCCTTCACGTGTTGTTCCTGCTAAACCGTTTACATCCACAGGAGTTGATTACTGTGGTCCATTTAAATCAAGATCCTTAATTTTCGTTTTGTTAAACACATGAAAGTGTACTTATGCATATTTATTTGTATGGTCACAAAGGCAGCTCATATTGAGGTTGTCACGGACATGACCACAGAAGCTTCATTGCTGCTCTGACTCGATTTTTAGCACGACGTGGTGTATGTAGTGACATTTATTCAGACTGCGGGAGTGCATTTGTTGGTGCTCAAAAGGTGCTCCGTAATACTGTGCGATCTACCATTCAAAACACACTACAGCTCAAGAGTCTGTTCAACGATTCGCGTCCACTCAAGGAATTAAATTCCATTTCAACCCTCCAGCATCTCCTCATCAAGGTGGGCTGTGGGAAACCACAGTGAAAAGTTTAAAAACCATCTTTACCGTGTGACGGGTGATACCGTATTTACTCTTCCGGAATTTATCACTTTGAGTACACAAATCGAATCCATGCTTAATTCTCGGCCGTTAACACCTTTGTCAAATGATCCATCTGACTTATCCGCATTAACACCTGGTTATTTCTTATGTGGAGGTCCATTATCAGCTGTTCCGGAATTTGAATGCAATAACATTCCATCAAACTGGCTAAAACATTGGCAACAAGTTCAAAGTTGTCATCAACGTATTTGATATCGTTGGAAATTGGAATATCTACATACGTTACAACAACGGACAAAATGGATCAAACATCAAGACAATCTAGAAGTTGGACAGTTAGTTATACTGCATTCTCCATCAAGTCCTCGTGAATGGCCATTAGCCAGAATAACTGAAGTTTATCCTGGTTCAGATGGAGTTGTTCGTGTCGTAAAAGTCAGAACAAAATCTGGTGTATTCACACGACCAGCTGTGAAAGTGTTCCCTCTACCATTAAACTGAATACTCTGTATTCTTGTTGAAGTATACCTCTTCAAGGTGGCCGGTATGGTCAATATTTATGATGAAAAATTTATTTATTATTATAAATAGACAATCAAATGAAACTTGGCTGTAAAAATACCTGCAGCTGATTATAATAACATATGATTTCTGTATGTTGTTATTTTGTTTATTCTCAATGTTTTTATTCTATCTTGTTGTTTTTTGTCATGTAATTACAATTTCTTTTCGCTAATCTATAAATTATGTTTTATAACTTTCATGAAATTTTTTTTTTTATATAACTTTATTTAACTTTACAATCTGTTCTTAACTAGTTTGAACAATGAGTAAATAATTTGTGAGATATAATTCAGAAAATAACATTAAAACTTGAGCTAGTTGCTAACCACTGTTAGCGCTAACAAAAATCACTAAACAAATCTGAAAGGCAGGTCCAAGATTGTGGATCGTTTCAATCTGTACACAGCGGTTGAATTGTCGAGCAAGTTCATAGCAAGTTGATTCGGGTGGTTTTCTAATTTGCCAATATACTTTGTACTGAACCTAGTGATCTCTTCTTTAACTGTTGGGATGTTTAAGTCATGATGTAGCGTTCTATTGGATACAAACCAAGGTGTTTTGGCAATTTTTCTTAGCATTTTTGATTGGTACCTTTGGATTATCTCCACGTTTGAGTTACTCGCAGAGCCCCAAAGTTGCACACCATAAGTCCAAACTGGCTTTAAAATAGTTTTGTATAACAATAATTTGTTTTCCAAAGTTAGTTTTGATTTAATTCCGAGTAGCCAATTTAGTTTGTTTGCTTTTAAATTTAGTTGCTGTCTCTTCATCCAAATGTGAGTTTTCCACGTTAGTTTACTATCAATATGCATACCTAAATATTTAACTTCAGTTACTTGAGGTAGTTGATTGTTATTTATTCTTACTGGAGGACAAGAATTTTGGTTTAAAGTAAAAGTTATATGAGCTGATTTATTTTCGTTTATTTTTATTCTCCATGTCTTAAACCAGTTTTTAATTATGTCCAAGCTTTGTTGCAAGTGGACAGAAGCTTGAGCTGGGTCAGTATTAACGGATAAAATTGCAGTGTCATCTGCAAAAGTTGCAATTTCAGTATGTTCACTTCCTGGGAGATCTGCAGTGTAGAGGATGTATAAAAAAGGTCCAAGTACACTTCCTTGAGGAATTCCCGATTCTATAGGATGCAGTTGAGTAATATAATCTTGATATTTAATTTGAAAAGATCTATCCGTAAGATATGACTTTAATATAGGGAAAAGAGAATGTGGTAGATACTTCTTAATTTTGTACAACAAGCCAGTATGCCATACCTTATCAAACGCTTGGCTGACATCTAAAAAGGCAGCCGAGCAGTAGTTTTTATTTTCTAAACACTGTCGTACTATGTCAACTACCCTGTGGACTTGTTCTACTGTACTGTGTTTCTGCCTGAAACCAAACTGATGGCCAGGAATCACTACATCTACATCAATCAGAGTTTGTAACCTTTTGAGAAGAAGTTTTTCAAATACCTTTGATATGACTGGTAAAAGACTTATAGGTCGGTACGAATTCAGTTGGTTTAGAGGTTTCCCTGGTTTTGGTATGACAATTAACTGAGCTTTTTTAAATTGAACAGGAATGCAATCTAATCTCAAAATAGCATTAAATAATAAAGTTAAGAATATTATACCTTTTCTTGGAAGTTCCTTCAACAATTTTCCTGTAATTAAATCGTAGCCAGGAGATTTATTAGGATTAAGCTCGTTGGTTATGACTGACCGAATTTCAGATGGTTTAAATTTTCGTAACGGAAAATCAAGTTGAAGTGGAGAATCTAGAAACTCTTGTAATTCCTCTTCGTTGTCAATTAAAGCATCGTTCGGTTTAAAAACATTTGAAAAGTATTGTGCAAATCCTTCAGATTTTTCAGTATTACTTTTCGCCCAGCTTCCATCAGATTTCAGAATAGGTGAAATGGATATTTTGGGTCGCTTCATCCTTTTCGTGGCCTTCCATAGCGAATAGTCTGTAGCCTCGGTAGCTGTCAGAGATTGGGTGTACTCTTCAAACCACTGGTTTTTCGTAATGAACAATAGTCTTTTTAAATGTTGAGCTGCTCTATTAAAATTTGCCTTGTCCAACGGATTCCTGCTATTTTGCCATATCCTTCTTAATCTCCTTTTTTCAGCGATCTTTTTCTTGATATAAATAGGGTAGTTAAGTCCTAATTTGGTAAATTTTGAATAATGGGTTGCGGGCGTAGACGAATTTGCAGAATTTGTAAGGCAATCGATAAAGTAATCTACAGCATGTTCTAAATTGTCAACACTATGCAGTTGGACGTTTAAATTTATATTTTCATTTATTAATTGGCGAAATTTGTTCCAATCAGTATTCTTGCTGTACAAAGTTTCTCTCGGCAATTTTTGAAACACTTCTGTTTTAACGATTAGTATAATCGGCGAATGATCAGAGGATAGGTCGAGACAGGATTGGATATCTGTGTAATTTTGGTTAATGCCTTTTGAGACAAAAAAGTCTAATAAATCCGGTATTTTTCGCATATCAGTTGGCCAGTATGTAGGTTCGCCTGAGGAAAAATGATTGAAATGGTTATCATTTATAACCCGTAAAAGTTGACGACCTCTTGGTGTGGCCAATCGTGAACCCCACTCTTGATGCTTAGCGTTATAATCACCACCTGCAATGAATTTATTACCGAGAGTGTTAAAAAATTGTTCAAATTGTTCTTTAGTTATAACATGTCTTGGGGGACAATAAATAGCGGAAAATGTAATAGGACCTAACCAATCTTCTACAACAATGCTCGAAGCTTGAAGATAATCCTCTCTAAATCTGGGTAGTTCATAATGCTTAATAGTGTCTTTGACTAAGATGGCAGTACCCCCATGGGCCGTGTTGTCTGGATGGTTAGTAAAGTATAGTGAGTAATTTGGAATTTTAAAATAACTTCTGTCCGTGAGTTTCTGAAATAAGTAAGACGTCTAATTTGTGTTGAGTGATAAATAACTGAACCTCTTGGCTATGCTGAGCCAAGCCATTGGCATTCCATAAAGCAATTTTCAGAAAAATATTCATTTTAGGCGAGAAACAACAGTAGTTAACAGATTAATTAGAGTGCTAATCTGTTCTGCTTGTTTGGATAAAATACTTTCGAAGCGCAAAAACGAGTTTTGGATTATTTCAGATAAGTTTTCCAAGTCTTTGATTTGCTCGTTATGTTTATGTTCTTTTGAGGTAATATCTTCATTTCTGTTTCGCGCAGCTTGTGCAAAAGTTAGCCCTTCAGTTACTAAACTGCTGTTACTGGACTTGTTAAGTTTATCTTGAGTTTGACTTTGAGGATCAACACTTCCTTGGTTGGTTCCTAGAGATTTTTTCCTAAGAGGTGGGAATTGTTTTACCTGTATTTCCCTATACACAGGACAACCTTTATAGTTCGCCGGGTGCTCACCAGAGCACAACACACATGTAGGGGGTGCTGTTGTCGGTTTAGGACAGACTTTTGTGTCATGTTCTTGAGTGCACTTGACACAACGAAACACATTGTGACAATAGGATTTAGTGTGCCCATATCTTTGGCAACGTTTACATTGGACAACCTCTTTCTTTTTATTAGGTGGTTCAAACAAAACTTTAGCGTTTAGCAAATATTGAATTTGGAAGATATCTTTGTTGTGTACGTCAGGTTCTAGGTCAATGAAAAATAGTGACATTGGTTTTTTTGTGAATCTATTCTGCACATTACATAGATGTCTTACCTTGTGGCCGCGTTCCTCAATCACGGTTTTCAAGTCGTTGATGCATGTCGAGTAGTGCATGTTCTTCAAGACGACCCTGTATGCCCGTTCCTGTTTTAGCTGGTACGTATGAAAACTTACGTTCAAGTCCGTGAGACCTTTTACGATTTTCCGGTAAGTGTCTGAGTTTGAAGGAAATAGTTTAATCCTGTCTTGATTGAGACATTTGTAAGAGTATCCAGTGTTGGATACCATTGAGTCTAGAGCTTTAATCATTGGCGTTACATTGGCCACTCCGGGGAGGAAGATAGGAGGTGGTTTTGACTCCTTAGTTGGACTGGTAGCCAAGTTTTCATCGTCCATTGAATTTTCAAGATTCGAGGACAGCGGTTCGTAGTTGTTTTTGAGTGGGATATGGACATTAGATAATCGCCCGTCTACCGCACTGAGACCATTGCGATGGCGCTTTTGATCGTGATCTGGTGACGAAGTTAGATTTCTCTTTGTGTTTCTTGTTATTACAGTTTGCCAATTTTCCATTGAATGTTCATTATCAGAACTACGTCCATCGGAGAGTTCCTGAGTATTTGATAACGTCAAATCGGCACTAGAATTGGTCTTAGACGAGGAAATATAGTTATGGTCATGTAAGTTCACTGCCATAGTTGGTAATAACAAATAACTAACCTAAAAAAAACAACAGAATAATAAAGTTTGTTGAACAAATATTCAAACGAAGAACACACACTGACTTGTTACATGATTAAGTTCATCACTTTAAAACGAATAAGAACACTAAATATTACAATATTAAACAAAAATAATTAAAAGATTGATTATTTTTCAGGAGAAAAATAAAACGTGTATCTTAGTTGACATCCAACAGCTGATTCTTCATGAAAATGTGCGAAAATATAACTCGTAATCATTGTAATAAACTAGTGTTTTTTATATATTTCATTATAGCACATATATGAATGATGGTGAATTGTAAACATATATTTTATATCTTAAAATCATTCTTGATTTGAACAATATACAGTCATTCATCTAAATTAATTTTATACTTAATAAATTCACCTTAACCCTCCATAAGTAATGCGATCAATATTATAGCAAACTTTAATTTATACGTGTAATGAAAACTAAGTGTATTTCACAGTATTAGAATGGCTTAACGTATCCTGAGCTCCGCTGCGTGCTTTGTAAACTGGCATTCTAGTATAAACTGTAATAGTCGGTTTGTCTTCTTTGGAAAAGGGTGATGAGATGCTGGGTTGTCTGACCAAATATATTTGGTCTCTGAGCTGTGACAGTGCTCGCTGTAGATTTATTCGTCTTATGACGTGGAGGAACTGTACTGCTTTTCATACCTGAACTAAATATCCAACGGCAATTCTGTTACATTCTGATTATCAGGCATATAGACAACAGTTCCATTCTATTAAAAAATCCTTTAATTCATTAACCTATTGCATAAAAATCGCTTCGATTCGTCAAATTTGGCGATCAAACGATACTTGATCTAATATAATTCATTACGAAAACATAAATTTCCAAATAAGTTGTTCAAAGAACTAAAAGTCTTTTTGATTAGCATATTACGTGTTGTTATTACTTCTCTCATTGGCCTGATGATGACCGGTGTGACTGGCCATCTTTTATACCATCTTTTATATATGTTTATCGTCTGTATGTGAATCAGTATAAGTGTGTATATTCTTAAGTGTTGTAAGACGTCTTTTATTACATCCCAAAGAACTAACTAACTTAAACATCGAAATTCTTACACTTAATTCGATAAGTATTATTATTGTATATAATAAGTCAATTTTGAAAAATAATTGAAGAGCTGGCATAAACATTGTTGTTTTGCCCACATTTTTAATAGTGTGCCATGAATGTATATTTTTATCATTCGTGGAACTATCACTAATGTTTACTCAACACGCCAAGGCATATTTACAACCATGACATATTGATAAATAAACACTTAAATGCCATGAGAACTGTAATAGAATTGTTCAATGAGAAGTAAAAAGTGACGCTTTGATTTCATTCCTGAGAAAATGTTCTAGTAATCGGCGGTAAAATTAAGTATGTACAACAAAAACACGATCAAACCATATGTATAATAACTTGTAAGACATGCTATTACATTTTATATAAATAATAATTTTGAAGACAATCAGTTCGAAAATCTAATTTAAATTTATGTGTTTTACTTTTGTAATGTTCATATATATAACCTTGTCATAAATTCCTACTTGCGAACAAGATATTTCTGCATCTGTTATAAATATCGGGTGTACTCAAATTATTTTTTCAACTTTGAGTGGACAGTGGACAGCGGACAGTGGACAGTAAATTAGTAAGTATATTTTAGTGGGGTTTAATTGTTTGTTTAAAACATGTTGTTAAATTTCTTTGTTTACATTTTCATCGTTATTACTTATTTACTTCAAAAATAGTGTTTCCTCCCGAAGGAAAGGCAAGGTTCATTATTATAAGTATTATAGTATTTTGTAAATTACAATTTATGTGCCAATGAGTTCTCGTTCCAAAGTCTGATAGTTATTGTTTAAAGAGGCTACTTGCTTTGTAAGGTTCCGAAATTCGATTGCACCTTAACATCAGATATTGTACTAAAACTAAAAAAACGCCTTTACACCTTTTTCAGGAGAATATGACATTTTGAAATAAGAACAAAATAAATATTGAGAGTAAAAATTAAATAAATAAGTAACAACGATGAAATCGTAAACATAAAGACTTCAGAAGATGTTCTTGCCAAAAATTAAACTACATTAAAATAAAGGTAAACCTCGTTAATCCAAATATTAGTTTACTCAAGGCGTTTGAATTATCAAAATATTCGGATTGCCGATGAAGTTTTAAATTAAGACCACAAACTCGGTAAAAATGATTTTAATTGCAATACAATTTATTTTAAGTGACAATTACAGTTTAAAAGTAAAGAACTGTATGTAAACGATTATACAAACTTAACAAAAGTCACTGAAATAAAATACTTACCTTATAAAAGTCACTTAAAAAGTCTTGTGTCTTTCTCTGCAACTGCGCAACTGAATTTGCACTGGACCTGGATGATTTTAAAAAACACGAAAATCTATAAATAGACCAACTGATGTTGGCTGGTATGCTGGTGGTCGTTCTGACTACCGTTTGTTCGGACTATCGAGGTCCACCTGTAGCACTACTAATTTACTTTTCACGCACCTGAGAAAAGTTATTCTTGAACACCTTGTATATTTATTTTACTCTGGTTTACTTTAGATCCCTTTAACTGTTGACTTTGCAGGTAGCACGTCTGGCAAGGATGTTAGGGACTCCATCCTCCTGCTACTCAAGTGGTGCAGCCTTCCTCTCAGTGCGTCGCCACTCCTTCACATCCTGCTCTGTGAAATGTCCAGTGATGTCCACACAGTCTACAGCCGCTTCAAAGAGTGTGAGAGTCCTCCAACCATTTTAGCAAAAGTCACTGGAATCAAAGATTAAATTTTACGGTAGCTACGTTTTTAACACTTTTCATACGATGAAGTTGTCTAATATATGGCTTATTATAATCGACCAGGCTTATTAACTAGTTGCTCACTCATACAAATTTGTTGCGTCAAGGGTAAAAATTTAGCAAGGGCTTTGAATTATATTCTTATCACAATAAAGTGCCAGATACAGCCCTCTAGAGCAATGAGTAGGGCTAATACTAAGAATGTATGTCCGTTTTACTTCACTGGACGTATATTTATGCCGTGGTTTACCAAGCCAAATCTCATAGAGAATTGAGAAAAACGGAATCATCTCTCATAAATTACTTTGCCATCCTCAGGTCGGGACGAACTTCCATGACGTAAATCAGGTCTTCACAGGCACTGAAGAGCCCTGTTGTGACATGTACCAGGTCTTCACAGGCACTGAGGAGCCCTGTTGTGACATGTACCAGGTCTCGCGCTGAGTAGACCTGTCTTGACGTGTATCAGGTCTTCTCAGGCGCTGAGGAGAACTGTCATGATGTAAAGCAGGTCTTCACAGGCGCTGAGTAGCCCTGTTGTGACGTGTACCAGGTTTTCACAGGCGCTGAGTAGACCTGCCTTGACGTGTATCAGGTCTTCACAGGCACTGAGGAGAACTGTCATGATGTAAAGCAGGTCTTCAAAGGCGCTGAGTAGCCCTGTTGTGACGTGTAACAGGTCTTCACAGGCGCTGAGTAGACCTGTCTTGACGTGTATCAGATCTTCTCAGGCGCTGATACCTGTCTTGACCTAAATCAGGACTTTTCAGGCGCTGAGGAGACCTGTCATTACATGTATCAGGTCGTCACAGGCACTGAGGAGCCCTGTTGTGACATGTATCATGCCTTCACAGGCACTGAGGAGAACTGTTATGATGTAAAGCAGGTCTTCACAGGCGCTGAGGAGCCCTGTTGTGACATGTATCAAATCTTCACAGGCACTGAGGAGAACTGTTATGATGTAAAGTAGGTCTTCACAGGTGCTGAGTAGCACTGTTGTGACGTGTATCAGGTCTTCACAGGCGCTGAGTAGACCTGTCTTGACGTGTATCAGGTCTTCACAGGTGCTGAGTAGCCCTTTTGTGACGTGTATTGGTCTTCACAGGCGCTGAGGAGACCTGTTGTGACATTATCATGTCTTCACAGGCACTGAGGAGAACTGTCGTGATATCTATAGCAGGTCTTTACAGGCGCTTAGTAGCCCTGTTGTGACATGTATCAGTTCTTCACAGGCGCTGAATCCTATCGTGATGTGAAACAGGTCTTCACAGGCGATGAGTAGAGCTATCATGACGTGTATCATGTCTTCACAGGCTCTGATGAGACCTCTCGTGACGTGTATTAGGTCTTCACAGGTACCGTGGGGCCTGCCGTGACCTGTATCACGTCAATAATTTGTTATCTGTTTACTCAAATAATAAATAAATGCATGTATACAGTATTAAAACCGGTTACCTATGCTTTGCAATTCAAAATTTACGAAGCTACTTTTTTAGAAAATTGTTTTAGATAAAACTTAAGGGCTCTTTTTCACCCAATATGTCTCATAGCTTTATGTTTTTCTGTTAAAATGATTATACATACTTTTGGAGAATTTCCTACGAAATTCAGATATTAGTACAGTTTAGAAATAAATAATATTATTTCTAGGGATAACTATTAGTTTAAATAATACAAAACACCAGACACCATCTTCAAAAGGCCTGGAACATTATACAGAAGAGTAACTTTAACTTCGTGCTTATTGTTATTTATGCCTACTACGTTTCTTGTTTGACTTTTTCTTTTCCGTTTTGATGAACTTCCTAATTTGAAAACAAACCTTCTATAGCACATACTGTAAATCGTGTTATCAGCAACCTCCTGAGATTCTGGTTCCTGTAAAGGCCTAGATTGGAGTCAATAATAAGCAATATTTTAACTTTAGTTGTACTAAGATTGCAAGTAGAACCCCATTGAATAAAAAAGGCAGGGGTGAAAATTCTTAAATAAATATAATAGAGAAAATAAATTATATTAGAGTAAAGTAAGTAAGAAACCTACAAATTTTCTTTAACAAAAATACAGTTTAACAACAGACGCTATATCACGTCGCAGCCGTTTTAGTTTTTGGCAACTTCTGTTAGTTCATAGCGGTCATAATTTAGGAGTTGAAAGATATTGCTGCCTCGTATTGTACTCTAAGTATTTAACGTATTATGCTAATGGCAGGGCCATTACATATAGAAAATAGGTCACATCGAAAAGTAATAAGGATATACAATTTTTACAACTTGAATGACAGAGTGACAAAAATGGCAAGTACAATGAGTACAAAACAAAACCTCGACAATAGCTATAACAAGTAACAAACAATGCATATACATACATATACACTAGCCTAACGGTTAACGTATTGGAATTCGGTTCAAGGGGTCACGGGTTCAAATCCCGGGTTGCCCACAAAAATTTGAGGGGTTTGGACCGCTTTCCCTAAAAGCGTTTGTGCACTCTATTAACAAAAATGCCGTTGGCGTTGAAATACAAACAACAACAAAATAGAGAACCAAAAGTGACAAAACTTAGCCAGTAATGAAAACGAACATAGTTCAAACGTATGACATGTTTAAGTCCATATTTATCGAAAACATTACAACACGCCGTAACAAACAATAACCTGCCAGTGCACTCTAATGCACCTTTGTATTCGACAGTTGATACAAACAGAGAAAGGAACTCCAGCTGTTATCAACTTGTAAAACGTTTGGGGGAAAACACAGTCCTATTTTCAAATTTGGATTGAGGGTCATCGTTTTTATCCTGTCCAGAACTGTTCTCTCCTGATTCAGTTTGTTGTATTACGTGGTGATACTTAAGATGTCAATAACTGTTCTCGTTTTATTAGATTTTCCCTTTGTTTGCTTGCCTACCCCAGTGGCATATTTCGGTTTGGTCCGTGGAAGTCCAAACATCTCAAATTCATGTGGATGCCTTTGAAATCAAATCCGTGACCTCTTGCACCGATATCTAGACGCTAACCGTTAACCTAGCAATGAGCCTAAATGCTTGCTGCATTATATTCTATTAAATACCTAAATTGTAACATTTCATTCAACATACGCTCTCATAAAATGGTTTCTTGTGACTGCTCATTTCCTAATCAAGTTCGGATCAAAAGCAAGTGGTTAGCCAACAAAAAGAAGAATTTCAGGTCAATATATATTTGTGAGTTTTATTTTCCTAACTCACTCCGAAAATGAAAAAAAGAAGTGATTGTGAATTGATAATTTGTCCGAGACTCAGGAATACAACCTATAACGGCCCCAATTGTACACAAATATCTAAATCAAAGACAAATTTATATTAAGATACAATATCTCTTAAGAAGTTGGAAATAGAAATCCCCTTTAAAAGTTCAAAACGCTCAGTTGAGTTGAAAAGTTTTAAATTTTACATATATCCACTTAAGTAGTTTACTTTTTACACACCTTTATAATTACATTAACCATTTTA
Source organism: Allygus modestus (assembly GCA_963675035.1). Classification (NCBI taxonomy): domain Eukaryota; kingdom Metazoa; phylum Arthropoda; class Insecta; order Hemiptera; family Cicadellidae; genus Allygus; species Allygus modestus. The sequence continues at coordinate 117,221,960 of OY776113.1, forward strand.
CGTCTTTATAAAAAGTTGGTATTTTTGGTTGGAGTTCTACTTAGAATGAGAGAACAATCCTCTGGTTTCTATTGATAAATGCAGTATCGTATAATATGTTCAGTAAACACTGCAGGCTGGTAACTATTGACAAAAGGTGCTATACTACGGAAGCTGATAAGAACATGTATACTGACTCCTAACTTATTCACCGATCGTCTTACAACATGGTAAAGATGGCACTATTCACAAATATAGTGCTCTCAAGGGACAACAAATACTTTAAGTATTATTTTGTCCATATAGTACGTTTGAAAATTCCAGGAACGGATTCGCATTCTAAGAACTTCTATAAATAAAACTCAATAGTTTATAAACCTTTCACTAATCTAGGTAGCTAGCTTTTAGAAAACGTGTTATATTTGTCCCTTTTTGAGAACGTTTCACAGAGGGCGACATAAACATTTTAATTTGAAATATTTGTTGAGTTAAATCTCGTTTTAAGGTTCTTTTATGATAAATACATAGTCAAAAAACCTATTTTAAACAGACTTGTGAATCAGAAATGGCAGATGCTCAATCAAATGGTATGGTCAAATTTAAAATAAAAATCCTTTGGAGATAAAATTGTCCAACATGAGTCATCAGACATGTTCCTTGATGTATAACATGATTACTTACCTTTAGGAATTTACGTTTTACTCATTTATTTACGGAATACCCATTTTCATACATAGATTGATGTAATGTAATTCACATGCACTAACTCATAAATTATAATACTTTCTAAGGCATTATGAGTTCCTTTCGGCGAAGTCTTGGAATTATTCAGTTAAAATTATAGTATAGGGTATATTAAAAGTGTTAAAATATAATACGTCGTTTTTAAGCTATTAAGTGATATTTTTGAGAACTTTAAATCAAATGGTTATTTTTTGGAAGCCGCACCATTTGCAAAGCTAGACAAAATACCAATTCAATGCAAACTTTTCCCGGCTCTTATTTTTACAGAGTGGTTTGTTTGCAGCAATTTGCTTATCTAATAACAACCTACAACCTGAGCTTTAATATAATCTATCCTTGCGTTTAAAAATTGCATGACATTCTTTTTTGTACAACCTTCAAACATAGAAAATCCCTAAAACAGTTCTTAAAATGTATTACTATATGTGTGTCTAAAATCTTTGTTTTTATATAGATGGTATTTCTTAACATACTAAGCCGTTCTAAAACATTAAACTACTCTTTTTATTTCAAGAACTTTTTTACCCAATTTATACTTATTTTTTAATGTGACAACAGCTCAAGAGATCTTGGTGAAGAGCTTTCCTACCAAAACGTTGCAAGAACATTTAAGCCCTCTGGCCTCACACACGTATGTGACGTGCTGCCCCCCTGTGGTGCCTACTGTAAGGTACCACCCCTACTTTGGGTACCACGTCTCCCCACATAAGGTGCGTATTAAGTCCCTTCTTCGAGGGTATGTATTTGTTATGAACGGGAATAAAAATTAATCTACTAAACATATTTTTCTAAGTAAATAATGTAAGGATGTTATTAAAAGTAAGTACTTTAGCATGTTTGTGAGTAGGGTGGAATTGTTTTAAACTGCTAAAATCATTGACTTAGAGAGGTTAGCTGACTGGAGTTCGGGGCAGCTAGTGATATAAGGAGTCATGTTAGAAGGTGAGGACCAGGAGACTAAGACCTCTGGACATAACGACAAATTATTTGTATAACTTATGTTCCAGTTATATGGTAGCGGGCAAGGTACTGAAGTGACAAGAAAAATGTATTATGTAGTAGGTGCATGGCCCTTAGGTTTTTGAGGAGTTCGGAGCGATTTCCCTTAGTAGTTATTTATGTATTTTGAAGAGCGTTAAGTATCGTTTGAGAGAGACATGTTACTGCGCAATGCCTAGCGAACAGTGGCAATATTGCAAAAGCGATAAAGACACTTTACTCTCGAATTTCACACATGATTTTTCCTAGAACTGCAATTTTGGATACCCACAAAACATACAAAAACTCACTTTTTCATTTTAGATGAACTCACGATATTGTGGTTATAAACATTGAGTCAGTTGGCTTGATCAAAAGGAACAATCAGTCAGCTATTGACTACTTCAGCGACCGGTAATGTAAGGCATTGCAAGCGATAACAGTTTTTCTATGATGTGTTTTTAAATCTTAAAGAAATGCTTTACGTGCAGTTGTAGGAAAAACATTTATAATGTGCTCTGTAAAAAATGCCACTAGCGTTAAAATACCAAAAAATTCATGGAAAGAAAAACTCAAATATAGCTTCTAATGGTGAACGAAAAGGGGTCAAGAGAAGACGAGGAAGAGGAAACAGTGAAGGAGAGGGGTGAAGAGTGGCACAGGATGGTTGTTGTTTTTCTATTGTATTTGTATTACTTGGTATTATTACATATTTCATACACTTGCGCTAACTCCAATTATACCCTGATTGTAATTGCGTTTGATAAGGGATACATTAAGCTTATGTACTTGGCCCAGTCCTGTTTTTCATGCAGTAAGAGGTTTATCTTTTAGTTGTATTCAATTTTAATGTTGCTGCCTTTAAAAAGGTTTTCTACTTGATCATAGATTGAAATTGTACTATTCGATAGGAAATTTATCTATTACTAATATATATTTGTTGTATTGATATATTATTAAAGTATGAATTTTAAAAAAAGATTGAATTCGTTGAGGTTTTAAAGTGTTCACTGGCCTGCGATCCTGTAGAGAAAATTTTAATAATTTTAATTTACTCAGTTCAAGTCACATTTAGGGTATTGAACGGAGACGACTAGATGACCAGTGAGAAACAGGGGTGTGGGGAAACTACGCCCTTCTCCGTTCATTCACTAATATCGTGGATACGGCCAACTCAGACACTATCTTATAAACGGATTAATGTTCAAAAAGATCAGCTTTGATACAATGTTTTAAATAGAAGAAAACATATCTTCGTCCAACAGCAAAATAAGAGGATGGGGGTGACCTCCCCTCACTTACTTTTCCCCCCTAAGAGGGGAATGGTCATCTCCACAGTCATTAATTTACTTATAAAATATTAACTTTTAGGATAGAATAGTATATTTATATTTCATCACTAGTGCCGAAAGTGGTATTTTCTGATACGCAACCGTGTTTTCGAAATATAATAATTTGCAATCGTGGTTACGAAATTTGATCATTATCGGGATCAAACTTTAGGTAAGATTTATGAACGCTATTTTTAATCAGACTGTAAATAATAATAATGAAACATTTTTTTTCAGACATTTTAATCAGGTTTTCTGAGTAATATGTCTTACAATATAATGACAACAATAGTTTTTACATTGTTTTTACGATTATCTGCTAACCAAATGAATAAGAACAGCGGTTTTTGATTGCATTACTACTATTGATACAATCAAACGGCTACCAACGCTATTGGTATTAGAATGCATAATTAATAAAAGTGCGGGAAAAATCTCCAGTTGTTTTCAGTTGTATTCATAATTGATACCGCAAATTGCTAGTTACGGTACAGTGTGATAAAAAGTAGTTTATATTTATATATTTTTCTAATGATTGGTTTTTGAAATAAAATCTTTTTCCAATTGCCTTTGGGATACAAATTATCTTTCTGTTGCAGCTCCCTGCGTCCGATGTGCTACCTCGCACAGATCACTGTCACAAGTCTGAAGATCTGATTTCTCCTGCATTCTTTCCTGGGGTCAAAACCGACTTCTTTGGTGCGTTAGAAGTGTACAAACAACCCAGCAGACAACTATTTCAAATTGTTTAAACTAATATTCGATATTGTATATAAATTAGTCAGTCAAGAATTTAAATACAATTTAGTATTAGAAAAATATCAGAAATGTAAAATATAACCATTTTTAATAACGAGATGTACGCAAATGCAAACATAGTTTTTTTTTTATAAAATGTACAATATGGAAGTACTAGGAAAACTCAGTTTGCATATCACATGTTTACAGTAGCCTATCTACAAATCGTTATTTTTAATTAGGAAAACTGATATTGTTATAGTATGCAGTTTAAAAATTCCTAAACAAGGAGAGCTTTATTACTGCGTAAGTTAATTTTCCTCTAACGTATTACATTGGGTTAGGTTGGTATTACATTTGTCTACATTTAATTACAGTTCTCCTGTATACTATTTTTCTCAAAAAATAGATGTAATCCTCATTAGGATCTTAATGTGTGATGATTAAGCGCAGGTTTTAAAATTTAAATATTAAACACTCTCGGTGCCTCAGTTAATCCTTTTAACTGACATTTAAACAATCGAAATATGTTAAACTGTTCTCAAGTTGCGCTCTCCTGAATTTACGTCAAATAATCTAATTGTTTAATTTATGGTATTTTTAACTTAACTCGTAATGCCAACCCCCACTCTTCCATCTCAAAGGTTGTATGTATTAAGTAAGATGAGTGCAACCTGATGAAATAAGAGTAACAATGAAAACTAGCCAATACCCCGTTCCCCCCACGGGGATCTCGCACCCTGCAAACAAAAGGTGCAATCGAGGATTAGCTTGAAAGCTAAACAACACAATGGCAGTTTGCATATAAAATAAATGTGACATAAACCCAATACAATATGACATGGGAACAATGAAGGCTAATCAATTATGTTCGAAACATCTAGAGGAAAATCTCTTTAATATAACACCTCATTCGTCAAAATTGGTCATGTTATAAATGTAGCTGACCACACCGAAGATTCCTTTGGGAATTAACAGGTAAGATAAACTAATGACCATATAAATTAAAATTCTAAAATATACAAAATGTATTTAATTATTTCCATAGAAAAAGTGAAATTGGTATGTATCACAGTTTTTTTATGAACAGAGTTGATTTAGTATCAGTAAGAACATATAAGTATTAATTTACACAACACAATGTTACAGATGTTTCCAGGGCCGTACATTTATTTCACGGGCCCCTGGGAAGGCCTATCGCGGGCCCCCTTTACACCCTTCCCCAGCCAGCAACCAAAATCCCCCCCCAGTGAAAAGATAGAAAGATTTTAGGCCAAAAACTCATTCCTCAATTATTTCATTAAGATTTATAAGTCGGTTTCTTTGCATTTAGTAGAATAAACGGTATCAGGAAGCTGACACATACTTTCTCCCTTTTAGCCCAACTGAATAATTTTTTTTTATATACTAAATATAGAATACAAAGCACGGTCGAATGTACAGAAAATCTGATAAATAAGTTTTTTTTTTCAAAAACATCCACCTGAATCTCTGTTTTGGAGGCACTACAGAATCCATTGCTACACACGTGGTTTTAAGAGGGGAATGCCCCCTATTCCCCCCCAGGGTTATTAAGGGGCAACATATTTCGAATTTCCTCAGTTGGTCAATGCTAACTTGACAAGCATATCAAGTTTGAATGAAATGTATCAGTAAATAAGAGATAAATAGTAATTTTTGTATTCCCCATAAGAATAACATTGGACAACGTTTACCACAAAATGAAAATTTAAATTTTCTCCACAACCAGCAATCGTAGAATAGTAATTCAAAATATTAAATGATTTAGTTTTTTTAGCTCTTTTTAATGGTGAATAGTAATAATTTTATATTTATTTATTATGAAAAATTAAAAAAAACTGAGTCTTTTATGTTTAAAGTCCTGTAGTTTCTGAACCCGGAATTTTACAGAAATGCGGGTGGTGTCATTTTTTTAACTAAAGTTCTACAAACGACTAAGGTGTAATCAAAATCGTTAGAGTCCTTTTTGAGATATTTTAATTTTTCATGGTTTTTGGTGGTTATTGGGGGACAGTTACCCTTAAAAATAAAAAATTCCAAAAAATGAAAAAACACCTGGAGATATCGTGGATTAGTACCTACAAACCAAATTTCATAAAAATCGGCCGATTGGTTTGGGCTCTAGATTTTTACACACACACACACACACACACACACACACACACACACACACACACACACACACACACACACACACAGGCATCACGTAAAAACCACTATTTTGGGTTCAGGGAGTACCAAAACGAATATTTCCACTAACAACTCAAATTCGAAAATTTTGACGAAAACAATACTTTCTCTATATACTATGTATAGGGGAGAAAGTAAAAAGTAGGCCTAAATCCCCATTTGCACGGCCGTGAACCTCGTGTGCAGAGTCCTTGGGCGTTGACTTGAGAACCCCGAGGCCAATTTCCGTTGCACAGCGTGCAAAATTTGCTCATAGGCTCCGTGGCTGTCAAAGGACGAACACTCTGCGAAGTTTTTCTGTCATAAAGTTGTGTTAGTGGAGTAATGTTGTGTTATGTTTTCTGTTATTAATGTCATCGTAATGTTCGTCTAAACGAGCCGTTACTGCCTGATGGGTACGTAACCTTTTCATTTCTGTATTTTAGGTTAATACTTTGGATTTTCACTCGGCCTTAGGCCGAGTCTCACAGTAGGATTTATGGAAGCCCCTTGGGTTCTGTTAAACGTTCAACACTATTCTGTGCCTCAAATAGAGCACTGTACAGCATTTAAATGTGTTTTTCCATGTTTATGGCCTAGTTGAACTTGAGCGTTTTCTCACTTTTCTTTGGCCTTAGGCCAAGGCTTGGTGGGCGTCAGACCAAATGTTATGTCATTGTTTTGTAGTCTTCATTGCTGTGTTTAGTTTAAGACCTTTCCCGAGGTCCTAGAGCAAATATAACCCGAGATATAAGACTTTGAAAACCACTGTTTGAGAGGTCCAGCCCAGTTTGCTTTTTGTCCACTGTTTGTGTAATTTTAGGCCTAAGGCCTCCAAATAGCTTTAGTTTGTATTCTTGTGTTGGCCTACACCTTGCCGAGGTCAATCATTCATTTTGGATTAGGGTAAATGTGTTTTTGTAACTGACAAAGCTAGGCCATTGTGGCATTTCTGATTTTGTGGTATAAGTTGGCCTTAGGCTTTTCCCAAGGGCCAGTTTGGTTAATTTTAGTTGTAACTTATGCTCATGAATGTTTCCTGCAAGTTTAATCCAAATCGGTTAATAATTAATTTAGTTATGAGTTTTTTTTAATTTTGATTTTTCTGATACTGAAGTACCCTTGGGTAACTTGTAAGCCAAAAGGCCTCAGGCTTTTAGTTAAGGCTCGGTTTAGGCTTGGAAAGCTGGGGGCATATTTCCCCCAGCTTTTAAGACTATTCCGAGTGAATTCGGTCAGTAATTTTTTATGTTATAATCAGAAATACATGTGAATGCTCCTCTAGGCCAAAATTTTGAGTTTTCCTTAAAACTGCCATTTTCATGTGTTTTTCTATGTTTATCTGTTAATGTCTCATTGTTTTACTTTATCTTTTGGCACTCTAGACTAGATAGTTTTGGGCTTTTTCCCTATTTTTGAATATTGAATGGTTTTAACTTCTCACCTGACCTGACAGTGTATTTATTTAAAAATAACTTCTTGTTTAATCTTGTACAGTGCTTTGTTTATTTTAAAAAACCAGTGTTTAGCTCATTTAATATTTTCCTCATGATTGCAAATTGTTAAAATCCCCTTTTGAAATTTTAATTTTTTTAATATTTTGTGAACAGTAGTAGTGGAGTTTGGGGACTTCTGACCCAAAACTTTTTGTTCTTGTTTTCATGCGGTAATTCATTTATAAATGCAACTTTGATATTTTGGTTAGGGTAAAGCTGTGTTTTTATATGATTAGCAAATTTTGATTAAAAAAAAAAAGAAAAAAAAAAAATATCTGGCAAACTCTGAAAGTGGCTGAATTTTGGACTGGTGTTATTGGGGCTTCTGGGTTGTGTTTCCCAGGGTCCCGGAGGAGCGCGACCACCTCAACAGCATGAGCGTCGGCGGAGAGGGATTTTCCACCTTGGCTGCCGTCACCGGATTCTGGCCCCCCTCTCCGCCCTGTTTCGTCGCCCCTCCGGTGGGCCGCTTTGACCCGCCCAGAACCGCCTGCCGCAAGTTACAATAGAACTTTTTTTTTGTTATATGTTTATATTTATTTATTTGTTGATTGTGTGAGAGCTGTTGCCACCATGGACATATTATTTATATTTCTGTTATTTAGTTTTAGGCACAGTTTTTTGTTGGTGAACTATTTATAACTTATTTAAAGGGGGCCCTACCAAACCATTTCTTGATCCATAAAAAAAAAATAATTTAAATTGTTGCTAATTGTTTCTTGTTATTTATTTATTGATTTGTTGAATTATTTATTTAAATGTTAATTTATTTATCTACTGTTGGTTAGTTTATATATTTTTTAAATTGATAATGTTAACTTAACTCAATTAACTTAATTTAACTTTTGAATAGACTGTGTTTTAAATTATTTAAACTTTACAACTGTTTTTTTTTTAAATCTTTGATAGAATGAGACCCACCATTATTTAAATATGTAAAAAAAAAAGAACATGTAAGCTATAAGGCAGGTGGGAACGATTGTTATTTGCTGAAATTATTTAAAGTCACATGTATTTTGGGTGTTTCTTTGATTACAGTTTGTGCCTCTCAAATGGTGCGTTTTAATGATTCTTCCTCCACGGTCTTCCTATCATATTTAGGTAGGGCTGTGAGCCGCCCCTCGCCCCGCGTCCATGGGAGCACGCTTCCAATTCTGGTTCGCTTGGGTGCGGGTGCGGGGGCGTGGTTCAGATGGTAGCAGAGCGTGGAACCACGCCCCCGCACCCGCACCCAAGCGAACCAGAATTGGAAGCGTGCTCCCATGGACGCGGGGCGAGGGGCGGCTCACAGCCCTACCTAAATATGATAGGAAGACCGTGGAGGAAAAATCATTAAAACGCACCATTTGAGAGGCACAAACTGTAATCAACAATTCACCAACAAAATACATGTGACTTCAAATATTTTTAGAAAAACAACAATTGTTCCCACCTGCCTTCTAGCTTACATGTCCTTTTTTATATATATTTAAATAAAGGTGTGTATCATTCTATAAAAGATTTAAAAAAAAATCGTTTTAAGTTTAGAGGAGTTAAATTACAGTCTATTCAAAAAATTAAATTTTAACAACCTTTTCGAAATTTTACAACGATTTACTGTTTTCCTTCTTTTTTTTATTTTTATTTTTAGTTAAGTTAAATCTGTCACATTCTCAATTTAAAAAAAATATATAAACTAATCAACAGTGGATAAACAAATTAACATTTAAATAAATAATTCAAGAAATCAATAAATAACAAGGAAACAATTAGTACAAACAGAATTACAATTAAAATTTAAATTAATTTAGAATTATCAAAAGCAATGGTTTGGTAGGGGCCCCCTTTAAATAAGTTATCAATAATTTACCAACAAAAAAACTGTGCCTAAAACTAAATAACAATAATATAAATAATCAGTCCATGGTGGCAACGGCTTTCACACAATTCAACAAATAAATAAACATACACATATAACAAAAGTTCTATTATGACTTGCGGAAGGCGGTTCTGGGCGGGTCAAAGCGGCCCACCGGAGGGGCGACGAAACAGGGCGGAGAGGGGGGCCAGAATCCGGTGACGGCAGCCAAGGTGGAAAATCCCTCTCCACCGACGCTCATGCAGTTGAGGTGGTCGCGCTCCTCCGGGACCCTGGGAAACACAACCCAGAAGCCCCAATAACACTAGTCGAAATTCAAAACAGTTCTGCCACTTTCAAAGTTTTTGCCAGATATATTCCACCAAAATTTACCAATCACATAAAAAAAACGTTTTATACTAACTAAAATCCCAAAGTTGCATTTACAATTGAATTACAGTATGAAAAACAAGAACAAAAATTTTTGGCTCAGAAGTCTCCAAACTCCACTACTACTGTTCACAAAATATTAAAAAAAATTAAAATTTCAAAAGGGGATTTTAACAATTTGCAATCATGAAAACAATATTAAATGAGCTAAACACTGTTTTTTTAAAATAAACAAAGCACTGTACAAGATTAAACAAGAAGTTATTTTTAAATAAATTCACTGTCAGGTCAGGTGAGAAGTTAAAACCATTCAATATTCAAAAATAGGGAAAAAGCCCAAAACTATCTAGTCCAGAGTGCCAAAAGATAAAGTAAAACAATGAAACATAAACAGATTAACATAAACAAGTACATGAAATAAGCAGTTTTAAAGAAAACTCAAAATTTTGGCCTAGAGGAGCATTCACATGTATTTCTGATTATAACATAAAAAATTACTGACCGAATTCACTCGGAATAGTCTTAAAAGCTGGGGGAAATATGCCCCCAGCTTTCCAAGCCTAAACCGAGCCTTAACTAAAAGCCTGAGGCCTTTTGGCCTACAAGTTACCCAAGGGTACTTCAGTATCAGAAAAATCAAAATTAAAAAAAACTCATAACTAAATTAATTATTAACCGAATTGGATTAAACTTGCAGGAAACATTCATGAGCATAAGTTACAACTAAAATTAACCAAACTGGCCCTTGGGAAAAGCCTAAGGCCAACTTATACAGCATAATCAGATATGTCACAATGGCCTAGCTTTATCAGCTACAAAAACACATTTACCCTAATCCAAAATGAATGATTGACCTCGGCAAGGTGTAGGCCAACACAAGAATACAAACTAAAGCTATTTGGAGGCCTTAGGCCTAAAATTACACAAACAGTGGACAAAAAACAAACTGAGTTGGACCTCTCAAGTAGTGGTTTTCAAAGTCTTATATCTCGGGTTATATTTGCTCTAGGACCTCGGGAAAGGTCTTAAACTAAACACAGCAATGAAGACTACAAAACAATGACATAACATTTGGTCTGACGTCCACCAAGCCTTGGCCTAAGGCCAAAGAAAAGTGAGAAAACGCTCAAGTTCAACTGGGCCATAAACATGGAAAAAACACATTTAAATGCTGTACAGTGCTCTATTTGAGGCACAGAATAGTGTTGAACGTTTAACAGAACCCAAGGGGCTTCCATAAATCCTACTGTGAGACTCGGCCTAAGGCCGAGTGAAAATCCAAAGTTTTAACCTAAAATACAGAAATGAAAAGGTTACGTACCCATCAGGCAGTAACGGCTCGTTTAGACGAACATTACGATGACATTAACAACAGAAAAACATAACACAACATTACTCCACTAACACAACTTTAGACAGAAAAACTTCGCAGAGTGTTCGTCCTTTGACAGCCACGGAGCCTATGAGCAAATTTTGCACGTTGCGCAACGGAAATTGGCCTCGGGGTTCTCAAGTCAACGCCCAAAGACTCTGCACACGAGGTTCACGGCCGTGCAAATGGGGACGTCAGACCACAGACACTACAATCGGTACTATATAAAAACACTAAATGAGGCGTGACATTCGTCGGTGGAAAGTAGTCACGGCTCAGTTATTAATTATGTAGGATAATAAAATACGTCTTACAACACTAGAATCAAGAATCAAGAATCAAGAATTTTATTTGCCATTAAATAAAACATCTTTACAATAGGCATCGTCAGAGTACATTTCAAATCAATAAACCTAACAATAGCAAAAGAGCATAAACAAACTTATATAATACAATAAAAAAACAGATATTACAAGCATTCCTTACTCTAGTTAAAGTCATTCATATTAAATTTTAAATACTCTTCAAGTGTATAAAATCCTTGTTTATTAAGCCAATTGCTTACCATTGTTGAAAATTTCCTTGGCGGGAGGGACCTAACTGTAGTGGGAAGCCTATTAAAAACCAAAATTTGTTGATACTTGTAACTTTGATAATACTTATTTAATCTTATATTCGGTTTAATTAAATTTCCTTTGTCTCTTGTCTTGTAACCATGTATTGAGGATTGTTCATAAAAGTCATCAATATTATTTCTATCATAAATGAGATTTGAGAGAATAAAACTACATGCCAATGTCATAATCTTAAATTCTGGAAAAACTAATCTACAAGATTCAGTTGATGCAATACCTGCTATTATTCTTAATGCTTTTTTCTGCCATGTATATGCTTTTCTTGCTGATGCTGAATTTCCCCATAAACGAATACCATATGTCAAATGAGAATGAAAAAGACCGAAATAAACCATGATAAGGACTTCAAGGCTGACACATGTTTTTAGTTTTCTTAAAAGACAAGTTACTCTAGCTAATTTTTTACAAAAATTGTTTACATGTTCATCCCAACACAATTTACTATCTACAATTATTCCTAATAGTTTGACAGGTTTGAACATTTCCTCATCTATATCTAAATGGTTTTTCAAAGAGAAAATTATGTGCTCAGTTTTATTATTGTTCATACTTAAGCTATTTGCTGAAAACCAATTCTTTGCCTGATCAACTTCCTCACTGAGTTTAATCTTAACTGTATGAATATCCCTATCAGAATGAACCAACGTGGTATCATCCGCATACAGTACAGAAAATGAAGACATGTTGCAGCTGAAGTCGTTAATAAATACAATGAAAAGAAAAGGGCCAAAAACTGAACCCTGAGGCACTCCTGCAAATACATCTGCAAAATCAGAATTTAATCCATTTACACAAACCATTTGTTTTCTACTTTTTAGATAACTTTCTATTAATCTAAGTTCTTTGCCTTTTATTCCATAAAATTCTAACTTATTACATAAAACTACATGGGAAACGGTATCAAAAGCTATACTTAGATCTATGAGGCTTGAACCCACTACTTGTTTATTTTCTACATAGTATATTTACAGTTATACTGTACATACATACAAGAGGGTAAAATATACATAAAAGTTGGCAAGTAAGATGGTAAGATAAGTAAGTACAGTATAGTAAGTACAGTATAAGTTTAATTATACTTTGTCGTGTTGTAAGACGTATTTTATTATCCTGTTTAATTGTAACAACACGTATCATGTTACTAAAGAAATTATTTATAATTATGTCAAAATCATATTAAATATAAGTTACAAAGAGTAAAATACTAACATTAATCCTCATAAGGCACGTCACTCCCGTTATTCACTAAAAATTAAAATTAAACTTGGGTGCAAAATGTTACCCATAGAAATTAGTAAAAACCAATGGAAATTAAAACAATGCTCGGTTTTGCAACTCCCAGAAACGAATTTTGAAGTACTTGCATGAGTTTGTCGTATAACAGCAAACACACAATACATTATGTATTGTGTGTAAATGAAATGGTTTTTATATCCAAAACAGATATTGTGTCTGTAATTAGCCCTATTGAAAAAAATAATGTAACAGTTAAGAAAAGCATATTAAGGGGTTCTCCAAGTGGAGTGGTAACCAGGGCAAAAAATAAGGCAAATAATACTGTAAAATATTCTAACCAAAATAAATCAAACAAAACTCTGGAGAATAAACTATCTCCTAAAGTTAATAAAAACCCATTGAAACCAGATGAGCTGTTTACAAATAAATCAGTTTCCTATTGTTCAACAGAAACAGAAACAAATCCATCTAGCCAATAGGGAAATCCATTGAAGCTCAAACTGATATTACCAGTACTTCTATAAAGGAACTGATGAATTACTAGGGGAAAAGTGGTTAACAGATGGAACAATACAACCTTATTTTGAGATATTAAATTCCAACATTCTCTCAAATCATGCAGCGATTATAATAAATCATGTAATTAGCCATGCAATAAAATGCATTAATGACTTCAAACATTTTCTAGACCCTATAAAACTTGACAGTTAACATTTTATTATTATACGTGACAATGATGCAACAACACTGGATCAAGTCGGTGGCTCTCATTGGAGTCTGTGCCGCATAGGGGCACGCTATTTTATATAGTCCACTCCAGCTGCGTCGCGGAGCCACAGCCTGGAGCACCTTGCCTGTCGCGCCCTTGACAGAGCGAAGACCTTTTTTCCCTTCTTGTCAACTAGAATCTCAACTTCTTGTCAACGGATAAGGAACTCCACCCCAGCAGTTACCCTTTTACGCCAAACAAACAGGTTTTTGCTTACATTGCGTTCGGACTTCGTCAAAGTAAAAGACCTCCCCAACGAATTAAATCACACACGGTTTTTTCATGCCTATTATGGGAAATCAATGCGTCGTGATGGAATCCATTTCAACAACGACGCATTTATAGAGTTGATTCCTGCAATAGAAAACTCTTTCTCAACCATACCGACGTATATTTTTTGTTGTAAATCGTTTTCAAGCAACAGCAATTTTATGCTCCAGAGAATGTCCTCTACGGCCAAGTGGTTTCAAATGGCTCAGCCTCCAATCATTTGGGATTTTTTTTCCTTTCTGGAAATTATTGGGATTTTGTTTTTTTTTTGGGATTCCGAATGGAAAAAGTACTTCATTTCTTGTGTTGGGCACGTTGCATGGGTTTCCCCTTTTTGTGCAACTTTTGATTTTTGAGCAAAGACTCTTGATAGAGGATACCCATAGGCTGTAGGTGTTTTGAGTTAAAATTTTTTCTCACTTTGTAGTTTCCCTCATTTTTAGGCAAACCCTCTAGGGTGTATTCGCCCGAAGGGGTTGCCAGCAGGCACTTCCTGGGTTTGCACCCTCAATGCTCAGGACGCAACTAATCAATGCCACGTATTAGGGATTTCACCATCAACGATCTTGTTAGTTAATAAATCAAACGCCATATACAATGAATCCATATTGGGTTCCTCTTGAGTGAGTTTCTAAAAACTCTTCAGTTGAATGGCGGATCCGAGCCCTTGCCCACTAATTCCAGGCCGGATCTGACCTACTCAGTCACCGTCTTGCTACCCGAAGCCGACGAAAAGACAATTCAAGACGGCATCACCACTAGGGCACCGACTGTCCTAACCGTTACTGGTGTGGCCACGATCACAACGTCCTCACAGTCGACGCCAGTAATGACGCCCCTTGCGGGAAATCAGCAATTCGGTGGGGCGAACGCTAGTGCCTCACACGACACCGCGATCCAGAATACCGACAGTGGACGTTCACCTAAGGTGGAGTGGGCCCAGTTGGTCCAGGATACCGCGATTTTCGTCGGTCAACAAGTGGATTCTGCCATGGCAAGCAGTCGTTCCCCTCCCCGCGCAGCTCAAAGCAAGATGAAGGTCCTAGACGATCTTGTTTGGGCCTTGCCACTCGCTACTGGAGCCGAGCCTCGCAAGTTGGCGGAGTTCTTGATTTCGGCTGCCAAAATTGCCAAATTGGGTTTGTTTGCTGACGAGGATATTTTGTTGGCGGTTCTTCCCCGCATGGCGGAACAGCTAACGGCCTTTTGGTTGAAGGGAATCGCCGATCGCGTCAGTTTAGAGCAGGTAGTTGTAGGCGTGAGGGATTTTTTCTTCCAGCACAGGTCAGGTACGCGATGGTCACCACGATGGTTTACAGGGTCCAGCAACCTTTAGAGTCCCTTCCCGAATTTTTGGACAGCATTTTCGCCGCGGCATCTCTTTTGATACCAAACTTCTCAGAGAGCGGCGTGCTTGACACAGTGCTGAATGGTCTGAATGCACCGACGCGGCCGGCTCTTACCGCCTTTCCGGCCGCGTGCAGTTGGTCAGACCTCCTGGCCCTGGTCCCCAGAGTTCAGGTGATCCGCGCGCTGGAACAGGAGCAGGCCGTCTCGCGACCTGAGACCGTGCAGCTCAGTGTGAGCTACCGCCAAAACCAGCAT
Source organism: Allygus modestus (assembly GCA_963675035.1). Lineage (NCBI taxonomy): Eukaryota > Metazoa > Arthropoda > Insecta > Hemiptera > Cicadellidae > Allygus > Allygus modestus. The sequence goes on from OY776113.1 coordinate 117,237,530, forward strand.
TCCGGCTTCACCCCCAGTAGCAATTCAAATTGTTGACGGGGCAACCATAGATTTTCTGGATACGACACCCGCAGCTTTTCCAATTTTTCTAATCAGGTATTCACACCCCGCATCCCACAGTTTCCATTTCACCAAAATCAACAGTGGCCACCTAGGACATACCAGCCACCACAACAGTTCAATTCAAACCGAAGCTTCGGTTCACAAGGTCAGGTCAGGGAAACGCCAGAGGGGGGCACCGTTAGGCGCCTCGGCACCTCCCCTGACACAATCTGTTCAGCAGGTGCCCGGTAAACAAAACTTACCTAATAAACCCAAGGGTTCCCCAAGCATTCCAACCAATGATCTGTGCCACGTCACATTGGATTTCAAGGGATTGTTTAAAGATGCACTGATAGGTACCGAATCTTCATTCTGTTTTTGTCCTCCGATACTTACCAACTCTTAAAGCGCCATACCAAGGCAGTGATCATCAGACATCCGACATCCTTCTCAGCCATCTCTGCCGCTGGCGAACCTATCAAATTCAAGTTTTCAGTAAGGATCCACTTTAAAATAAAACATCTTTCGTGGACTTTCCCATTTTTTGTCACCGATAATTTACCAGTTCCACTTTTAATAGGTTCTGACTTTTTACAAAGACCAAGGCAGTAATTAACATGTTCACACACTCACTTAGCTTTCCCTATGGATCACCTGTTTCACCGACATCTTTTCCACTTATTTGTACCACCATTGCTGAGCAACCGGACCATCCAGTCAGTATGGGGGGAAATTTAAATCCCCAACAGCGTCAGTCAGTTACTCAGTTGCTTTCGCAGTTCCCCGAACCAATAACCAGAAAGTTAGGCCGCACAAACCTTTTGAAATACCACATCAGGATCAAAGAAAGGAAAATTGTCCGCAATAAACCATATCAGTACGCCTCTCCCAAACTCCAGCTGATGATAAAACACATTGACGATCTGCTACAAAAGGGAGTGATAAGACCCTCCACTTCCCAGTATGCCTCAGCCGCCTTTATAGTTCTCAAGAAGGGCGGGAAAACGCGCATGGTCATCGACTACAGAAATCTCAACTCCATTTTAGAACTAGACGCCACACCCATGCCCACGATCGAAAGCGCGTTTCAGCACTTAGGACAAGTGCGGTGGTTCACGCTCCTTGATTTGAACTCGGCGAACAACCAAATACCCCTTGCTGAGGAATCAAAGCAATTTACGTCCTTTGTAGTTCCTTGGGCTCAATATGAGTTCAATTCCCTCCCTTTTGGACTTGCGTCTGGTAGTATGGTTCTCACCTCCTTGATAGATAAGATTTTGGGGATATAAAGTTCCAGTATGTTTACAGTTTTTTCGATGACCTGTGCGTCTACAGCGATTCAACCTTTGAAGACCACCTGGAAAAGGTTAGATTAGTGATTCAACGCCTTCGTGACGAGGGACTCACCGTCAATCCGGAAAAGATCACTGTAGCATCGAATAAGATTCAATTTCTTGGTCATGGTTTTAGCAGTCACACCATTTCAATCCACCCCAAGAGGACTCGACCCATAGATGAGTTTCCCACTCGCAAGAACATCAACCAGTTATCTCGCTTCTTAGGAATGACGGCCTTTTATGCCCGTTTCATCAAGGCTTATGCCACTATCACCATTCCCCAGAATCATTTAAAAAAGAAAGGAGTTCCTTTCGTTTTCGGCCCCGACCAAGTAGCAGCATTTAAAACCTTAAAGAAAGCTTTAGTTTCCTCCACTATCCTCCGTATGCCCGATTTCAATAAACAGTTCATCTTTCACACCGACGCTTCCGGCACTTCAATCGAGGCGGTCCTCCTTCAACCCCACGGTGATCAGTTATTCCCAGTGTCATACGCATCCCGGGCCCTCAATAAGCATTAACTCAACTATTCCACATCACAGCTTGAATGCCTTGCAATAGTGTTTGCCCTACAGAAATACCAGCAATATTTGGAACACCGAGAGTTCGAGCTTCAATCGGACTGCTCAGCTCTCACTTGGCTTCTCAATCCCCCCCCCCGTCAAATGGGAAAATTGCCCGTTGGATCTCATTTATTAACTCCTTTCAATTCAAGATTTTCCACATTCGCGGAAAAGACAATGCGATTGCTGATTGCCTGTCCCGACTTTTTGAAAATGTTGAACCAACAGTTGTAGTATCCCCGATCCAGCAACCAACAGTTTTGTCTCTTTTTTTCCTGTCTGAAGTAGTCAAGGACATTCCCAGACATCAACTGGATGATCCTGACCTCAGGAAGATTATTAGGTCCGCAAACAAGCCCCCAAACTATTCAACATACAGCAATACGCTTCTTTACCGTCAGCCTAACCAAACAAAGCCCAGAGTAGTTGTCCCCGCCAAACTTTTTGATCTTTTATTTTCCTACTACCGCGAGTCGCCAACTTCAGCACACCTGGGCATCAGCAAGACCCTCGCCCGCATCGAACCCTTTTTCTGGGCACCCAATCTCAAAGGCTACATCACTGACAGGGTTCTGACTTGCGTCAAGTGCCAAAGGTGTAAGCTGGCCCCAAACACCAATGTGGGGAAGCTGGCCTCGGAAATCGTGACCCAACCGTGGGAGAAAATATTCATTGATCATATTGGCCCTCTACCCCTTTCTTTCAATATAAATAAATACATTTTGACTGGGGTCGATTCATTTTCCAAGTTTTGCCTCATGATGCCAGTGAGAAATACCAAGCCAGAGACCACAGCTTCAGTCCTCACCAAAAATCTTCTCAATCTGGGGCCCCCCTAAATATTTAGTCTCCGACAATGTTTCCAATTTTAAATCAGTAATAGTCAAGAATCTTTGTATGGGCTTAGGCATCCGACATATCTACCCCAACCCCTCGCATGCCGAGAGGGTAAATAAGTAAATAAAGATAGCCATCCGAATTTTTCACCACCAGCACCAAAAGCGCTGGGACTACGAGCTACACTGGTTCCAGATAGCCTTCAATTCCGCCCGTCATGACTCCACTACAGTTTCTCCAGCCCGTTTGTTCATTGGTAGGAACATTTCTCACCCCTTAGAACTCCATTGGAATTTAGACAGGCTAGTCGACGACCATGCTTCCCCACAATCTTCGAGCGAGGAGTGGAGAAGGGCCGTCGAGAACCTCTCAAAGGCTAGGCAACGTAGGCAGCAAAAGTATGATCTGAACAGACTGCCCAACCCTTACAAGACCGGTGATTGGGTGATTTTCAGATAACACCACCTCAGCAAGGCTGCTGTGTTATAGAGTCATTTTCTTCACCCGTCACCGCACGTTTGGTAAACCCCTCAACAGGCAAGTTCATCAGGAACGCACATGTTTCACAGTTAAAAAGATTTGTTCAACCATAATTTTAAAGTTACCTTTTACCCAGACCAGAAATGCTCTACCAAGGTGATTTTAGGTCTTCTCTCTCTGTCACTGTCCCCGCCAGTGCCCGGGGGACTGTGAGTCTCAGGGTATCCTTCCCTAGGATGGGCTGCCCTACAAGTCCTCCCCCGTGCGTTGTCGGCCAAATCTTTACCCTCCCCTTTTCGTCTCCGACACCCTCACTGGGTCTTGTAAAGATTTTTTTCTAATTGAAAAATTACCTTTCTGCGGATGGTTACCTTTTTTTATTCACTTTTTCACCATCGCAGGAAGGGGCTCAGTGGTGGCACCTTCTGTGGAGACCTTGGTACTAGTCGAGTGTTTGGAAGACAAACTCTTAACCTGCTCTTTCCTTTCTCCCCTTGTTCTCTTTTCACACTTCTTAGCTTAATTAGTCACTAAAGTAGTAGTAGTTAGGTTTAGGGAAGATCGGAATTTAGTTAAGGTAAAGAATTTCATGTTACAGTACATATGGCAAGTCAAACTTCGATTCTAAGAACGAGCAGGAACAAAACCTATTCTTGGTTAAGCAATACTCGGGTATTAGGAGGGGTTTCCACCAGTCCACAAGCACCTATCCTTACCTGAAATCACCGCTCATCACAGCGTAATTTCATGCGCAATTTTCTTTAGCATGCGAACCAAAAAAAATAAAAAAGGTTTTCAACAGTTTTGTATATCCTTCCAAACTCCAGCACTCACTCACTTCAGAAACGGTTTCCGCGAACCTCACCAGTCTGGCCTTGGTAACCTGGCGCCAAACATGGGACAATCCCACGGTACCCCAGTTAGGACTAGACCAACCCGTCAGTGATCGGACCGCCGCCTTGCGACCAGCCTTTCACCATCTTCACCACGACAGTTCACCTTTCTTAAAAATTGTTAAGCGATCATCAGCGATCAATTCAGTAAATACATCCCAACCATAAAAAATAACAGCATGACATCTGCACAAAAAATAATAAATTAATTAAAACTACTACAACCGACAACCAAATGGCATTATTTAAAGCACAGATTTACAAAGTGATTTCGAACAATACCAGCTACCACTGTTTTTCTTGGACAGTGTTAGTAACTTTGACAATAAAATAGACAATTTCTAAACCGCAAGTTCACATCACCAGCTCCAAGTGACAGAAGTCACCTTCCGACACCAAGTTCCGAGAGGATGGCAACATCTTGAAAGTCAGATCCAGCAGAGCCACAGCAGTGGTCACACCAACAGCACTGCGGTGATCAGGACCTGCTGTGAGTAAATCTCACTCTGCTGCCTAGACTCCTCGGCTGTTCCAGTTTTCTTCATCACCTGTCAGCGGGGAACCAGCCAAGTCGATGCCTGAGCAAGACCTCCTCTCGGAACCCCAAGAAAAAGATCACCGAAGACCACATAATCTTCCCTACCTCTGTGCGTTTTATTGAACTAAACAAAAAAAATTTGTGCGTGCAGTTGTCCGTCTCTTTTTACAGTTGCCTTTTAACTTTCATTTTCAGCTGAACCAAGATCACAGTGGCTGCAAGCTTGCTAGGTTAGGGTAATTTAGCTGTCGCACCCAATATACCTTCCTCTATTCGCCAGAGGGGGTGAATCCCGATCTCTGCCGTGATTGGTCCACCAAAACAATCAACAGTTTCCCCAAACAAACGTTGCGAACGAGGTTCCAAGTCGAAGGCGGACTGGTCTGGGGTTTTCGCCTTTCCTCATCTGTTCTCGGCTTCACTTGAGTCAAAACCGAGAGCATGATATCTTGGGACCCAGAGCACGATAGAGTGAGTCAATCCGAACGAAAATCACTCAACAACCTCACACCCTTCACCAACCTTCAACAAAACTGATTCTTTTTCTCTTTCTTTTACCATAAGGGGGGTGGTTGTGACGCATAGCGGCACGCTATTTTATATAGTCCACTCCAGCTGCGTCGCGGAGCCACAGCCTGGAGCACCTTGCCTGTCGCGCCGTTGACAGAGCGAAGACCTTTTTTCCCTTCTTGTCAACTAGAATCTCGCTCAGCGTCCCCCCTTCCTTCCCAAGCGCCATCGCCAAACGGACGTCTTAAACCTTAGCCTTTCACCTAGACTTCTAAATGGATAAGTAGTATCATTAGAATTATAGTATTTTAGAGACAGTATGGCTGGCTAACCAGTTTAATAAGGGGAAAACCCATAAGGTTCGCCCCGATACCGGAAATGTAGGAAACAGAAATAGTGTTCGGGGCTTGGCCCGAACACTTTTCAACAGTTTGAATTTCACCACGTTGAGGCAATAATTAATTACACTCCCCAGAAGATTTTCCATAGTTTTTTTCAATAGCTTGCAGTAAATTTAAACATTCAATTTGCTTAAAGAGTAGTTACCGTGCCTTGATCAGTTATTTTAGTAACCTCAGATACTGATCTCAATATAATATCAGGGTTTTGGAAGGATAGTATATTCGTTCATTTCAGATATTTAGATTAATCAAAGCTGGCTAAGTAGGCTTTCTGGTCTCGGGTAAAAGGTCTCCGAGCCTCTGGTCCCCCACGCACGTATCCAGTTCAATTATTTAGTTTGGTACAGGTATTACAACACAGGTTTGGAAAAGGCAGCCGCCTTTCCATTTAGGCATTACAGTCCATTATTCCCTATTAGCAGCAAAGGTCCACGAGTCTCAGGTCCTCCCTCCCAACATTTTTTTCGCTACAAGTCTCCTTTTTTATTCTAAAAGTGATAAACATTTCTACCACTACGACTCTGTAAATAACTACAATACAATCCATGCAAAGCTGATTTCAAAAAAATCTTCAATTAAATTACGAATGGTGAGAGTGAACCACACTTCAACAACATAAGTGGCCCCCAGCAGTCTAATGGTTATGACTGTGGGGTGTATATGGTATGTATCACACAAATGCTGGTCTACGATATTGTAAGTAATGGTCAAATTAATCTACATCATATCCAAAACATGCATCTTTCGTAGGCCGATATGATAGCAAAAACATCATGTATGGCTTATGTCATTAACAACACAATTATTTCAAATAAAACCCTCTTAAACTTGTTGACTCACAGGCTGACCAATTTATCTTAGGAGCAATGTACAAAATTCTCTTGAAGCTCGGGAAAGACCTCCACTAGTAGTAAAACCAATGATCAGAGTATGAAAAACCCTACTTTATCAGCTGTAAGTGAATTCTGGATTGGGGTTGGTAGCCCGCTACGAAAAATTATGCAAGAGGACAGGGAAGAGCTGAACCGTATAATTTCTGTAGTATGACCGGTTTAGTGTTTTGGAAGTAAATGAAGTTGAAAACATCAATGAATTAGGCTCAACACTGATAGATGAACAAACAGATTGTACTGAATGACCAAAATTTAATGAAAATGTTAAGTTAAAGATTAATAAACCGAGAAACATGGGACAACGAAACAAGTTGACTACAGAACCGCAAATGAAACAACATATCAAACTTTCCTCACCAACAGTATCTAATGTTGAAGACAGCCACAGTCGTGGTTTGGCCAAAATATTAAGAACAAAAAGTGACAGTAAATTGAAAGCTGCTGGCTTAACAAAACCTAATGCGAAGAATTCTCACCTAGAGAATGACATTTTAAATGCTAAAAATTCAGATGTATTAATCCTACTTGCTGGCGAAAATAATGCCTATGACTCACAAATGAAGGAGATTTTTAGCGATTTTAAATCCTCACTGTTTAAAATACAATGTAAAACCATATTTCTAGTAAGTGTGCCTTTTAGAAGAAATTTGCCTATCGGCCACTCAATAAACTCAAATATATTTAATCTAAATATGCTTTTTAATGATTTGGCAGGAGAACTAAGTAACTTTCAGTTTGTTGACATTAGCATTTGTCCGAAGCATTTTCTTTCTGAAGATGGTGTACACCTAGCAAACTCTGGAAAAGATTACTTATGTGACATGTTGTTGAGAAGCAAGGGACTACAGTCTATAACAACAAAATGTCATGATATAAATAATACAGTTAGCATCAAACTACGAGCAGTGACACATCCCAGGACCATATATGTTAACATCAACAACAAGCTATGAAGTGAATGACTGCGTAGAACTAGTGAAGGCAGCGGTACTGAGTGAGAAAACCCGAGTTGCAGAGACCATATCGAGCACTGATGTGGCATCAACCCCGGAACCTACAAGGACTCTTACATCACCTGCCCCCTCTGACCAATCCTCCTCTGCACCTGATACTCTCTCACCATTTAAAGGATTTTCAACTCCTACAACTGGCAAACTCAATTATATATCAAGTAAAAATAATGGCTATGTTACAAATTTGTCATCTTCTCAGGGAATATGACCCAATTTCCACTGTTGAGAATGAAGTAAGAACCTTAAAGATAAATAATAGTAAAATTTGTCCATAGTTTTTACACCTGATTAGTCAGGGTTTTTTAATAATTATTATGATTTTTGGTTTTTTCTCCAAAATTGTAATAAAAATGTTAAGGTCATATCTTTGAATGATCACTGGTTGAATAAATCTAATGCCAATATATTTAATAGGCTTGACAATTTTAAAGTAGGAGATTATTTTTGTAGGGGAAACAAAATCAGAGGGGGTTCTGCTCTTTTACTATCCAATGAAATAAAATTTAAAGTAAGACATTACCTCAATTTTTAAATGTAGACAATATTTTTGAATGTTGTTTTGTTGAAATAAATGAATGGAAAACATTATTTATCTCAATTTATCGCATTCCCAATCTTGAGGTTGATAAGGTATTTTTGGAAAAATTTTACCATCTTTTAGATAAACTTTCATGTGAATCCAAATGTAAAAAACATTGTAATAGCAAGTGACCACAATATGGATTTGTTTAAAAACGATAAAATGTCAAAAAGTTTACAGTTTCTTTGTGTACAACATGGCTTAAAATAAAATATCATTTCTCTTGCCCAACAAGAATAACTTCTACTTCTAAATCATTTATAGACAATATATTCTCTAACATGAAATTAATGTCAAATGCAGCAGAAACTTAGTTTTAAATGCAGGTGCACCTGATCATGAAGCATTGTTTTTGTCACTAGCTGATTTAAAACCTACTGTTTTGATTCCAAAAAAAATCAAATGTATTGTTTAAAGAAATTTTAATAAAACAAGTTTAAGTTATTTTAGAAATAGTCTCATTCAGTCATCAAGGACATTTAGGCCATTTTTAAGTGTGAATACTAACTATAATAGCTTTCTGGATTATATTATAAAACATTTTAACCAAGATTTTCCTCTTAAACCTTCCAAAGCCAAGCCTGCCAATGTCAATATAAAACCTGGATTACCACGGGAATAAAAATGTCTGCTGATAGAAAACATTACATCTAGAGTGAAAATGAAATAAATCAAAATTGTTTTAGTTAGTTTTAAATGCAGGTGCACCTGATCATGAAGCATTGTTTTTGTCACTAGCTGATTTAAAACCTACTGTTTTTATTCCAAAAAAATCAAATGTATTGTTTAAAGAAATTGTAATAAAACAAGTTTAAGTTATTTTAGAAATAGTCTCATTCAGTCATCAAGGACATTTAGGCCATTTTTAAGTGTGAATACTAACTATAATAGCTTTCTGGATTATATCATAAAACATTTTAACCAAGCTTTTCCTCTTAAACCTTCCAAAGCCAAGCCTGCCAATGTCAATATAAAACCTGGATTACCACGGGAATCAAAATGTCTGCTGATAGAAAACATTACATCTAGAGTGAAAATGAAATAAATCAAAATTGTTTCAAGAGTACATAACAAATATAGACACAAATATTTAAAACAACTTAGTTTTAAATCCAGGTACCATACCACTTTAAAAACATCGCATGGACAAGAACACCTAGTAAGTATCTAGAATAGAAATATTTCCAGAACAATACAGACACCGCACCGCTCGAAACAAACAAGTCCCGAATTCCAGGAACCCCTTTGATGCCCCGCAACGCACCTAACCCCATTCGTTACACCACTACCTACCCCCAGAAGTTTCCAGACATCATAACAATAAACTGGATCACCTATACCCCCAAAACTCAATCAGTACCTAGTCAGCTGAAGATGCCGATGTGGCGAAAGCATGCTCCTGCGACCAGCAGTGTCAGTGAGTGCAGTTCGACAGAAGACGATGTTAGTGAAGTCATCGACTCTACTGCACGGCCCAACACAACAATGGATCTTTAAAACAACTGTTCAACTTTCAAAAAGTAAATGTAATAATCATTTTATAAATAAATCTTACAATAAATCCACAGCAACGTGGAATAGTGTTAAGAGGGAGCTTGGTCTTCAAAAGAAAGAAAATGAAATACCCTTTCACATTGATAGCAGTCCTCTGAATCTTAAAGAATTCATTTAACAATCATTTTTTATGTGCACAAAAAATTCTACAGTCAAATCCTAATACTACAAAAGCTTTTCATTTTATAAAACCAAATTTTCACAACTTTTTTAATTCAGCAAATCAGTGTAAATGAAGTAGAGAGAATTGTGTGTTATCTTTAAATAATACAAAGGCTGTTGGGTGGGATGAGATCCCCTTATTATTAAACATGTAATAGATATAATCCAATGACTACTCTGTAAACTTATAAACCAGTCCCTGGAACATGGAACATTCCCAGATAAATTTAAATACTCAGAAATTGACCCACTGCACAAAAAAAGATGTAAATAGTTTAGAAAATTGCCATCCGATTGCTGTTCTCTCAATGTAAAAAATATTTGAAAAAGCTGTTGAGGTTCAATTGAGAAAGTTTTTAGAAGATAACAATATTTTTAACAAATCACAATTTTGTTTTAGAAAAGGACTAAATGCACAACAATCAATGTCCAAATTAGTTAACTGCATTGTGGAGGCCTTGTATGGATCCCAGAGTATATTAGGTGTCCTGTGTGATCTATCCAGGGCATTCGAGTGTGTTCATCACAGTATTCTAGTAAATAAACTCACGGAATATGGAATAAAAATAAGGAACTGAATTGGTTTTCTTCCTACTTGAGTAATAGGTATCAAAGGATACAAATAATTAATCATGGGCTCAAAACAAATTCTGAGTGGAAAAAAGTTGAAGTTTATGTGCCTCAGGGATCAATACTGGGTAGCTGTCTTTTAGCGAATTTCCCCTATAGGGAAGAAGCTATTACCGTAGTCGGCATGGTAAGGCCTAGGCCCGGGTGTTAGGGGTCAATTTTTACACCCCAGTTTTTTGTTAATGTTATTAAGGAAGATTGAAGTTAATTTCTCCAAGGAGTTAGTTTTATTTCATTTCCATCATCGCTAGTAGCCTCGGGCGGCAGAAATTTAGCTTTGAGGTTAGGTTCTAACCAAGGCCGAGGCAGTTAGCGCGGGACCCAATGTTGCCACCACTGTGTCTCGATCCAACTGTAGAAACGGGTTTCTGCGCATGACAGGCCGAGACAGGTATCAAAACCAAGCGAGCCGCCGCCGCCAGCCAGTTGTGCCTGTGATTTCCGCTTGGATACTCGTCTCCCGAAGTAAGTACTGTGCTATACCGACTTGATGCTTGCATTGTGATAAGAGTACAGTATACGATCGTTAGGCTTGAGAGTCATTGGTAACAATTATTACCCGATTATTATTTTGAGTAAACAATTGAATATATATATTTTCGAATTGGAATAAAATGTCATTGCCAACTTGGTAAAATTATAAGGTTGATAACAGCTCAGAAAGTTAATTTGACTAGATAAATTTACTTTGTTCATTGCCATTGTAGTGGTGAAAGGCTATTACAGTATTTGCTATTAATAGCCATTGATTGAGAGTTTTATAAATGTACTGATCGCCCTAGGCTATTGCACTGCTGATTTATTTACTGGTTATTTATTGATTGATTGCTGCACTGTTAATAGATTGCTTAATATGTATTATTGCAATTGAGGTTATGTTGCATCCTTGTTCTGGGATTAAGGTACAGCCTATACCAGGTGAGCCATTGTTTATACACATATTGAGAGAAGTGTAGTAATTTATTGGTGACAATAATAATATTGTTCCTGGACTTGTTATTTCACTGTTGCGTTCCGACCCTCATGATGTCTTAGGCCTATAAAGGTCATACAACTATACCGTTCGATATTTGTTTAGCCCGTGATAGAACGATCATTTGGGCGACAGCGAACCCCGAGAGCTTTGTTTTAGCGAGTATACCTAACTATATTTTTAGTACAACTCAAATCGAACAGTAAATAAATCCTAGCCTAGATAAAGGTAATATTGCATTGTGTAACGTGTCTCTGAAGTATCCTTTAACCCATCACCACCTTTCCTGGTTGCTAGAAGTATATTCAGCATCCTATTTAGCCGTACAGGCTATCTATCCTAATACCGGCCACCCGTTTCTTGGTTTTTGTAGGTTTTAGGATAGCGATCGAGGTGTTTCACGGGTAAATTAATATTTAGGAGTACTATACTTTCCTTACGACCCATCCACACCTATCCTGGTTGCTAGAAGTATATTCAGCATCCCAGTTAGCCGTACAGGCTATCTATCCTAATACCGGCCACCCGTTTTCTCGGTTTAGATCGGCTTTAGGATAGTAATCAAGGCATTAGTCCATATTTAAAGCATTCTGGGTATAGTAGCCATCCGTTTTATTGGTTTTCATGAGTTTTAAGGACAGCGATCAAAGTGTTTAGTGACATTTGAACTGTTCGAGCGTATTAAGCGTTCCTTACGACCCACCTACACCTGGTTGCTACATCCTGGTTGCTAGAAGTACACTCAGCATCCTCTTTAGCCGTGCAGGCTATCTATCCTAATACCGGCCACCCGTTTTCTTGGTTTTTATAGGTTTAGGATAGTGATAAGGGTTTTAATCGATAGGTGAACATGTTTTTAGCGCATTAAACATTCCTTACGACCCGCCTACACGTATCCTGGTTGCTAGAAGTACATTCAGCATCCTCATTTGCTGTAAAAGCTATCTATCCTAATACCGGCCACCCTTTTTCTTGGATTTTATAGGTTTTAGGATAGCGATTGAGATATTTGATGTAGTTGAACTTACTTTAGGCGTAGTATACGTTCTCTGCGACTCATTCACCACCTATCCTGGTTGCTAGAGGGATACTCAGCATCCTGTTTAGCCGTACAAGCTATCTGTTCTAATACCGGCCACCCTTTTCTTGGTTTTCCAGGTTTTAGGATATCGATCGAGGGGTTTAGTGACATTGATAAAATTTTGGTGCGTAACGTACGTCCCTTCAACCCGTCAAACCCCATCCTAGGTTGCTCGAAGGGTATTCAGCATCCTAATTAGCCGCGCAGGCTATATATCCTAATTCCGGCAGCCAAGGTTATTGGGGCGTCCCGGCTGAAGATAGCGGAAGAGGCGCTGAGCGATTTACACGTCCCGACCGTTGAGGATTCAAAATTTAATTCAACATAGGGTAGCGATGATGAGGCACATTTGACGAAATTTGATTTCAAAACCTCTCTCCTGAGTTACCCTATGGTTTTTTTTATACGTTGAAGACTAAACGGTATCAGGAAACTGACACATACTTTCTCCCTTTTAGCCAAACTTTAATGACAAAAATATTTGTTATTTACTAAATATAGAATATGAAGTATAGATAAATGTACAGAATATTGTCTAAAATAGTTTTTTTCAGAAATATCCACCCAAATCCCTTTTTGGGAGGCACTATAGAGTCCGTTGCTACACACAGTAGTTTTGAGAGGGGAAATGCCCCCTTGCCCCCCCAGGGTTAAATAGCAACACATTTCGAACATCATCTGTTGGTCAATGCTAACTTGACCTGCATATCAAATTTTAATTAAATTGATCAGTAAATAAGAGAGAAATAGTTATATTTGTATTCCCCATAAGAATAACATTGGACAATGTACTGTGTTTACCGCTAAATGAAAATTTCAATTTTCTCCGTAACTATCAATCGTGGAATAGTAATTTAAAATACTAATTTATTTAGTTTTTGAGCTCTTTTTAATGGTGAATAGTAATCTTTTTTAACATTTATGATTTTTTATAAAAAATCCAAAAAAATTGAATTTTGGATGTTTTAAATCCTGTAATTTCTGAACACGAATTTTTCAAGAAATACGGGTGGTGTCATTTTGTTGCAAACGTAAAGTTCTACAAACCATGAAAGTTTAATCAAAATCGGTAGAGCCGTTTTTGAGAAATTTGGATTTTTCATGTTTTTTGGCGGTTTTTGGGGGATAATTACCCTTAAAAATCAAAAATCCAAAAAAATGAAAAAACACCTAGAGATATCGTGGATTAGTACCTACATACCAAATTTCATAAAAATCGGCCCATAGGTTAGGGCTCTAGCTCTGTAAACATCCACACAGACACACACACACACACACACACACACACACACACACACACACACACACACACACACACACACACACACACACACACAGACAGACATCACGTAAAAACCACTTTTTTGGGTTCAGGGAGCACCAAAACAAATATTTACACTAACAACTCAAATTCGAAAGTTTTTACGAAAACAATACTTTCTCCATATACTATGTATAGGGGGAGAAAGTAATAAAAATTGACACACGACAGACCGATTAAATCGGGAGGGATTTGTTGCCACCATATGGTAACAAGTAAATCGAGTTAAACCACGACCCCTGGATTTCCAAACCCAGCTAGGCTGAGTCATTCCGAGCAAAGCGTGAAAAAAAAATTTGCACTGAAAATCCCTCACATATTTATGGTGCCCGAACAGGGACTACTGTGAAAGTAGTGTACGTACGATATTTGAAAAAAAAAGAAAACTTCGAGATTAATTTTATTTTGACAACGGCAATGTCTTACCATCTAGAGCGTTGTCTGAAACCGTTCAGACTACTTCTCGCCTTCCATATCATAGAGCACGATGACGCTGGTAAAGGTCCTTCCACGACGACCTCTAAAACCACTCCTGCAACGATCACCTCAGCAGTAGTGTCTACTGAAAGTTTGATTACGACGACGGCACCAGTGTTGACCTCAACTTTTTCCACGACAACAGAATCAGAGGTACGAGTTAGTTGGGTGTATAATTTGTCTAAAACTCAATTACAAGCCGAATTGACTAGGCTAGGGGCACCTGTAGAAGGAAATACCCAGCAACTTAGGGCCGAGCTTGTCCGACTAGTGAGACAGGGTATTATGAGAGCGCAAACTACTGAGCCTGGAAAGGAGGCTTCAAAGGAGACGGACGAAGATGCTCAAAGCTATAGCGAGGAAATTATTAGACCATTGGAGCTTGAAGTGGCTAGTATACGAGAAATGTTAGGTTTGCCTCCAAACGCAAACTTTGATGAGGTTAAACGTCTTTTGACCAAGACCTCAAAGACAGCACTGTCAAGTGGACTTCCAACTGCCAAGTTTAATTTAACAACTTACGATACATGTCCAACGTTAGAGTTTCCCGGAAGACAAACTTTGCCGAAGGTATCCTTGGAAGAGCAGAGACATCACTATCCAATGCATACACGATACGGTTACCCATCTGAATACCGAGTTTCAGAGAGAGAGTATGTGTCTCCACAGCAGTCCGCACTGGATTATACTTCCAGATATACCCGAAACGATGAAGAACATCGAAGAGAATCGCAGATATACAGGGGTCTTTTACCAGGCGATGAAGAAGCTGATAAATTTTCGAGTACGGCCTCGTTGTGTAATATGGTCAGAAAATGGAATTTACGTTTTGACGGAAAAAGAGATACAGACGCTATATCCTTTTTGGAACGATTACATGAGCTGATGGAGTCCTATGACGTCCTTCCTGAGAAGATTCTTAAGGCGTTACCCGAATTGTTGAAAGATAGTGCACTTCTATGGTACAGGAACAACCGAGAGTTCTGGGCAGCATTCACTTACTTTCTGCGAGATTTTCAAATCCAGTACCTCCCTCCTGGTTACCTGCTCCACTTAGACGACGAAGTGCGAAAGAGGACTCAGGGAGATGGCGAAGTTTTTATACAGTATGTGGTGGCTATATCTACGTTAATTCGACGGCGAGGAGGTTTCTCAGAGAGCCAGAAGTTAGACCGGATATATACCAACATGCATGCGAACTACAAGACTTACGTCAGAAGGCGAGACTTTATAAATTTACCCGGCCTGATAAAGGTAGCCGAAGAGTACGAGGCTTGCTTGAGGGAGAGGATGAACTATAGACCCCCATCAGGCCCGGCTCAAGCACTAGTACCCGAAACCGCCTTCCAAGGAAAGGGCAGGCCAAACTATAAGGCTCCTTACTACACCTCGATTGTGTCAGGAAACGGCTCACAAGTCCTCGAAAAACGCTCCGATAATTGTGAGAATATTAACAAGAGCTTTCAGAGGGTCAACTTCAGGGAAGAAGTCCCACATCAGAATAAAGACTATCATAGACCAACTGGACGATGGGAGCCTAAGGGTGGCAATCATGAGCGTTATGGCAGCACTGCGGTGGGAAGGAGGTCGGCCCCTAAGATTTGTTGGAATTGCGACAGGATCGGACATCTTTATAAGGACTGCAGGAAACCAAGAGTGTTGAAGTGTTTCAATTGTAAAAAGGTTGGTGTCAGGACGACCTCGTGTGATTGTTTGAGGCAGGGAAACGAGAAGAGGACAACGGAAGAAGGAGGTCGCTGGAGTCCGAGGCCCGATCAAATGCAACGACCTCCCCTTTCCAGTTAGGCACCGTGAGAAACCAGAGCATGGGCTCAGGGAAGCCAAGGACCGACCCACGACCATACGTAAAAGTCACTCTATTTGGCCGAGAGTACAATGCCCTGATAGATACTGGTTCCGTCATATCCCTGATTGATGAGGAAGTTGTTAGTTTCTTGGAAGATAAGGTCCAGCCTAAATACAAAGAGTTTAAAGTATCTATGGCCGATAATTCGGAAGTTCTGCTAGACAAAGTTTTTATTTTACCAGCAGAGATACTGGGCTCCATCTCCGAAGTAACCATGGCGCACCTCCCTAATTTGAATACACGAATTATCTTAGGCATGGACGTCATAGAGTTGCTAAACTCGATAACGATCCGTCACGAATGCTCGAATGAAATAAAGGACAACTCTGATGTAAGTTGCGTAACAAAGGCTTCTGAATCCAATGAGACTTTACCAGCCAGTTTGCCTATTCGTGAAGTTAGTCCGTCGCAGATTATGAAACTTGACGAAATGTTGAAATCAGAACTGCTAAAATTCGACGCTATGGCTGGGCGAACATCTTTGGTCGAGCATACAATAAAACTTAAGAACAAAGAGCCAGTAAACCAGCGATACTATCCTAGGAATCCAGCAATGCAGCAGGTCATCGATGAAGAGGTGGATCGCATGTTGTCTGAAGGCGTAATTGAGCCATCGTCAAGCCCGTACTCAAGCCCTGTGGTACTTGTAAAGAAGAGTACGGGGAAATACCGTTTTTGTATTGATTTTCGCAAGATCAACCAAATAAGTGAGAAGGATGCATATCCGTTACCACAGATCAATGCAATTTTAGAAAAGTTAAGAGAAGCTAAGTTCATTTCTACTCTGGACTTGAAACAGGGTTACTGGCAAGTCCCATTATCTAAAGAAAGTCGGCCAATTACAGCGTTCACCGTTCCAGGGAAGGGTTTGTACCAGTTCGTCGTCATGCCATTTGGACTTCACTCTGCCGGTGCAACCTTCCAGAGATTGCTAGACAGAGTTATTGGACCCGAACTGGAACCAAAAGCGTTTGCTTATTTAGACGACCTTATTATTGTTAGCAAGACTTTCGAGGAACACCTGGCATTGCTGAAGGAGGTATTTAGACGTCTAAGGGAAGCCGGATTGAAGCTGAATCCTGAAAAGTGTCAGTTCTGCAAGCGGGAGCTCAAGTACTTGGGCCATAAAGTAGATGATAGAGGGATTAAGACCGATCCAGAGAAAGTCCGAGCCATTCAAGAGTTTCCTGTCCCAAATTCAGTATGATCACTACGTAGCTTTCTTGGATTAGCTTCTTGGTACAGGAGGTTCGTAGACAACTTTGCCAAAGAGGTAGCTCCCCTCACGAAATTATTATGGAAGACGGCCCGGTGGAACTGGACTGAAGAGCAACAAGGCGCTTTTGATGCTATGAAGCGCAAACTGGCAACAACTCCGATATTGGCCTGTCCAAACTTTGAATACCCGTTTTGGTTACAAGTTGACGCCTACGGCGATGGGCTGGGAGCTGCTCTGACCCAGAGGATTGATAAGAAGGAATTCGTCATCGCTTACGCAAGCAGATTACTATCAGAAAGTGAAAGGAAATTCACCGTAACAGAGCAAGAATGTCTGGCACTTGTTTGGGCAGTAAAGAAGTTTCGACCGTACCTAGAAGGGTACAAGTTTATTGCTGTGACAGACCATCAAGCACTGAAGTGGTTGATGAACCTCCAACAACCTTCGGGACGATTGGCGAGATGGGTTCTCGAGTTGCAACAACACGACTTCGAAATTCAGTACAGGAAAGGGACTTTGAACAGGGTTGCCGACGCCCTTTCTCGCTATCCAGTCGGAGACTTGACCGAACCATAAGTGTGTTCATTTGAGATAAAAGATGGCGAATCACAGCAAGATGACGGGAATGATTGGCACCAGAGGATGCTTTCTAAAGTCAAACGGAACCCTTGGAAGTTCGCCGACCTTATGATTAGGAACGACAAATTATGGAAGCGAAAAGTGAATAGACGGAGCGATCTAACTGACGAGACGTTGCAATGGAAGTTGTGTGTACCAATCGATGAACGAGAAATTGTACTTAAACAGAACCATGATGTAGAGACTGCGGGACACCTAGGGGCCCGGAAAACGATAAAACGAATGCAGCAAAGATACTATTGGCCTGGAATGCTTAAAGACACAAAGTCATATGTCAGGAAATGTATTACATGTCAAGCCCATAAGGTAGAGCAGAAGAAACCTGCGGGGAAAATGTTTTTCCGAAAACCTACTGGAGCCTGGTACACTGTAACTGCAGATTTGGTTGGCCCTCTCCCTAGATCGAAGAAGGGTGCAAGGTTTCTGTTGGTGGTACAAGATGTTTTCACTAAGTGGGTGGAATTGGCGCCACTGCGATCAGCAACGGCCCTGGCTGTCTCAAACGCATTCCGAGAAATTATACTGCTCAGGTATGGGGCACATGAAGTGGCTATCACTGACAACGGATCCCAATTCACAGCGAAAATATGGCGTGACCTACTCCGTGGATGGGGAATCGAACAACATCTAACCGCGCCGTATACGCCTCAGGAAAATCCAGTAGAGCGATCAAACCGAGTCCTCAAAACCATGATAGCCCAAACATAAAAGACGATCACCAATTATGGGATGTTTATCTAGACGAGTTTAGATACGCCATCAACACAGCGGTGCACGACTCGACTGGGTTCACACCAGCGATGCTTAACTTTGGGTGCGAGCTGCGGACGCCGAATGCGCTACACGGCCCGATAGAAGTCCCCACCGACGAGGAAGAGAGTGAACCTGACCACTCTGCCATGAATCAAAAATGACTGAGGCAGTTTTTCAAAATATCCGAACGATGTAAAGCGAACATGGAGAAAGCGAGTCGGCAGCAGGCAAAATACTACAACCTTCGAAGGCGAGACGAGCGATACAAGACAGGAGATCAAGTGTGGTTGAGGCAACACCATTTGTCTTCTGCAGGGAATGCGTTTGGGGCGAAGTTGGCCGCGCGTTACGATGGTCATTATAAGGTAAAAGGGAGGGCCGGCACGAATATTTACGAACTTCAGGACCCGAGCGGGAGATGTACCACACGAGCGCCTGTAAAGGATATGAAGAGATGGGTCTCAACAATTGACAGCCACCCGCCTGTTGCGTACGCAGGTTGCTTGGAGCGCCTGCCGAATAAGCAGCTGGTTCCGAGCACACCGGGCATGTGAGTACCCTATCTCATAAGGCTTGGTAGTTTATTAGCGTAGTGTTACACGTGCTTGGCTTATTCAAAAGGATCAATATCAGGCGTCTTTGGCTGACCCCGTACAAGCGCTGAGAGACCAGGTCTTTGAATTGTTTTCTCTCACATGTTGAGGAGGTTGGTTTATTTTTGTTATGATTTTCTGTTAGATACACAGAAAATCAGGGTTTTTTTGTTGGTTTTGCTGTCCAAAGAAGATTTTTGGAATTAGGTCGGAAGATTAGATCTTCAATATTTGTGTAAGCAGATTCTAAGAGTCTGGGACTCAATGTTTGAGTGTCTTGGAGGAAGACAAAGTCGTTTTTTCTTTTCTGTTTCTTTTTTTGGCTCGAAGTGAGTGGAGGGTGTAAGGGTTCAATTTTTACACCCCAGTTTTTCGTTAATATTATTAAGGAAGATTGAAGTTAATTTCTCCAAAGAGTTAGTTTTATTTCATTTCCATCATCGCTAGTAGCCTCGGGCGGCAGAAATTTAGCTTTGAGGTTAGGTTCTAACCAAGGCCGAGGCAGTTAGCGCGGGACCCGATGTTGCCACCACCGTTTCTCGATCCAACTGTAGAAACGGGTGTCTGCGCATGACAGGCCGAGACAGGTATCAAAACCAAGCGAGCCGCCGCCGCCAGCCAGTTGTGCCTGTGATTTCCGCTTGGATACTCGTCTCCCGAAGTAAGTACTGTGCTATACCGACTTGATGCTTGCATTGTGATAAGAGTACAGTATACGATCGTTAGGCTTGAGAGTCATTGGTAACAATTATTACCCGATTACTATTTTGAGTAAACAATTGAATATATATATATATTCGAATTGGAATAAAATGTCATTGCCAACTTGGTAAAATTATAAGGTTGATAACAGCTCAGAAAATTAATTTGACTAGATAAATTTACTTTGCTCATTGCCATTGTAGTGGTGAAAGGCTATTACAGTATTTGCTATTAATAGCCATTGATTGAGAGTTTTATAAATGTACTGATCGCCCTAGGCTATTGCACTGCTGATTTATTTACTGGTTATTTATTGATTGATTGCTGCACTGTTAATAGATTGCTTAATATGTATTATTGCAATTGAGGTTATGTTGCATCCTTGTTCTGGGATTTAGGTACAGCCTATACCAGGTGAGCCATTGTTTATACACATATTGAGAGAAGTGTAGTAATTTATTGGTGACAATAATAATAGTGTTCCTGGACTTGTTATTTCACTGATGCGTTCCGACCCTCATGATGTCTTAGGCCTATAAAGGTCATACAACTATACCGTTCGAAAATTGTTTAGCCCGTGATAGAACGATCATTTGGGCGACAGCGAACCCCGAGAGCTTTGTTTTAGCGAGTATACCTAACTATATTTTTAGTACAACTCAAATCGAACAGTAAATAAATCCTAGCCTAGATAAAGGTAATATTGCATTGTGTAACGTGTCTCTGAAGTATCCTTTAACCCATCACCACCTTTCCTGGTTGCTAGAAGTATATTCAGCATCCTATTTAGCCGTACAGGCTATCTATCCTAATACCGGCCACCCGTTTCTTGGTTTTTGTAGGTTTTAGGATAGCGATCGAGGTGTTTCACGGGTAAATTAATATTTAGGAGTACTATACTTTCCTTGCGACCCATCCACACCTATCCTGGTTGCTAGAAGTATATTCAGCATCCCAGTTAGCCGTACAGGCTATCTATCTTAATACCGGCCACCCGTCTTCTCGGTTTAGATCGGCTTTAGGATAGTAATCAAGGCATTAGTCCATATTTAAAGCATTCTGGGTATAGTAGCCATCCGTTTTATTGGTTTTCATGAGTTTTAAGGACAGCGATCGAAGTGTTTAGTGACATTTGAACTGTTCGAGCGTATTAAGCGTTCCTTACGACCCACCTACACCTGGTTGCTACATCCTGGTTGCTAGAAGTACACTCAGCATCCTCTTTAGCCGTGCAGGCTATCTATCCTAATACCGGCCACCCGTTTTCTTGGTTTTTATAGGTTTAGGATAGTGATAAGGGTTTTAATCGATGGGTGAACATGTTTTTAGCGCATTAAACATTCCTTACGACCCGCCTCCACGTATCCTGGTTGCTAGAAGTACATTCAGCATCCTCATTAGCTGTAAAAGCTATCTATCCTAATACCGGCCACCCTTTTTCTTGGATTTTATAGGTTTTAGGATAGCGATTGAGATATTTGATGTAGTTGAACTTACTTTAGGCCTAGTAGACGTTCTCTGCGACTCATTCACCACCTATCCTGGTTGCTAGAGGGATACTCAGCATCCTGTTTAGCCGTACAAGCTATCTGTTCTAATACCGGCCACCCTTTTCTTGGTTTTCCAGGTTTTAGGATATCGATCGAGGGGTTTAGTGACATTGAAAAAATTTTGGTGCGTACCGTACGTCCCTTCAATCCGTCAAACCCCATCCTAGGTTGCTCGAAGGGTATTCAGCATCCTAATTAGCCGCGCAGGCTATATATCCTAATTCCGGCAGCCAAGGTTATTGGGGCGTCCCGGCTGAAGATAGCGGAAGAGGCGCTGAGCGATTTACACGTCCCGACCGTTGAGGATTCAAAATTTAATTCAACATAGGGTAGCGATGATGAGGCACATTTGACGAAATTTGATTTCAAAACCTCTCTCCTGAGTTACCCTATGGTTTTTTTTATACGTTGAAGAATAAAAATTGACACACGACAGACCGATTAAATCGGGAGGGATTTGTTGCCAACATATGGTAACAAGTAAATCGAGTTAAACCACGACCCCTGGATTTCCAAACCCAGCTAGGCTGAGTCATTCCGAGCAAAGCGTGAAAAAAAACATTCGCACTGAAAATCCCTCACACGGGACCATGATAACTTTTCGTTTTGAGGTCCCCAGACCCCAAAAACACCATTCGTTCGAATCTGTATATATATATTTGAACTCTATATATACAGTTTCGAACGACTGGTGTTTTTGGGGCCTGGGGACCTCAAAACGAAAAGTTATAATGGTCTCGGACTTAGGTCTTACCATGCCACTTACGGTAATAGCTTCTTTCCTATAGGGGAAATTCGTTAAAAGCTATATCTAAGGTGTACTGGTCATATAAAGTCAAAATATGGAATTTCTTAAAAACATATCGGCATGAATGTCTGGGAAGTAATTTAGCAATGATTCGAATAGCTTTCTTTTGACGTTTTAAAATTTGTTTGGAGTGGCACGAATTTCCCCAGACAACAATTCCGTATGACATATTAAGAAAAATTAGAATGATAAATTGTTAGTTGAGTATTTATGTCTGTAACTTGAGCAATAATTGGAAGAGAAAAAACGGCTGAGCACAGTTTTTTCCCCTAATTTGTCAGTGTGAGAAACCCAGTTAAGATTTTGGTTTATATGAATTCCCAAGAAATTAACTGTCTCCTCAGGCACTAACTGGAAATTTGAAAGAATTATTTGTTGTGAACTATCTCTGTAATCTGCTCTAAAATTGATTATCTGAGTCTTGTCCACATTCAGGGTAAGCCCATTCACCCCAAACTAGTCTTCTAGAGCGGCCATTTCTCCATCGATGGTATGCTGCAGGGATTCAATATTGGGTCCCTTACACAACAACACTGTGTCATCAGCAAACTGAAAAACGTCCATCTTTGTGACATTAGGCAAATCATTTACATACATTAAAAATACCCCCATCGCAGCAAACCTGCATACTCAGCGAATTTCCAATGGAGATATAACTGTCTTAATACTACATAAAGCCACTTACCAAGTTTCATAAAAATATATTCCCAAATAAGCAATATATACAATTTTAATTATTCTCCATAAGAATAACATTGGGGCTGAGTACGCAGGTTTGCTGCATCAAGGAACACAATAAATGGGTTTTTGTGCTAATATCAGTATAACTCATCTAGGTGAAGTCATATACCAGTTTTTACTCATTTATGTTCATAATTAGGGGAGACATAGCATTTAATTATGATCCATAAGAATAACATGGGGCTGAGAACGCAGGTTTGCTGCTACGGGAGCCTTTAGCAAAAAACTGTTGTTTTTTTGAGCAAATATCAATGGACCACAACCAGATGAAGCCGTATACCAACTTTTGTCAGTATACGTTCATAAATAAGCAAGATATATTGTTTTGTATTTTCCTCCATAAGAATAACATTAGACAACGTACTGTGTTTAGCACTTTCAATATCTCGGTAACCAATTGACGTAGAGGAATGATCAAAATACCAAATTGTGTGTTTTTTTAAGCTTAATCAAATGGTAAAAACTAAAATTTGACTATTTCCAAAATTATATGTAAAAAATTCAAAAAACATTTTTGGGGTACAAACCCCCCCCCCCAAAATACCCCTTTGGATAGAGCGACCTGGCTGGTTTTCGAACCTTAAGTCATAAATGTTGCTTTACATATTTATACCAAATTTCATCAAAATCGGATGATTTTTTACAAGAGTTATCGTGCTCACGGACACACACACACACACACACACACACACACACACACACACACACACACACACACACACACACACACACACACACACACACATATATATATACACGCATATACGCAATAACTTTTGAAATCAACGCCCGATTTTGATTAAATTTGGCAAAAATGTGTAGAGTAACATTTATGACTTTAAGTTCGAAAACCAGATCGATCGGACTATGGGAAGGGGGTTTAATGGGGGTTTTGAACTGTACAAAAATCAGTTTTTTTTATTTTTCCCCCTAAAATAAAAAAAACACTTAATTTTGGTTTTAGCCATTTTATATAGCTTAAAAAAACAAATAATTTGGTATTTTTAATCATTAACCTAGGTTAAGTGGTTGTAGAGAAAAGTAAATAAACGCGTCTATAAAATTGTCCATGTTAATCTTATGGGAAAAAGGTTTTTGGGTTGTTCTCAGATAATTTTACTAAAAACTTCACATTGTTTTACCCATCAGATTAGCTCTACAAAACAATCATTTTGGTATTTTAATTCTTGTTCTAAGTCCAACTGTTGCAGAGATATTCAAAGTGCTAAACACAATACGTTGTCCAATGTTATCCTTATGGAGGATAAATAAAATTTGATATCTCGATTATTTATGAATGAATATTGATGAAACTTGGTATGTGGCTTCAACTAGTTGTGGTCTATTGATATTTGCACAAAAAAGGTTTTTTGTTGATTTTACCCGTAGCAGCAAACCTGCATACTCGGCCCCCACGATATTCATATGGAGAATAAGTAAAGTTTTATATCTCTCTTGGTTATGAACCTAAAAACTTGGTAAGGAGCTTCACCTGGTTGAGTTATATTAATAATTGAAAAAACACATTTCTTATCTTCCTCGTTGCAGCAAATCTGCGTACTCAGCCCTAATGTTATTCTCATGGAGAATAAATAAAATGCTACATATCACTTATTTATGAATGCATTTTTGTGAAACTTGGTAAGTGGCTCTATGTAGTAGTGAGCCACATATATATGCATTGGAAATTCACTGAGTACGCAGGTTTGCTGTGACGGGGGTATTTTAATATATAACAACTTGTCCACATTCAGGGAAAGCCAAACAGATCATGGATATGACACGAGGTATAAAATTAGTATGAAGCCTGTTACCCATAAATTAACATTGTACGAAATTTCACCTCAATATATTGGACCAAAAATATTTAATAAAATACCTAAATATTTAAAAACTATTTCTGTAACATTTAAATTTAGGAAAAAACTTAAGGAGTGGTTGTTAACAATTACATTTTACTCCATAGATGAATATTTAAGTGGAAATTGGACCAGTTGACTTATTAACAACAATATTTATTTTAATTGTTCAGCTATTAACTAGTTTTAAGTATTGTTCATATTGACAAATTTCCAGTCCAAGTCTTATGTAATGTCCTGTAAATAAATAAATAAACGTATTACATGAACACCTTGCCAGCTCACTATTACATGTTGCTTTATTATAGTTTACATTTCAACGGCATTGCCAGTTTACAATATATTTACTAAATTCTGAAACAATTGTTATCCTGGTACGTACGAGGAACAAACTGTGAACACTACTCACCAGTAACCAGATTAACTTTTTTTCCAAAGTTAACTTAAGTTTGTTTTTTATTTTGATACTCCCCAAGATTAACTTTGTATATGTTTGCATATTGTATTTAGTAAACAATAAGATGAACCTTATTTTGACAAATAAATTTGTGTTGTATAATATTTCCTATCTTCAAAAAAGTTATATTTTTATTCAAAAATGAAAAGCGTATTTTTTAGATCACACACTTTGATTAGTCTATAAATGGCTCAATAACATAAATAAATCTGATTCCTTTTTATCATCTTTCATAAAAAATGTATGGTAAAGGTAAAAAAAAGGAAAAAGGTTTATAAAGGGGTGTACAATAAATCAGAATCACAATTAAAATATCTCGTTATTTGAAGTTTAATTCTATGCATTAAAAGTAAAGATTACCTGTTCCTCTCTTTCCTTTCGATTTTAAATGGTTTATATGTCTAATTTAAATGTTAAAATTTTAAATGTTTATATGATAATCCTGCTACCCAAACCTTCTCAAGTTATATAAGGCCCCTTTCACACTAGGCCACCAGTGTCCGCCACTGGTGGCGGACACTTTTCATGAAACATTGTTTTTAATGGGAGCGTTCACACCTGTCACACAGTTGCCCACCGGGACACAGTGTCCTAACACTGTCTCCTAGCACAACTGTAAACGAGCAACTGCGGTGGCTGACACTCGATGCGAGGCGTTGAATCAAATGGGAGCGTTCACACCTGTCACACAGTTGCCCACCGGGACACAGTGTCCTAACACTGTCTCCTAGCGCAACTGTAAACGAGCAACTGCGGTGGCTGACACTCGATGCGAGGCGTTGAATCAAATGGGAGCGTTCACACCTGTCACACAGTTGCCCACCGGGACACAGTGTCCTAACACTGTCTCCTAGCACAACTGTAAACGAGCAACTGCGGTGGCTGACACTCGATGCGAGGCGTTGAATCAAATGGGAGCGTTCACACCTGTCACACAGTTGCCCACCGGGACACAGTGTCCTAACACTGTCTCCTAGCGCAACTGTAAACGAGCAACTGCGGTGGCTGACACTAGATGCGAGGCGTTGAATCAAATGGGAGCGTTCACACCTGTCACACAGTTGCCCACCGGGACACAGTGTCCTAACACTGTCTCCTAGCGCAACTGTAAACGAGCAACTGCGGTGGCTGACACTCGATGCGAGGCGTTGAATCAAATGGGAGCGTTCACACATGTCACACAGTTGCCCACCGGGACACAGTGTCCTAACACTGTCTCCTAGCGCAACTGTAAACGAGCAACTGAGGTGGCGGACACTCGATGCGAGGCATTGAATCAAATGGGAGCGTTCACTGCATCCCCTGTATTTGAGGATTTTCGTTATAATATTTTGATTCTTTTATTAATGACTGAATTTTTTTAACAATTGTTGTTTATCTATTATTTGAAAGTACTACAATCAATCGAATATTAATTCACTAGGTTGCTTCGTAAATAAAAGCATTTCCATAAACACGTTTATACAACTTTGCAATACCGGTATCTGACTTTTCCTTTTCCCAGTGTTATTCTGATTACTACTAAGATTAAACAATGTTGGGTATTTCCTGTTGTCCAACTTGCTCTAACGACAATTTTTCTATAAGGTAAAATTAACAATGGTAAATATTAACATTCAAAGAAAAAAACAATACTAATTTAAGTAGATAGTCTTGTAATTGCCTCAGGAGTAACAACTAAAAGAAGTGCCAAAATTGTCGATAAATATGTTTTTTAACAGTCAGATGATAGTACATTAATAGTTTTAGTTTATTTCATAACATTAGTCGTTGGTTTTCTTTTTAAATATCTTCATAGTAATGATTGATTTATAGTTCTTTTTTTGTTTTTTTTTTAATTACATTAGAGTTTTTATAGTTGCATTACAAATATTGTTGACAACATGCACTGTTTCTTTATGTTTGTTCACACTGTCAGATGGTATTAGTCTACAATTAAATTTGGCTGTTTTTGTGAAATTTTACAAATAATATATTGAAATAAATAAAATAATGATATTTAAAATTTTATTCTTTACTAAGAAAGTATCAAACGAGTATAATCAACATGTCATTAAATCAAATAAATTGAAACTAAACATGTCGTGGTAAGGCGATCGCAACGGGTGCGCGACCGTGACGCTAGGGTTAACCTTGATAACGCCGCATGTTAACACCGTGGCGTGGCGAAACGTCGGACTGCTGAACTATTCGGTTGTTTGTAAATAGTGTATTTTTTAAGTTTGTGACGTCAACTTTGTTTATGTGTATTTTGTGTGCATTCCTGACAAGACCGGATATGTTCCAGTTTAGTTAATAAGGTGAGTAGATTGCCCAAAAGAAAAGTATCATTCGTAAATAATACCTCACCTAAAACCATGTCTTTCAAGAATAGAAAACTAAACAAGTTAGCTTACATGGATGTTATGAAGTTGAATTTACCTGCAATACAAATTTCTATATTTTTAGTGTCAGTAATATAGTTCCAAGAAATCCTCATATTTAATTCCGTAAGCAAATCGGTCCCCACGAAAAATCTCGAGCTAGGAAGAAGTTAAGTTAGGTTATGACGATTCATTTTAAAGCTTGAGGGCCAAGCACGGTGGGAAAAATATCAGAAATGTTAAAAATTACGTGGGCTACGCCCCACTGGACTTCAAAGATCCTATGATTTTCTTATGGAAATATCACAACAATGTTTTTATTAATAAGCAAAACGAACTAAACTAATGATGAACTATGATTATCCACTTACACAAAAACCATATGTTAGGGACTATAGCCCCTGTAAGCCACTAGTTGTATGTAAAGCTGTCACAATTTACATTACAGTTTAGTAGTGGTGAAATGGCGGGGAGGGGCCACAATCGGCGCTTTTTTCCCATGTTATTCTTATGGGGAGCCGTTTTTGAACACTTGCCAGCTCCCGCCTTACACAAGTTTCCTTGTTGGCCTATACTAATGTCCAACCCTTGCCTATATTAAATATATTTTCCCAATCCCTCCTCTATATTTTTTTAAATTAATTTTCAAATTCTAAAAAACTATCTCTGGTGTTTATAGTCTGATTTGTTTAAAATTTGGATATGTGATTGTCCTA
Source organism: Allygus modestus (assembly GCA_963675035.1). Lineage (NCBI taxonomy): Eukaryota > Metazoa > Arthropoda > Insecta > Hemiptera > Cicadellidae > Allygus > Allygus modestus. The sequence continues at coordinate 117,266,082 of OY776113.1, forward strand.
GTGTTTTAATAAATTCCCCCAAATTAAAAAAAAAAATACTGCCGCCAACTTCCTGATTTAAAATTTGGATGATTGTCCTAGTGTTTTAATAAATCCCAACTATTACCGTCGAATTAAAACTGCCTTTTTTCACCCTAATTTTGACCCTATTTTAAAATTCATTTTAATACATCCTTTGCAGAAATCCACGAGTTCTGGCTACTTGGGAACCCGAGCCATTTGACATATAATAAATCACCCTTCCTCCTAATTACCTTCTCTACCAAATACATGTCTTTATATTTAGTCTTTAACAATTCTTCTGTATAAAATCCTCCTTTGATTATATTGCCATTTTCATCTTTCAAAATATAAGTTACAGGCTTTGTTTTCTTAACTTCTGCTATTGTAAAAAGCTCTCCCGTCCAGTTAGGGGTATATCCTTTACTAAATACATGTTTATATTTAGATATCCTTACACTATCCCCCACCTTATATCTTGGCTTTTTAACTTGTACTTTAGATGCTAACCTTTCATGTACATCTTTAGAGTTCTTAGCACTTACTTGGTTAGGTTTCATCCCTATGGATCTATGTACTTTATTATTATATATCCTTATTAACTTTGGAAGTAAATCCAACCACTTGTAACTCCCTTGTGCACTAAACTCTCTATACAACCAATTCTTTAAAGTTCTCTGGAACCTTTCCACAATAGCCGCCTTAGTTGTAGAGTAAGTGTGGTAGTGATTAATATTTAGAATTTTCATTAGTTTGGTAAAATGTTCATTAAAAAATTCTTTTCCGTTATCAGATTGAATATTTTTAACTCCCTTTGGGAGAATAGTTTTTATAGCTTCTGTGACTACTAATCCAGTTTTATTCTTTAGTGGAGCAGCATAAGCTTTTTTAGAAAATGTGTCTATTAAAGTTAAAATATATTTATTCCCAGAATTCTCTCTAGCATAATTCCGCATATCTATTAAATCTATTTGAACAGTTTCGTTTATACCCAACACCTTAAAAGACCTTCTAACAAAGTTCTTTCTCGCGGGCTTATGCAATTCGTAAGCAATTTTTTCCATTTTTTATTCTTTATTTTTAATGTTAACGTATCTGCCAGTCTCTGTCGTTTCAAAAACACCTCCATTGCTACCAATTAACATACCATCACTCATTCTTTGATATACATAGTTTTTTGGCAAATATGCCTCTCCATCTAAAGTCTTAAATCCGCTTAAAGATGTAGGGTCTGCAACCAACAATTTAGGATTGTACATCATCAAATCGATTTGATTATTGTCTTGCATAAATTTATTAGTTTTATTGTTAAACCTTAATGCATGTGATTTTAAACAAATATCAAATTTAATATTGTCTTGTCTAAAAGTTTTAATATTATCGTCATACCTCAAAACCTGCGACATTAAACAAATATCACTCCTATCTTTGCCTTCAGGTACATTCTTTATTAATTTGTCCTCTGCATCCCACATATCTCTATCTAATGTTAATACATTATAATATTTATCCCCCTGTTTTATTATGCTTTTCTCACCTTTTGTTAATATTTGATTAACAACAGCCACATCATTTGGCAATGTTCCAGGTAAAATGTTTGTTAATTGCTTATTTTTACCATCAAATTTAAGACCGTCTAAAGTCACAGTCTGATGTTTTGTAACACAATCGTTCTCATCAACAGCGGGTTTAACACGAACTAGCCTTTTATTATTAAAATCCCAAAAGTTTAGATCCATTTTTGGTACTTGAGAGACGTTTACAACATCATCGCTTTCTTTACCAGCCAACAAATTACTTATTTTTCGCTTTTTGGCATTCCAAATACCATTCTCCGATTCCAAAAATTCATAATTATTTTTGTCTTGTACAAAGACACCATCTTTTCTTATTAAAGTTTGCTCTAATGTGGGTACATCGGTTGAGCTTTCACCTCGTTTAACATTAGTAATTTTGCGTTTATTAGCGTTCCAATTATTACTCTTGGATTCTAAAAACTTATATTTAGTATTACCTTGTACAAAAGCATCACCTTTCCTGGTTAACGTCTGCCCCAAAGTCGATACATCATCAGTAAACTCCCCACCTTTAACACTACTAATTTTATAATTTAAAGCATTCCAACCATCATCTTTTAGATTTAAAGTAGTTTCTTTAAAACTTCTAGCTTCTGGTTTACTATACGGGTTATATACGCGATAAAATTTATCTATCATATTTTTATTTAATAAACAATTCCACTTTCCCTCAATTCTTCTATGATAGAATCTATCTCATTATCCACTCCAGAATTTCCCGCCAATCGGCTTAACCAAAGCAGTCTTAACCTATCTACAAGCTCATTAGGATCGTCCCAATAAACATAGTCTATTTTATTACCAGTTACCTGCCTTAAACCTTCACCAACAGTCTTAAACAGGGGTTTAATTATATTAAGATATTTAGTGTGTTTATTACTTGACATCGCCGCACCTGTTTTATAACCCTTTAAATGTGCATTTGTAGCTTCCAAAATCTCTTTATAATTTTGCAAATCAGCCTGACTATAGTTTACGGGTTCTTTTAAAGTTAACAATTCCCACAATCCCTTTGTCCCTTTATAAATTTTTTCTCCAACTGTAACATCATCATTGGCAATTTGAACTTCCTGATTCCCAATAAAAAATTTATGTCCTTCTCGCCTAATACCATATGTGGTGTCTGTCATACTACTTCTACTAAGGTAATTTCCTAAATAGTCTGATGCTAAAAGACCAAAATCTAATTTGTGCGGTGTTATCTGTGTTATTCTTGGTATTCTAAACGGGGTCTTTTCTAAAATCATTGGGAGAACTAGGCTCTCTGTTTTTGTGGCTAAATTTTTTAATTCTTGCAAAGGCTCTATTAACGGTTGGAATGTTTGGAACCTCTCTTCAGCCTCTAGAAATTTACCACGTTTTAACGCCCTATATTTTTCTCTTATTTGTTTTGCAGACTCTACCAATTCTTGTTGAATATTTGTTTTCATTTTATTTACATTTTATTTATCTCATTTGTCAAAGGATTATACTCAAACACCTTATCGTGTATTATTAGGCAATATGCAGATGTGTTTGAAGGGACATTTTCTGCAGTTTCAATTTCTAATTTAATATCTACAACCCCCTCTTTAACCGATTCATTCTGCCTAGAACAATCTATTACAATTAGAGGATATTTCTTTATAAAGTCAGCTCTGTTAAACATAGGATCGGGGACGGTGTTGTAGTAACTCTCCCTAAACCTCACAAACATCTCATAAGCTTTAGAGGCATCTCCATTTTCAAAGTCGAGATTTAAATCACTATAAGGATAATATTCAGAGTTTAAAAACACTTTGATATTTTTCAATTTACAGTGATCAAATTCATCAGTTCTTTTTCGTGCACTGTTGTCCCTACCAGTTTGGAAACCAAATATAATATACCTGGGCTTCTCCAAACTCGAAGACGTCTTAACTGACCATGTATGTCTCTTGGTTTCGGGGTATGATGGGAGTTCGTGTAGCTCCAAACTTCTAAATGCAATTTGCAAATTTTTATTTTGCAATAACATCTTTTGTAATTGAAGCTTCTCCCCATCAGATGGCACCACATGCGGCATCACCCACTTAATCGATTTAAGTGTAATTTTAGGAATAGGATCGACACCAGTTGGAGCATTAGATGTTGTTAATATACAATTTAAGTCGTTTTTGGATCTTTTCAACACCAATTCTTGTTTAACATTTACTAAAACCTTATTAAAATCCTCAAACACACCCATTAACAGCTCTAACGGGACACAAGTACTAAACTTGCCGCTTTTATGGAACTCCTTTAAATTTTCATCAGAATCAAATGCTACATTTGACAATTTAGTTGTTTTATTGTAAGAGCACAATATTTTCATAAGACTGGAAATTCCCGGATTTCTTACAATATCTATTTCTTTACCAGCAACTTCGTATCTAATTTCGTCAAATAAGAATGCAAATGCATTATTTATAAAATGTCCTTTATCATGATTCTCTATTTCTCCTTTAATATACAGATAACTCCTACATGGGAGTGTTAGTAAATCTTGATTATTTATGCACATTCGAATTTCATCGGAATTATTTATTGCTAAAGTGTTGTGTGGAACATAGGAGTGATTTGTAATTTTAACCACGCTATCATCGTATTGGAATTTTCCTGTAACGTCTAGAAAATCTTCCATTTTTATTAATAGAAAATTTTAACTTCAACCCAATTGATCGCAGAAACCTGGCATTTTGCACACTCAGTCCATTCTTGTAAATTCTCATATCTTTTTTATATGACAAGTAATTGTAGTTTCTTCTTTATTAAAGTCAATTGGCTTGTCGTGTTGATCTGCAAATGTAATGCTAACAACATCTAAACTTCCCTGTAAATAAGAGAAGGGACAAAGGGATTGTGGGAATTGTTAACTTTAAAAGAACCCGTAAACTATAGTCGGGCTGATTTGCAAAATTATAAAGAGATTTTGGAAGCTACAAATGCACATTTAAAGGGTTATAAACCAGGTGCGGTGATGTCAAGTAATAAACACACTAAATATCTTAATATAATTAAACCCCTGTTTAAGACTGTTGGTGAAGGTTTAAGGCAGGTAACTGGTAATAAAATAGACTATGTTTATTGGGACGATCCTAATGAGCTTGTAGATAGGTTAAGACTGCTTTGGTTAAGCCGATTGGCGGGAAATTCTGGAGTGGATAATGAGATAGATTCTATCATAGAAGAATTGAGGGAAAGTGGAATTGTTTATTAAATAAAAAGATGATAGATAAATTTTATCGCGTATATAACCCGTATAGTAAACCAGAAGCTAGAAGTTTTAAAGAAACTACTTTAAATCTAAAAGATGATGGTTGGAATGCTTTAAATTATAAAATTAGTAGTGTTAAAGGTGGGGAGTTTACTGATGATGTATCGACTTTGGGGCAGACGTTAACCAGAAAAGGTGATGATTTTGTACAAGGTAATACTAAATATAAGTTTTTAGAATCCAAGAGTAATAATTGGAACGCTAATAAACGCAAAATTACTAATGTTAAACGAGGTGAAAGCTCAACCGATGTACCCACATTAGAGCAAACTTTAATAAGAAAAGATGGTGTCTTTGTACAAGACAAAAATAATTATGAATTTTTGGAATCGGAGAATGGTATTTGGAATGCCAAAAAGCGAAAAATAAGTAATTTGTTGGCTGGTAAAGAAAGCGATGATGTTGTAAACGTCTCTCAAGTACCAAAAATGGATCTAAACTTTTGGGATTTTAATAATAAAAGGCTAGTTCGTGTTAAACCCGCTGTTGATGAGAACGATTGTGTTACAAAACATCAGACTGTGACTTTAGACGGTCTTAAATTTGATGGTAAAAATAAGCAATTAACAAACATTTTACCTGGAACATTGCCAAATGATGTGGCTGTTGTTAATCAAATATTAACAAAAGGTGAGAAAAGCATAATAAAACAGGGGGATAAATATTATAATGTATTAACATTAGATAGAGATATGTGGGATGCAGAGGACAAATTAATAAAGAATGTACCTGAAGGCAAAGATAGGAGTGATATTTGTTTAATGTCGCAGGTTTTGAGGTATGACGATAATATTAAAACTTTTAGACAAGACAATATTAAATTTGATATTTGTTTAAAATCACATGCATTAAGGTTTAACAATAAAACTAATAAATTTATGCAAGACAATAATCAAATCGATTTGATGATGTACAATCCTAAATTGTTGGTTGCAGACCCTACATCTTTAAGCGGATTTAAGACTTTAGATGGAGAGGCATATTTGCCAAAAAACTATGTATATCAAAGAATGAGTGATGGTATGTTAATTGGTAGCAATGGAGGTGTTTTTGAAACGACAGAGACTGGCAGATACGTTAACATTAAAAATAAAGAATAAAAAATGGAAAAAATTGCTTACGAATTGCATAAGCCCGCGAGAAAGAACTTTGTTAGAAGGTCTTTTAAGGTGTTGGGTATAAACGAAACTGTTCAAATAGATTTAATAGATATGCGGAATTATGCTAGAGAGAATTCTGGGAATAAATATATTTTAACTTTAATAGACACATTTTCTAAAAAAGCTTATGCTGCTCCACTAAAGAATAAAACTGGATTACTAGTCACAGAAGCTATAAAAACTATTCTCCCAAAGGGAGTTAAAAATATTCAATCTGATAACGGAAAAGAATTTTTTAATGAACATTTTACCAAACTAATGAAAATTCTAAATATTAATCACTACCACACTTACTCTACAACTAAGGCGGCTATTGTGGAAAGGTTCCAGAGAACTTTAAAGAATTGGTTGTATAGAGAGTTTAGTGAACAAGGGAGTTACAAGTGGTTGGATTTACTTCCAAAGTTAATAAGGATATATAATAATAAAGTACATAGATCCATAGGGATGAAGCCTAACCAAGTAAGTGCTAAGAACTCTAAAGATGTACATGAAAGGTTAGCATCTAAAGTACAAGTTAAAAAGCCAAGATATAAGGTGGGGGATAGTGTAAGGATATCTAAATATAAACATGTATTTAGTAAAGGATATACCCCTAACTGGACGGGAGAGCTTTTTACAATAGCAGAAGTTAAGAAAACAAAGCCTGTGACTTATATTTTGAAAGATGAAAATGGCAATATAATCAAAGGAGGATTTTATACAGAAGAATTGTTAAAGACTAAATATAAAGACATGTATTTGGTAGAGAAGGTAATTAGGAGGAAGGGTGATTTATTATATGTCAAATGGCTCGGGTTCCCAAGTAGCCAGAACTCGTGGATTTCTGCAAAGGATGTATTAAAATAAATTTTAAAATAGGGTCAAAATTAGGGCGCAAAAAGGCAGTTTTAATTCGACCGTGAATTTGGGATATGTAGAATTTATTAAAACACTAGGACAATCATCCAAATTTTAAATCAGGAAGTTGGCGGCAGTATTTTTTTTTTTAATTTGGGGGAATTTATTAAAACACCAATAACACATCCAAGTTTTAAATCAGACATAAACACCAGAGATAGTTTTTGAAAATTTTAAAAAATATAGAGGAGGGATGGGGACAATATATTTAATATAGGCAAGGGTTGGGTATTAATATAGGCCAACAAGGAAACTTGTGTAAGGCGGGAGCTGGCGTCGGCGCAAAAACGGCTCCCCATAAGAATAACATGGGAAAAAAGCGCCGATTGTGGCCCCTCCCCGCCATTTCACCACTACTCAGTTTCAACTGCAAAAACAGTTGTTCATTGAAATCTACCAATTAAAATACATACGGGCAGTAAAAATATGTATGTATACAGTAGTAAATTTTAAGCTTAAGTTCGCAAAACGGTAATATTATTTCTGTTTCACCCAACTTATTACGCTTTGCTCTATCAGTTTTAATCGTTATTTAACAAATTATTTGTGGAATAAATTGGTAATTCATGAATACAGCCTTTAATTAAAAATATAAAATTGACGGCTCTTGGTGGTGTGGCTTGACGGTTGCCCGTGCTGCCCATTGCAGTTCCCCGGGCGGTAACCAGTGGCCGCCACCGGTGTCTGGACACCAGTGGCCTAGTATGAAAGGGGCCTAAAGGTTTATATTATTATCTTACTACCCAATCCTCCTCAAGGTTAAATATCTACATGATTATCCTACTACCCACACCTCCTCAATCCCTAATCCATCCCATGCAATATTAAAGTGAAAGAATATAAGAACTACTGTGTTTTGTTAACTCAATATGAGTACTCTAATTTATCAATATATTTAAAGATAACTTGAAAATTTGAAACTTGAAAAATTAATCCTATTTATAATCATAAAATTAGTAAGTTTATCTTTTTTTAAATAATATTTTGTCTGACTTGTTTATGAATATATTGATGTAAAAAAAACTAGCTGAAATGACTGATTTATTTTATATTTTTTAAATTGAACTATGGTTCTTGCTACAATTGAGAGAAATATGTAAATACATAACTATTCCAAATAACATACCATTTTACAGTTTGTGGTCTTATCACGTCCTTGATCAAAGTTCTATCTGAATTGATTAAAAGGACTCAACTCTAATCCTAGTCCATAGAGTGGAAGAGCCTCAAAGTAAATTGACTCTTAAACTAGAGACTTCAAACGACGTTCTAATTAAAGAGTTTAATTGGAGAGAACGCAATGAAATTTTACACTTTTTCTATTCTGTTAGAAAATTTAGCTTCTAAAGAACATTTTTCTCCCCTCTAATTATAACTGAGACTAGGAAAAAGCATTTTATTTGTAGCCAGAGATAAATATCATTTTACTATAAAGCATTGGGAAATATAGTTTTTTTTATAACTCCGCTATTGCTTTAAATAAACATTCTTATCATCAACTTATTGACAATTTAACTAAATATATTTTATTATTTTTTATCAGAGCTGTAACGATAACTTCGGGTGAACTGGAGCAAAACTTGTTGATGGTGCCTCCTCATATTTTTGAATTTTAAACATGTATATTAGGGGTGTGTGAATAGTGATTTTTTGGATTGGTTCAAGAAGTACCAATTATTCTCGAGTTTTGAATGTTTTGAGCGAGTATTTGCCATCAGCAAAATATAATGTTGTTGGTACAGTTTCAAATAGTAAGTAATGGGATTTGGATACCACTCCAGATTTGATAATTATACATGGTTTCTAACCGATATATGAGTTTGTTATATGAACAATACACATATTTTTCCTGTATAATAAAACTGGATTATGTATTGACAAACAAAACATGGTCTGACAGTCGTTTCCAGCCGATAAAACACGGTCCGTTTGCCATTTGGCCAATATAACTTGGTCAGAAAATCGCTTATAATCAATAGTAAATGACGAAATCATTATTTACGGCCAATATTACGCGGTCCAGTCATCAAATCTGGTTAGTATTATATGTATCACATCGCCAATTACGGCCAAAATTATGAGGTCCGGTCGTCATTTACACACATTCGGTTGTCTTTAATGACGGATTCATGTTTATAGTCATCATTTTCGGCCGATTGTACGTGATACGATCGCCTGTAAGTAGGGACTATTGGCCGGTTCTGCGTGTGGGGAGTGTATGAGGGGTCTAGTTTGCATAACCAAACCCCCCAATCTGCATTTCCAGACAGAGGATAAGTGTTATTGCCCGGTGGCAATCACCAAGAAAGGACCCTTCTCCGAATTTATTAGAAGCTGAGCGATTCCCAACCAACGACCCTCATTATGTTTTTATCCACATTCTCGGACAGAGGGTGAGTTTTTTGTACAAACACCTGCGCCCAACAGATGCATCTAGTGCTGGAAGAAGGGAGGCCCAGAACAGACCCACCTTTGAATTATCAATAATCCTCCCCCCGCCACCCTCACACTTTTTGGGAGATATTTTCTCCTTTGTGCCACCACACATTGCTCCTCGAATTCATTCTTGGTCTTGACTTCACAGTGTGTGTTTGTGTCCCAGTCTTGCTGTGCTTCTGTGTGCGATGTTCTGTGAACTGTGTCTTTTTTCTTGATTATTAATCATAAGTAGTATTCATTATTATTATTATTAGTTGAAATGTAGAGGACTATTGTATTTTTTAATTATTTTTCAAACAAAGGTACTATCTGAATCATGATTCAAGGAACGTAAAATAAGAAAGTACAATCAATAGACATTAAAGCATTACATCTATCTTCTTCTTCTACAGCCTTCACTGCCTATTAATCATATTAGTTTCGGATTTGAGATACATCTTTAGCTCTAAACCAAGAATTGATACTACTGACAAACAGAACAGTGACAATCTGGTTAATGAATACAGAGGAAGTTAAGTGCTCTTGGTTTTCTCGCAGTGAAGCGTCAGTATTACTTGAGCTATCTTGATTAACCTTGGTAACTGAATTTACACTTAAGTCTTTTTATTCTTAAACAACCACTTTTTTAAATTTACATAATTTGATATGATGTCTTTCAGATTATGGACGTTGATCGACTCTTCTAATGTGCCGTATGCGGTAATGCATACCGCAGGAGAGCCCATGTAATTCACCAAGCTCGGATGGCGCACGGAGGTGACCATCACGTCTGTCTCAAGTGTGGACTACGGGTCGCAAGTCCGATCATCTTAATCGTCACATCGTGACGGTTCACCAACCGATGCCTCCACAACCTCAGGACCCAACTTTTCGACCCGGTTAGTAAGATCATAATTAATTTTTTGTGGTTTTGAAATTTAAAGATAGAGAATAACTACTTAAACGATAGATTCTTAAAATAAATATATGCATTGAAAGTTTTTATATTAGTTGTACTAGCAATCCACGTTGGTGATACATATATTGATACAGTGCCGAGACTCAACCCCACCAATGCTCCTGACTCCGTTCTCACCCAAGCACCCGGCGAAGCTCCGAGAGGTAAGAATCATGAGTAGTATTATAAGGGGGTTTTCAGCCCATGAGGGCTACGAGGGGTGCGAATTTCGAGGATTAAATGCTCATATGACCTAACCTAACTTAACCTAACCTAACTTAACCTAACCTAACCGAGGGCCAAGGTCAAATAGGCAACGTTCAAGCCCATTTGAGAGATCAAATTCCAATTTCGAGCGAAAAAAATCAAGCGTTTTCGGCAAATCGGGAAAATAAATTAAAGTCACAAATCAATTGTTTTTCCAAAATCCCTACACGTGCAACGACTGCGTTTAGTACCCTCATCAAACATACCAAATTTCATACAAATCCGCCAATAAATAACCAAACGCGAGGCCACTTTGTAAACTCTGGATTAACGGTTGTAGCGCGCAGGTTTATCCACTAATCCGGGATTTTATATATTAACGTATACTAGAAGTCACTGCAAACCCACAACAAATCTTAAATCGATATCTTTAATAATAACGGAGATATTAAGCATCGGGCAAAGGTTAACTAAAATAGGTACATACCTCGTTGGCAACAGCTCAAATTGAATCGATTCCCACTACATGTTTCACCGTGAATGCGGCATTTTCAAGTGGTCCATAAAGAACATATTTTCCAAATAGGACACGTCAAAAATTAAAAGTAGTACAGTCACAAACACAATTACAAACACATTTTCGAACAAATAACGGTAGGCCTACCACACGTATGTTTTCCATCACACCACGGCACCGGTAAGAAGCAGACTGAATCTTCCCCCTAGGTTGTTACCCCTCTTACCCCTCTCCCGTTATCATTATGACAAAGGTTGTCGTGCTCTTGTCTTGTTTTGTGGGTAATGATGGTGTTAAATATCGAATGGGACTTAAAATTCAGTTTCTCATTTAATATAAAATGTTGTATGTCTTTATCTTTGAAACTTGTGTAAATTTCGAACTGCTCTAGGGAGTCCAATTTATTTCCCTTGCGGCAGATGTGCAATATATCCAAGCCATTGTTTGGTTCAGCCATGGTGTGATTATTTTCGATTATGTGTTGGGCAAAAGTTGATCTCTGTTTATCTGCCTTCGGATCGGGGCGATGTTCTTTGTATCGCTGTGTGAAACTCCGGCCTGTCTGTCCAATAAAAAAATTTGGACAGTCTACACAGTTAATTTTGTATACGCCAGATTTTTCCATTTTATTATTATCAGATTTGTTTATAGCGAGAGTATGTTTAGTTTTATTAGTTGTCTTGAAAGCCAGATGTAAACCATGTTTTTTCAGATTTTTGTTTAGCGTGTTCTGGACTAAATGGCTGTATTCAATACACACGTATTTCCTTTCAGGTTATTCCGCACCAGTTTGCGGGTTATCCCTTTGTTTATATTTAAACTTCGATATTATTCTGTTGACAATACTGGATTTTTATCCGTTTGACACTGCTATTTGTTTAATAATATTTATTTCTCGTGTATAATTTGTGGGTGACAGGGGAAAGTTTAGCAATCTATAAACAAAACTATTGTATGCGGCAAGTTTCTGTCTTATAGGGTAATAGGGTTTTCTATAATTTTCACTTGGAAATTTCGTTTATTTTGCGATATCTCTTACCGTTTTCGAGATATAAGCGATTGAATTTTTTTATTCCGAATATTAAATTTTATTTTTGACAGTTCCAGAAAGTGAACCATTCCGTACCGCGGACTTGTGCTTTGAACATTTCCCTTTCTTGGCTGATGCAACATGTACTTTAAACCCGTCACACTACAATAACATAACGTGGTAAAAATAAATATAACATCAATCAGGGGGTATAAATTTCAGCCGGGCGAGAGCATGTCAGTCAGTTCCTCCGCACTTCCAGTACTGGTGAGTAGATATTAGAGTTAGTTAACTGAAAGACTGGCAAACCTTACGGTGACAACCAAGGGTTTTTCATAATCAAAGTTTTATTTTACGGACTTTGAAAATTATTATTTGTACAATTTTATTATTTTAAGATTATTTCTAAATCACACATATCCCATCATGAAAAATATGTCAAGAGAATTCGAAAAGAGATAATACTCGATGCAAAAGAAATATATGTGTTAGATGCAGTAAATCAATCACGAGTCAACATTTCAAATGCCATTTGAAAACATGTACGGAACATGAATAAACTTCAGACTTATCAAGACCGAGTACAAGTTGAATTCATACATTGAACAGACCCCCAGTTATTAGAAAAAATGCCAGTATTGGACATAATAAAACTGTCCCCAGTGTGATAAATTGATAAAAAAATCAAACATGAGCTATCATTTAAAAACTCATGCAGAAACTAAATTAATTTTGAATCGCGGTGGTATTATTGATGTTGACAATGATATCCCCACTCCAGCTAAACGACCAAGACTTGATATTCAACCAACACAGTCGAATAGTTCAGTTTTTAATACTTTACACAGCTCAGCTTTTTTTATCCATGAACACCATTGTTAACCTTATCAAAGAACCTTTTACGGGTTCATCTATACGGCCACCTGATGTTAAAGAAATTGACCTGACAAGAACAGCGTTCAAAGGTCGTTAAAATGTATACACCTTTGAAAATAAACATAACATAAAAGATCCGGTTTTGTTTTAAAATAGGTTGAAGAAAATTGCTGTTAAAAAAATCAATGAACATCTGAAAGTGTCGGAAGTTAAAACGCGACTGATATTGTATATGGATTATAAAAAATCTGAAGAGATTGCAGAGTTAATTTCAAATCTAAATATTCAACAATCCTTGCGAGTACAGATGTATTGGGTTATTACGATTTTGCACACGAAACATATTAAAAGAAATGGAAGAGTTTCAAAGTCGCAGCTCTGGATGGGTATTACACAGCTTCGGTGGGTTAGAAATACATATAAACCGTTATAAGCCACTTCGCGGGGGTTCTAATTGTATACGTTTGCCGAAAGAGATAGCAGACAAGTTAGCTATAGTTAACGTGAAAAATAATGATCAGAAATGTTTTCTTTGGTCGATTCCGTCCGCACAGCACCCTGTTGATAAACATCCTCAAAGACTCAGTAAACACGAATTTGATGACACATTAAGAGATATTAAATTCTCTCTACCGGTATCGGCAGGCGTCCTATTAAAATTTGAAAAAACGATCTGGGGTATCTGTTAATATTTATACTTGTGAACAAAGGGAAATTATTAAAGACAGAGAGGATTTGAAGATTACCTAGAGAAAAAATAGCTTCTTCCCTATAGGGGAAATTCGCTAATAAGAATAATAATACATACGATATTTATCCGATATATATAACAAATAATGAACAACCGGGGCGTCATGTAAATCTCTTGTATTTGAAAGATGGAAATAAAAACACTCTTTATTGTTTTTATTAAATGTATGAGCAGGTTGGTAGTTAGTCAGTTGTCGAAGCAATAATGTAAAAAAATCATTTGAAATCGCTGTCAACAATCCTTTGGTACTAAAATATTATTGAATGAACATAAAAAGCTTTGTAAGGAACCGTTAAATGATGAAATTAATTCAATTGATTCTTTTATATGCAATCGTTGTCTTAAAGAATTTGAAGGCGAATCAAAGTTGAATAAACACCGAGAATATTTCACTGGTCACGAACCCGTTAAAATTGTAATGCTTCAAGAAAATAAAGATGGAATCCCTCCGGTTGTATCTTTTGAAAATCAATATAGAAAAATGAAAGTTCCGTTTGTAGGCTAAGCGGACTTTGAATGTATATTGGAACCTACATTATATTAATTGTAACCTCTAAAGAAAACTTATACTGAGGAACCTCGTACTAAGAAATCTTGTGCATATCATAAGAAATCTTATACTAAGAAATATCAATCACACGACGTTGCCAGTTTCTCTTTATATATAATAACCGCAGATAATTATAACATTCCGTCCAATCTATATCACGAGTGTTTAGATCCTGATACAACGAAACTTTGTGTGGAAACCATTGCTAAAATATCTAAAGACTTAGAACACTTGTACAGTAAACAAACCCCTAAACCCATGAAAAAATTAACAGCGGATGATAAAATAAATATTATAAATACTTCTTGCTCCCATAATTGTAGAAATGGGTTTACAGAATATAAGAAGAACAAGGAGAAAACAGATAAACGCGTTCTTGATCACGACCATTTGACTAGAAAATACAGAGGTGTTGCACATGTTGTAATTTGAACTTTAAAAAACCCGTACTTTATACCGATATTTATTCACAACTTGAGCAACTATGACGCACATCTGTTTGTAAAATTATTAGGCTTCGAATAAAATAAGATCGCAGGCTTGGGTACAATAGAAGAACGTTACAAATCTTTTGAACTTAAAGTGGAGAACGGGGTCAACTTGAGAGTTTTGGATTCATTCCGATTCATGGCCTCAAGTCTAGACAGCCTTTCGAAGAACCTTACAAAAGATAAATTCACACATACATCAAAATATGTTGAAGATGACAAACTTGATTTGATGTTTAGAAAGGCCACGTTCCCCTATGATTTCATGGATAGCATGGACAAATTTAACTGTACAACTCTGCTTCCGAAAGAATCTTTTTATAATATATATAATAAATCAAACATAAAAGATGAAGACTGCGAGCACGCCTGTAAAGTGTGGGATAGTTTCAAAATCCAAAACTTGAAAGAATATGCATTATTATACAATAAAACTGATACGTTATTATTAGCCGACATCGTAGAAAACTTTCGCGACGTTTGCATGAACACTTATAAACTCGATTCCGTGTGGCTTATTACATCTCTCGGATTAGCTTGGGACGCCATGTTGAAAAATACCGGAGTTTTTCTTGAATTATTGACCGATACCGACATGGAATTGATGATCACTAAAGGGATTCGGGGCGGAATTTCTCAGTGCTCTCACAGATACACCAAGGCAAATAGCAGATATTTATCAGATTATGACCCTGAAAACCCCGATGATTATCTCATTTATCTCGATATTAATAACCTCTACGGTTAGGCTATGTCCAAGCCTAGGAGTGGTTTTAAATGGTGCGATACTGTAAAATTGCATCATATTGAAGAAGAAATGCAAAAAGGTAATATGATAACTACCGTAGCACATATTGGTTGTATTTTTTAAGTAGATCTTTAATATTCTAGGGAGCAACATGACACGCATAAAGACCTGCCATTGGCACCGGAAAATACTTTTCCACCCGGGTCAAATCAGAAATAACTCTGGACTATATTGTTTGATAAATAAAAGTACGTTGTACGTTATCAAAATTTGCAGCTTTACCTTTCGGTAGGAATGAAATTGAAAAAGATACACAGAGGTATCAAGTTCCGTCAGTCGCCCTGGTTGAAGGAGTACATCGACATGAATATTAAAATGCAAACAAAAGTGACCAACGACTTTGAGAAGGACTTTTACAAGCTCATGAATAATCATCATGAGCAAGACGATGGAAAACATACTAAACACGTAGATATACGTCCGGCTACACATGATAAACAAATCAATAAACTCGTGTCGAGACCAGCTTTGAATCCGTAACGATTTTTACCGAACAGTTGGCAGCTCTACACATGGCAAAGACGAGATTAAAATTTAACAACCCGATGAATGGGGGCATGACGATTTTATATATCTCCAAGATCGCTGTTTACGATTTCCACTACAATGCCATGAAACCCAAATATGGTAATAACGCTAGAGTTCAATATACTGACACTGATAGCCTTACTTATGACGTCAAAAAAATAAATCTACGAAGATATAAAAAGCATAATTGGTCACTTTGACACCAGCGACTATAAAGAAGATAACCCAAATGGTATGCTGCGTGTAAATAAAAAAATTATTGGAAAATGGAAAGACGAACTGGCAGGTGTGGTTATGAGGAAATTTGTCGGGTTAAGATCGAAAATGGATGCGTACGAAGATGAAGGTATTAAAACTGGGAAAAGCAAAAGGAATAAAAAAATCAGTTGTTAAAAACGAACTCACAATTGACAATTATAAAAATTCCTTATTTGACCGTGAAGAAAAATACAAAACAATGAATTTTATAAGAAGCAAACATCATGATTTATATTCAATTACCCAATGTAAAAAGGCCTTATCTCCGCACGATGATACATAAGGTACATATGAGAAGACGGCATAGAAACCGTAAGGGTATTATAAAATACCAATGGAGGAAATAATAAATATTGAAATCAACACAGCTCTAGACTTGGAATTGTACTAGAGGTTTTTAAAAAACATTTTTTGTTGTCTATTGTAAATTGAAAAATATGATTTAGTATACAAATTGATGCTAATTGATGTGAAATATGGTGTGACCCAATTCGGATTAGTCCAGAATCTGACATAAGTTGAAGGGATAGGAATCAATACACCCCCTTGTTATCTTCATTAACAATACACAACCACCCCCCTATTTATTACATCTAAAGCGTTTTTTAAGTTTTCTTTATAATACAATTTGAAAATTTTCCAGACTTGGTTTCTTCGCCCCTTAAAGCGATCAGTATCTATCGTTAAGGGGGCTTCTTTTCCATTAAAAAGAAGTTCTCTGTTGAAGATGGAAACTTTGACGTAGTAACAGAGCTTTTGACTAGTATCCATCGACACTCAGAAAAAAATATTTTGACTAACTGAAAAATATAAAACATCACAAAAAAATATCTAATAGTAGCGGCGGAACGAATCGTTCCTCCCTTTTGAATTACCAATATCACTTGGAAACATGCATTATCAACATAAAAAAAGTTTTAATCAAACTTGTCTATAAATCGCCAGGCCTCAAATTAAATTTATTTTTTTCTTAATTCATTTTAATATAATTCTTATTCGCGTCATAACTGAATTCCATCTCCGATATCACAACGACATAGGCCGTAGTACCTTGATCCACTACCGGAAAGTCCAATTAAATTTGAATATCATTCCTTTTCGATTCGGTGGAAAACGGGTGATGATGCGTGTCAAAAACCATCAGTGGATATTTATCAACAAAATTTACATCGTTTAAATACACGTCCTCGTCTTTAAAAAGTACTTGTCTGATGGAGGCTTAGCTTCCGTATAAAATTCCGTACTGTTTAACTAAAACACTCAAGTTTTGCGGCTCTTGTGAATACCGTTGCCCGTTGATTTTCAGATTATAATTCTTAATATTTATAATATCAAATTCACTAAGATCCCTAGTTTGGTCATTTTTGCGTTTCATCTGCAAACCTACGATTATAAATAACGGGTTGGAGATATTTCTGAATATGTTAGATATATCAAAACTATACAAAGAGCCTGTAACGCCAAACTTTTCAATACACTACCATTGATAATATCTGTTGTGTAAATCACCCTTATCACTCAATCTTTAGTCCTTAGAGGAGTGGTGCTTTTTCACTGGGTCGTACTCGATGATCGGAACTCTTCAAACAAAGCTTGTAATTTTAACTTTTTCCTCATCTGCAGATTTCTCTGCTTTACCAGTTCCTTCTTTCCAACCGAATATAGCGTCGTTATCTTCAGCTCGTGTAAAGACAATCTCAAATCCATCTTTATACCTCGGATACACCAGGCTGTCGAAAAATCCTAACCCCAAGTGCGACATCGTGCCGAGAGCTTCAAACTTGACTCCACCTTTGTCAAATTTCGATCCAAAACTGCTGCTGTAATATGTATTCTCGCCAGACATGCTTCACGTTGTTAAACCTTTAATGGTGCTAGTTATACCAGCTTCATCAACAGCGTCTATCAACAGATTATGTTTCTTCAATTCTATTCCCTTGAACAAAACTCTGCGAAATGATAGTTTAATGCGGCAGCGTAAGCAGGCTCCTAAACTTTTAACGACTTCGCCTTGTATGTGAAATAGTATTCGCCTATCGTAAAACGAATCTCCGTGATCTAATTTGAACACTGTTAATTGATTTGGTGAATTAAAGTTCAAATCTGATACCGGTAAAACGGTATTGTATTCCCACCACTCGATTTGATGAGATACTTTGCTATAATATTTTTCTATGTTTTATCCAATATACATTTTAAGGTTTTCAGTTTTTAATAACTAATATAAAAATCAAATTGAACAGTGAAATAATATAAAACTTGAAAAACATCATAAAATAATATTTATCTTCTGTTGAATAAATAAATGTATACATTTCTTTCTATCCGACGCCAATCCCAAGTTTGTCCTACGAAAATCAACAGCATCTTTCGCCACATTGATTTTACCATCTTCGACATCTTTCTCCGGTAACACTGTTAAACACTAATTTATATATTTAATACCCTCAGGTTTTGTAATTATTTTTTCCATTCTGTCGTTTATAAATTCGACTATCGCCAATTTATCGTTGTGAAAATTGTTATTTCTAGCCTCCTCTTCCGCTTGTATGAATTTTATTCTATCGCTCAGTTTGTCATAATCGTTAATTTATTCATACTCTACGGGGTTATTCGTATCTAAAAGAAAACCTTCACCGGATGCTGTCGGCTTTTGTTTGAGCTCTTTCCATATATCGTTTATTAAATTTATCCATTTCCAACTAGCGCTCGACTTTGGTCTGCGTGAGGAAGAATCGTGATTTTGATGTATGGCGTGTGTTTTAATTAAAATGTCTTTGTATTTTTCATAATCTTGAGTAGTGAACCCACCTATACTTATGAATCTCATCTTGGCCGACACACCGACAGCAGATGATGAAGTCATACCGTGAATTTCCGCCTTTGTCAGTTTCCACAACCCGTCAGTGCCTACATATCTCTCCACCGTATTTTATAAAATAATATCGTTGTTTTTAATAGATATAGTCTGCGATCCTATCGCAAGTTTGCTGTTATTAAAGTCATAATAAATACCGAAAACTCCATCGTTACCTGACGCGAGATATTGTTTTGCCAAATTAACAACGTTCTCTTGCTCGGTAAACTCGAGGATCGAACGATTTTTTAAACTTAATCCTGATCTGGCGATTGTGTCGGTGCGGGTGTCGGTGTTTATTTGGTCGCTTCAAATACCACGGTTTCATCACCTTCGGGCAACGTTGTTTCCCTAGCTTCCACGACTGTTTTGCTTCTACCCGGCGTACTGGAAGCTCTAGGTCCAAACGAATCCGCAGAAGAGTTTCCTCATAATTTTAAAGTGTTTCGGCTTTTTATCAGATTTTATAGTTTCAGTCTGTTCTATTATAGCTTTTATAATGAGTTCTTGCCTCTTCTATCTCTCTCGCGTGTCTCTTCAACTTGCATACTTTTAACGGTTTCAGATTCCTTAATCAACTTGTCTTGCAGTTTATCCAGTCACTTTGCCTCCTTAACTGTTAAAGGCGTCTTATCGGGTTATGGCAAAAGTATCATTTCGTTTTTACGTTTTACGGGTAATAAAGGTGGATGTTTTCTAAGAAACCCTTCCCTGTCCTCTGATTGTTGTCTTTGAATTCCCTCACTATCCTCTCGTCCTTGCTCATGCAATTTTTCAATTTTTTATCCGCTTCGGGTGTCATTTTGTCAGGCCACATTTTATCTGCCATTTTCATTTTTTTAACCAACGTATTGACAATATCCCTATTGTCACTATTTTTCCTCTTTGTCATATCTATATCGATTTTAAAGTTTTTAGTTTTAAATATTTAAAAATGTGAAAAAATAAATTTTTATAAAAAACAAAATTGTTAGTTAAACGTTTATTTTAAAAATATTACGAATTTTATTTCGATTATTGTAAAACGTAACATACACGGCAATTATTCAAAATCATTGGTTTTTAATATGTCTTTCAACTTGAACATGTATTTACCGCAGTGTGGATTTTTAGTCGTATTTATAGCTAAAAACCCATGAGGTTCGCTCTAGCATGTTTACACATCTTTTCAAATTCGTCAAACGTCATATCGGAACCCACGAAATCATCATAAATCTGCTTCGTATAGTGTTTATTCTGTTTGAAGAAGCATCATAAATTCACATTATTACGTATTACTTGAATGTCCACTTTACCGTAGCTCTGACTCAGGTAGACGCACGATAGTTTCTTATGTCTTCCTCTGATGAAGTAGTTTTTTATAACATTCTGTTTCTCCATCAAACAGTCGTCGAAAACCACGAGAGAGGTTTTCTTACACTCTTCCAAAGGTGTTAATTCCTCACAAATGTTGAAAAGGTACGCAAAAGATTTATTAAACTTTCTGTCAACATCGGTGAAATATTTTCACAATTCCACGTACGCCGGATGCTCGATCGATTTATTAAATACATAGAGGTTTTGATTTAAAATTCCATTTTTATTCTAAATTAAATTCAGCAGTAAATTCGTCTTGCCGCTTCCTGAAGACCCCACCATCAAACAGCGTAAAAGTTGGGGTAACAGTTTATTCTCAAACTTTTCCTGGTGATAGGAAATAATATTCATGACTATATAGAGTAATGAGCTTTCATAGGTTAAGCTTTTAATATAAAAAAATTCAATTTGATTAATTAAAAATAAAAGTGTATGAAAACTTATGAGATTTTATTCATACTCTTCCATTACTTCTTTCACTAAACTTAAAAAGTCGTATGATGTTTCAACGCTGTTATAATACGTGACATATTTTATACCACGATATTTCATAACTACTTTTACACAATTCAAAATGTTTACGCTATTCGGCACATTAAATCTAATGGAACAAATCATATACCCTTTATCCACTGTCTTAGCTAAAGCTTGATTAAAAGTTATTTCTTCGGTTCTTATACATTTATATACATTATCTTTCTTGAGTACGCAAAATACATGTTTGAGGTAAATAATTTCCGGTATTACAGCTACTCTTGATTTCATATTATTATATTCATTTTCCAAGCACTTGATCGATTCCATGAGTGTTATGTTTTCACCTTTGACTTAATATTCACCGTGCTTACGAATAGAGGATAATACATCCTCAAATACCCAGTTTTGGAATTTTTCAGCAATGGGCATTTTGGATTTTATAATTAGTAAATAAATACCTTGTTCATTGCTGTAAACTGTGTTCAATTGATAGTTCAAATAGGTGTGTTTTACGATATTTATCTTTTGCATGAGTTTGGACTGCATCCTTTGTGTGAGCGTAACCTAAGCAACATCTTTTGCCTTAAACCATGGGTTATTGTTTTCTATCATATAAAACGAGATCTCTTGATTATGAAAAACTAATTTACTTCCAACGTTAACCATATTATCTGCAAGGTCAGTGCTATCATCATCATTCATGTTAATCATAAACTCATTATTAACAACGACCATATTGCAATATTATTTAGATAGAAATATTAGCATCTCGAGAGCAAGATTTGCATTTAAGCGAGAAGATATTAATACAACTAAAAATACAACCATATAACATAATTGCTTTATTTATTTACCACAACAGCTCTCTCTCTCGTTCCATTACCTTTTTTACATCGCCAATAAAATCAAAATCACCATAAACTGTTATCCAAGTATTCTTGCGATTGTAATCATATTCAACACCATCTTCGTCCATTATTTTTTAAATCTTTTCCATCACACTCCCGTTAAACTTCACGTATTCAACTTGATAACAATCACCAAAATTCACTTCAATCGCTTTTTGTTCTAAATATCGCTTTTGAGTATTAATACATTTATATACATTTTACACTCATGTCACCAATTTTCTTCATTATCCTTGCTTTCAAGAACACACAACACCTGTTGGATTTTGTTATTATTTTTCAATCTTCTGAACAGTTTATTTTATTTTTCCAATTGTTCAACACCATATTGAAATTTCCTTAGAACGGGTAAAATTTCTTCAAACATCCAACTTTTGAATTCGTTCTTTTTATTTTTACATGCTCCAAGCAAAGAAAAAACACCGGAATCGTTGATGTAAAGTGTGTTGGGATGTATATATTTTAAAGGTGTTTGTGTATTGTATTTTTCAAATCGAAATATGTAGTTATATATTGTTCACTAACATGATCGTAAATGCATTTTCTCGGTCTTGCGTATCCTAATATATTTCCAGTATTGTTTCCTTCAAACAAAGGTTTTTTATCACTGTCAAATATAATTGAAATATCATGGTTATTAAAAGTGAACTTGTTATTTTCAATATCAATACATTTGTTCATTTTACTTATATATGAAAATGTATATTGCTGCAACAGGTTTTTGATCTAATCAATATTAAAAAATATATTTAATACTCATCCTAACATGGAACGCTTGCAAATAATAATACTAGTCCTAATATGGGACGCCTCAGTAATTATTATCCTAGTCCTGATATGGGACCCTGAATAACTATTATACTAGTCCTGATATGGGACGCTTCAATAATTATCATACTAGTCCTGTTATGGAGCGCTTCAATAACTATTATACTAGTCCTGATATGGGACGCTTGTAAATAATAATACTAGTCTCCTAATATGGGACGCTCTTGATGTATCTTTAAAAATCAGTCTTGTGCAATTCATTTTCATAAAACTTGCCAATTATATCTTCACCGTTTTCATCCGCGATTTTATATGTAACAGGTCTAGTGTTTAATACCTGTTTAATTTTTTAAATCTCCGAAGCCCATACTTATTTACTTTATGTACTTATTTCTAAACACGTCTTTTTTTGCTGCAATGCGAAATCTGTCTCCAATTTCAAACTTTGCCTTTGCACAAGGAATTTTATTTTCGCGCTCATTATACATTTCCAATAAATCCGCCTCGTTTTTTTTGTTGACATCAGTGGGTCTCATTTTTTATAGTGTTATGATAATCGTGCCTGTTGTACTCGTCTGTGAGTTCTTGATATCGTACCACTTGTGTGAGTTTTGAACTTGGAATTTCACCTTCAATTTCTCATTCAGCGTTCTATGGTATATTTCAATTATGGCGGATTTTTCCTCGCTCTTAGTGTGGTATAGTTTTATGTTGTGTTTCTTTAGCAAGTCGTTAAACGGTTTATTTTTAAACTCTGTACCCTTATCAGTGTGTAATAACTTGGGTGTAGTATGACCGTCCTTATTTGCCCCTTTAATTATTTTGTCAAAAGCGGCTGTCGCAACATCACCGTCCTTTTTCAACATTGGTTTGGACCAAACGAATTTGCTGAATGTGTCAATAACATTTAAAATGTATCTGTACCCTTTGTTTTCTGACTTTGACTATACCGGAAATGTGGGCGGGTTGTGGCTTAATCATTCAGATGTTGATTTTATAGTGAAAAGAGGTGATCGGATCTCACAATTAATATTAACAGTTTATAGTAACAGTGTATTGATTGCTGGTGAAAACGATACTCGGCAGACTTAACAAGGAAACCAAGAGTTCGGTTCGACAGGTGTTAGATGCAAAACACCATCGTCAAACATGATTATCACGTTGGAAGGCCTCATCGGTGCAGGTAAAACTACGTTTGCCCGGGCCCTATATGAGGAATTCAAAAATCTTGGACTGAAGACGGAGCACATAAAAGAGCCGGTCGGGGCTTGGGTCGATTTCCACGGTACCGATTTGTTAAGTTTGATGTATCGAGAGGTGGGCTTTCACCTTTCAAGTTAACGTGCTGATGTATATGACTGAATGCGACAGGCGAGAAGTAGATTATTCAAAGAAAGGTTATATTGTGATCAAGGAACGTTCTTTATTCAGTGTGCGTCATATATTCAACGAACAGATGAAAGCGTTTATGACATCGGCCGAGTTTCATATTCTAAGTGACCTGAGCGACACGATCACAGACCGCCGTGAGACAGCGGTCGCCGGGGGTACCTTAAATGATGTCACCGTGTAATTGCAAACGGATCCAGAAACCTGTTATAGTCGCAAGTTGAAGAGAAGGCGTCCCAAATAAATCGGTAAAACTAACCGCGTGGATGAGACGTACTTAAAGCGGATAAATAACATTCACGAGGTGATTGTATCCAAGCCCATAGGTAAAGTGATAGTCGCTGACAGGACCCGATTCGACGCACAAGATCCTAAGTCGGTCAGAATATCCGGAAGCGGTGATATGGTGTTTGAAGCTCAAATGGAAATAGGCGGATGTTAACCAGTCATAATGTACTTTAGAAACGAATGACAGCCTAATACATGAGTGGACACCTGAGGGAGACCTTATCATTCTTGAAAATGAATTAAATTATATATTAAAATTTTTATGTTATAAATGAATTAAATTTTATGTTGAAGTATTTAAAACTTAAATTTTTTATTTTTTCGTTGTATTTGACGTGTATAAACAGTGTAATGCAAGTATTAGAAGCGTCGCAACGGCACTAAACGCAGTCAACCCACGTGTAGGGATTTTGGAAATAACCTTTATTTGTGACTTTGGTTTTTCCAGAATTTGCCGAAAACGCTTGATTTTTTCGCTATGAATTGGATTTTGACCTCTCAAATGGGCTTGAACGTTGCCTATTTGACGTTGGGCCTAGGTTAGGTTAGGTTAAGTTAGGTTGGGTCACATTAACATTTAATCCTCGAAATTCGCACCCCTCGCACCCCTCATGGGCTGAAAACCCCCTTACTATACTACTATCATTTAGAATTAGTAGTAGCAGTATTACATATTTAATGTTTGTACATCTTCCCTATATGAAATAACCACAATTATGGCACTAAAGCCAATAATCTTTCAGTACTAGAAGTGCATTTCAAATCGATCTTAGATGGAATAACCATGAATTGCAATAATCTTTCATTATTAGTCCACTTCCTCATTTTTAATTTTTACATTTGGTTTGTTATATATCACTTTAACACGAATTATCTATATGAATCACATTGAAACCAATATCCTTTCAGTTTTGTACTGAACAACATTGCCAACAGTAGTTATGATTCTCCTTCCAGCGTTCCCGTGTATCCACTGTTATAAAACATATTCGAGGAAGGACGCATTGGCACGGCACATACGGTTCGCTTGCCGAGTGCATGTGGAGCCGGTGGTCCCAGTGGATCCAGCAGTTGCCGGACCCAGAAGACTGCAGAAGCCGCCACCTGCGTCTTCATCATCATCATCAACCGACACAGACAACTGTGACGATGAATCCTATCTACCGACGCTCCCTGGAGACAGGGCTCCTGCTGGCTTTTGAGAATCCCAGACAGGGTTTCGTGGACTAATGAAAACTTACAGTCTGATTGAACCCACGGATCAAGTCGTCTCTTTACAGGAATTCCTTAATACAGTGCGGGCGCAGGTTATCACACTAATGCGACATATATTCGAACATGTGAATTCCATCAAGATACAACTGTGGTTAGATTGCGAATTCACGAACATACATGGCGAAACTTGCATGCGAAACTTCAAGACAAAAAGCATTGCACTTTTCTAAATATCAGATATGGAGGAAATATGTCAACAACTCTTCCAAAAAATAATTCTTGAAAAGGAGATGTGGGAAATGAAGGGTTCGGGATGGAGCTTTGTTAGGATTTTAAATATGGGAGTAAGAGTGGATTCGTTCAACCCTCTCCGAACGATACGATAGTGCAGATATGATATACATGTTTATGTAAATATGTAAAGCAAGTCTTGAAGAATGAAGAATTTGTAAATACCTTTGTAAATGCTGATATTTTTTGTAGTCAATACTTATAGCCACGTTCAGAACATAACCACTGTGTTAATTATTACACACAAATCCAACCTCCTTTGGTTGTATGTTTATGATTTAAGTGTACTAAACTAGTTTAGAATGTCAGTAATGATAGGGAAAAAATCCAGATTCTTATTAAACAGATTTGTTCGTCAAAGAGCTGCACAAATTCCATCATCTTCATGTCGTAGTGAGTGCGACAGTACAGGTGTACAAGACAGTATTGACCACAGACCAGAGTGTTGTCACTTTGAAGGCAAAGCTTGTTGAACAAGTAGCGACGAGTGTAGCGTCTCAGGAATCCTCGGTAGAACTGCAGATAAGGATATTGGCAATAATTGACAAAGAATTCCTTTTTTCCCCAGTTCAATGGGAAGTTCAATCTAGACCTCTCTTTGAATTATCAATCTCATACAGTATAAATAAATGTACCTGGTTTTGGTCACACCATATTTCATATGGAATTCATTCTACTGCATTGATACCGATAGTGGCAACGGTAATACTACTAGTAGTAGTGGTCATCGACACATCGATCACCATTCTTGATTCAGTCAAAATTTTCATTATGGTGTACGTAACAACTTGTACTAACAGCGATTAAAATAAACTGAACAAGACGTATGTGTTGTGATACGTCTTGTGACGACAGATGTACATTAGATGTATTTTCTCATTCAACGTCAATTCCAATTTTATGCGTTATCTCATTTCATCTGTTGTAATTTGAGTCCACAATAACTGTTGTAAATCCTCACGGGGATCGTAATTGTAATGAGTATTTGGTTTTACATCCAACTTAATGTTTTTTATTTTTTATTTCTTCATGATGCCGACGTTTCATATGAAATTCGTTCCTTCTGGCACTAACTTGACTGCGAACCTTTCTCGAATTTTAATTCGTTTAAAACGCAACTTGTTCAGTGACGAATCGAACACTCCTCTTATGTCCACAATGTGCAATATAGCGTACATTATGGTTGGTACTAACAGCTCTTGAAGACAACTGCGCACCTCTCAGTGTGCGGACATTGTTTGGTTATAAAATGTCTCTATTCATACCATATGTATTTAATGACCAGATGATTGCTTTTCTGTTTGACAGTAGTATCAAGCCTTGGTTCAAAGGTAAAGAGGTTACTCAAACCTTGGGCTACGTTAATCCTAAAGATGCAATCAGAGATCATGTTAGAGAAAAATATTTCATAACTATACCAGAAGTATGGGGTAGCGAAAGTCTCCCCCTAAACCATAATGAAAGACTTACATTCTTTTTTAACGAGCCTGGATTATATTCATTCGTAAGTGAAATGTGTATTTAGTTTTGCATTAAACTTAACGAATTTTTGGTTTTCTTCATAATGCTAATGTTTCATGGAATTCGCTTGGTGTACATGATGATTAGTACTACTAGATCTTGAAGTAAACTGCACACCTCACAGTGTGTGGACGTTATTTGGTTTTGAAATGTCTAACTCAACAGGTTAGATGTATCATTTTCTCATTCAACTCGAATTACAATTGTATGCGTAATCTCAGTTCATCTGTTGTAATTTGAGTCCACGTTAACTGTTGTCCATCCTCATGCGGTTCGTAAGTGTAATAAGTATTTAGTTTTGCATTCAACTTAACGGACTTTTTCTTTATGTTTTCTTCATGATGCCAACGTTTCATATGGAGCTCATTCCTTCTAGCACTAACTTGACTGTGAGCATTTCTCGTATGTTAATTAATTTAAAACTAACTTGTTCAATGACGCATCGATCACTCTTCTTGTTAATCCACAATGCACATTATGTCCAGCATGGGGCGCACGGGGCGCGGCGCTTTTGGGGGGGGGGCGGCGCTAGGCGCTCATGACGTGTCGCGTGGTGCGGAGTGGGGCGGAGTCCGTTGCGCAAAATAAAGTATTTGTAAATTTGTTGTACACATTACTAATACTAATATTATAAGTTGCAGAAAGGCGTTATTGGGAAGAAAGTTGTGTATTCACCATGGCCTTCATTATACGAGTACTTAAACAATACATTTACATGCCAGATAACACAACTTCCGCTCCCCTCTATTCCAAATCAAGAAGTTTTTTTTACCTATATCGTTTTGTGACAACTTCAGGTTATTCTTATTGGTATAGAGAGTGTGAATAAAACGCGCAATACGAATCAAGAAAATTGCAATGTTAAAATATCAATTTACACGTTTTAACTAATTGTTTTAATTCGCCCTCGTCGATTATTTTAAACTACTTCCTAGATGAGAAAAGATATGGTTTGAGGATTGGAGAGTATTGAAACGGGATTTCACCTTTAATTGAAGTTACAATGAATTGAGTTTAATATTGCTATTATATATAACAAGGGGAAAACATGATGTGCCCTCCTCAGATTTTGGCGTCCCCTTCGATCGTT
Source organism: Allygus modestus (assembly GCA_963675035.1). NCBI lineage: Eukaryota > Metazoa > Arthropoda > Insecta > Hemiptera > Cicadellidae > Allygus > Allygus modestus. The sequence continues at coordinate 117,294,542 of OY776113.1, forward strand.
ACTGTTAAGCCTTTAGTTTATTTTGAAAATATAGTTTATCAAAAATAAGTTACGGCAATATAGGAAATCAGAATTTTGTATTAACGAAAAAAAACATGTTTACACCCAACTTGAGTTTTTAGAGTCACTGGTATTAAACTAAAGTGATCCAAACACTCATAGATGGCAAGATTCAATATTATCAGAGAATCAAAACAAATTAAAAAATTAAGCTCTATAGATACACAAAACCTTAAAGACTAAATACTCGAAGATAGAGTCTGTATAACTGAAAAACGTGTGATACATTAAAAACAATAATTATATTCAGAAAACGTTAGTTTTGTCAAAAACAAAAATGATTCTAACAAAAAACTTCGCTGTTTTCATCGCAAACTTCAGCCTCACAGATTCCCGAAACCGTAAGAATTTTGGTCGGTTTTGATGACTGTTTTGGTTCCCCCGGACGAAATATTTCCCACCCTCAGAACAGCGGTATACTTTTATCAGTAGCCTATGTAATTTCCCCTTCCTACTCCGTTTTGAGATTTGTTTTCATTATTGTTTTTCTTAAAGAAACACATCATTGTTTTTTATACGCAGTGTATTGTGATACGTCGACTAAAAGTGTGTGAATTTGTTGTTTTTAAATATTTAGATTTTTTTAATTATTTGAGGTTTTGAGTGGTGTGTTTTTTAATTTCAAAAATGTTAGTGGTGCGGAACATAAGCGTAATTTCTGTATTTTGATTGGAGGGGCAGACATGGTTGTGATCGTGATTATTGTGACTTTTCATATACAGTATTACAATCATATGTTCTCAAAGTTTTTGGCGGGCAACTTTCACCCCCGAATTATGCCTATGGCGCGGAATACCGGAAACGGGAACATCTCTAGGACTATAATATATGAAATCAAAATTTTGAACTGCACAATTCTCTGAGCTGAATGTGTTCCATAGCTTGTCATTTTAGATAATCAGTTTCTTGGAACCAGAAACAACGCAAACGCAACAAGCGAGGGAGCGAGGCGCGCACGTGTCATTCTTATCTCGGAGCTATGTGGGGAAGATTTTGGATGATGGGGAGTGGTCGGGGGCCGCCAGCGCCGTCCTTAGCCCTCGTCCACCCCCCAAACCCCACCACCCCGCCCGAAATTCTACCGTACATACCTATCGGTCATAAAGTGTTGCCTCTGCACTACTGTATTATACATTAAGTTAGGAACAAAATACTCTACCCTTAGGCTCGGCTCATACGGACGATTTTCACCGGTTCGCTGCGATCTCGTGCGAGCGCAATGAAGCAGCCAGGAAACAAATGGTGTGATTTCAGGGAGTTCACAGCGAGATGACCGCGAGTCGCCGGAGCTCGCCAGGGCTGCTACGTCACCACGATCTCGCAGCGAGATGAAGCAGTACTTTAGTAGAGAAATTCGGAGTTCACACGCCTTTACCTTTTTCCAAGGCCGTAGCCAATGGGGGGGGGTCAGGGGGTCGAAACCCCCCCGAAATTTTGAGATAAATAATAAAAAACAGACCAACAAAAAATGTGTAGAATTTTAACATAACAAATTGTTTGAAAATTTAATGATGACAAGGAATAAACTTAAAAACAAAGGAAATATAAATTTACTTATTTTTTTAATTAATTTTGTTCGTTCAAGTCATAATGAAAGTCGTAGTTAATCAGCTGTGCGGACGCCACGTCGCGTCGTAAGGATCGCGAGGGAGTGTGAACGAATGAGCGGGAATTTGACATAACATGTCAATTCACTCATCAGGACGTATTCGGCTGATCGTGTGTGCACTTTGCAGTTTACAGTTTTTCATAGTGACAGTTAGTCTTCCTAAAGCTTTGAGTCGTCTGTTTAATTGACTTATACGACGATATAAATGCTCAGTAAGGTAAGTAAAACCAAACAAAACAGTGAAAATCTATTTTTATTTCAACTATGCATGCTCCTGCATCAAGGGCCCTCGCCCTAACCTTTATTTGACTAGGCAAGGCAAGCCAAATTATTTCTTATTTTAAATATATTCCCGATGGCAACATACTCGCTGTGGTCCACGAGCAAGCATCCTTGTGGTTCCCTTAGTTTTGGCCTTGCGGAAAATAATAATTGTTCGATTTTCCTACTGTATATTATTGGCTTTAGTGATCACATTCAAAACATTGTTGAACGCTTTAAAAACATGAGGGAAAACATTGAAAACCAATAGTAGAGAGAAACTAGCGGGGAGAAGCCACTTTCGGCGCTTTTTTCCCATGTTATTCTTATGGGGAGCCGTTTTTGCGCCGACACCAGCTCCCGCCTTACACAAGTTTCCTGTACTAGTACCCTTGCCACATTTTCCCCATCCTCTATATTTAAAAATTAACTTTGGATTTGTCTGAAATTTATCTAATGCATTAATAAATCCCAAATTAACTATAACAGTCGAATTAAAACTGCCAACTTACTAAATTTTTGCACCCTAATTTCCTTTTTAACCCTTGCCATACTTTTCCCAATTTTAAAATTTGCATTCATTTTAATACATCCTTTGCAGAAATCCACGAGTTCTGGCTACTTGGGAACCCGAGCCATATGACATATAATAAATCACCCTTCCTCCTAATTACCTTCTCTACCAAATACATGTCTTTATATTTAGTCTTTAACAATTCTTCTGTATAAAATCCTCCTTTGATTATATTGCCATTATCATCTTTCAAAATATAAGTCACAGGCTTTGTTTTCTTAACTTCTGCTATTGTAAAAAGCTCTCCCGTCCAGTTAGGAGTATATCCTTTACTAAATACATGTTTATATTTAGATATCCTTACACTATCCCCCACCTTATATCTTGGCTTTTTAACTTGTACTTTAGATGCTAACCTTTCATGTACATCTTTAGAGTTCTTAGCACTTACTTGGTTAGGCTTCATCCCTATGGATCTATGTACTTTATTATTATATATCCTTATTAACTTTGGAAGTAAATCCAACCACTTGTAACTCCCTTGTGCACTAAACTCTCTATACAACCAATTCTTTAAAGTTCTCTGGAACCTTTCCACAATAGCCGCCTTAGTTGTAGAGTAAGTTTGGTAGTGATTAATATTTCGAATTTGCATTAGTTTGGTAAAATGTTCATTAAAAAATTCTTTTCCGTTATCAGATTGAATATTTTCAACTCCCTTTGGGAGAATAGTTTTTATAGCTTCTGTGACTACTAATCCAGTTTTATTCTTTAGTGGAGCAGCATAAGCTTTTTTAGAAAATGTGTCTATTAAAGTTAAAATATATTTATTCCCAGAATTCTCTCTAGCATAATTCCGCATATCTATTAAATCGATTTGAACAGTTTCGTTTATACCCAACACCTTAAAAGACCTTCTAACAAAGTTCTTTCTCGCGGGCTTATGCAATTCGTAAGCAATTTTTTCCATTTTTTATTCTTTATTTTTAATGTTAACGGATCTGCCAGTCTCTGTCGTTTAAAAAACACCTCCATTGCTACCAATTAACATACCATCACTCATTCTTTGATATACTTAGTTTTTTGGCAAATATGCCTCTCCATCTAAAGTCTTAAATCCGCTTAAAGATGTAGGGTCTGCAACCAACAATTTAGGATTGTACATCATCAAATCGATTTGATTATTGTCTTGCATAAATTTATTAGTTTTATTGTTAAACCTTAAAGCATGTGATTTTAAACAAATATCAAATTTAATATTGTCTTGTCTAAAAGTTTTAATATTATCGTCATACCTCAAAACCTGTGACATTAAACAAATATCACTCCTATCTTTGCCTTCAGGTACATTCTTTATTAATTTGTCCTCTGCATCCCACATATCTCTATCTAATGTTAATACATTATAATATTTATCCCCCTGTTTTATTATGCTTTTCTCACCTTTTGTTAATATTTGCTTAACAACAGCCACATCATTTGGCAATGTTCCAGGTAAAATGTTTGTTAATTGCTTATTTTTACCATCAAATTTAAGACCGTCTAAAGTCACAGTCTGATGTTTTGTAACACAATCGTTCTCATCAACAGCGGGTTTAACACGAACTAGCCTTTTATTATTAAAATCCCAAAAGTTTAGATCCATTTTTGGTACTTGAGAGACGTTTACAACATCATCGCTTTCTTTACCAGCCAACAAATTACTTATTTTTCGCTTTTTGGCATTCCAAATACCATTCTCCGATTCCAAAAATTCATAATTATTTTTGTCTTGTACAAAGACACCATCTTTTCTTATTAAAGTTTGCTCTAATGTGGGTACATCGGTTGAGCTTTCACCTCGTTTAACATTAGTAATTTTGCGTTTATTAGCGTTCCAATTATTACTCTTGGATTCTAAAAACTTATATTTAGTATTACCTTGTACAAAATCATCACCTTTTCTGGTTAACGTCTGCCCCAAAGTCGATACATCATCAGTAAACTCCCCACCTTTAACACTACTAATTTTATAATTTAAAGCATTCCAACCATCATCTTTTAGATTTAAAGTAGTTTCTTTAAAACTTCTAGCTTCTGGTTTACTATACGGGTTATATACGCGATAAAATTTATCTATCATCTTTTTATTTAATAAACAATTCCACTTTCCCTCAATTCTTCTATGATAGAATCTATCTCATTATCCACTCCAGAATTTCCCGCCAATCGGCTTAACCAAAGCAGTCTTAACCTATCTACAAGCTCATTAGGATCGTCCCAATAAACATAGTCTATTTTATTACCAGTTACCTGCCTTAAACCTTCACCAACAGTCTTAAACAGGGGTTTAATTATATTAAGATATTTAGTGTGTTTATTACTTGACATCGCCGCACCTGGTTTATAACCCTTTAAATGTGCATTTGTAGCTTCCAAAATCTCTTTATAATTTTGCAAATCAGCCCGACTATAGTTTACGGGTTCTTTTAAAGTTAACAATTCCCACAATCCCTTTGTCCCTTTATAAATTGTTTCTCCAACTGTAACATCATCATTGGCAATTTGAACTTCCTGATTCCCAATAAAAAATTTATTTCCTTCTCGCCTAATACCATATGTGGTGTCTGTCATACTACTTCTACTAAGGTAATTTCCTAAATAGTCTGATGCTAAAAGACCAAAATCTAATTTGTGCGGTGTTATCTGTGTTATTCTTGGTATTCTAGACGGGGTCTTTTCTAAAATCATTGGGAGAACTGGCCTCTCTGTTTTTGTGGCTAAATTTTTTAATTCTTGCAAAGGCTCTATTAACGGTTGGAATGTTTGGAACCTCTCTTCAGCCTCTAGAAATTTACCACGTTTTAACGCCCTATATTTTTCTCTTATTTGTTTTGCAGACTCTACCAATTCTTGTTGAATATTTGTTTTCATTTTATTTACATTTTATTTATCTCATTTGTCAAAGGATTATACTCAAACACTTTATCGTGTATTATTAGACAATATGCAGATGTGTTTGAAGGGACATTTTCTGCAGTTTCAATTTCTAATTTAATATCTACGACCCCCTCTTTTACTGATTCATTCTGCCTAGAACAATCTATTACAATTAGAGGATATTTCTTTATAAAGTCAGCTCTGTTAAACATAGGATCGGGGACGGTGTTGTAGTAACTCTCCCTAAACCTCACAAACATCTCATAAGCTTTAGAGGCATCTCCATTTTCAAAGTCGAGATTTAAATCACTATAAGGATAATATTCAGAGTTTAAAAACACTTTGAGATTTTTCAATTTACAGTGATCAAATTCATCAGTTCTTTTTCGTGCACTGTTGTCCCTACCAGTTTGGAAACCAAATATAATATACCTGGGCTTCTCCAAACTCGAAGACGTCTTAACTGACCATGTATGTCTCTTGGTTTCGGGGTATGATGGGAGTTCGTGTAGCTCCAAACTTCTAAATGCAATTTGCAAATTTTTATTTTGCAATAACATCTTTTGTAATTGAAGCTTCTCCCTATTTTGTAATATACAATTTAAGTCGTTTTTGGATCTTGTCAACACCAATTCTTGTTTAACATTTACTAAAACCTTATTAAAATCCTCAAACACACCCATTAACAGCTCTAACGGGACACAAGTACTAAACTTGCCGCTTTTATGGAACTCCTTTAAATTTTCATCAGAATCAAATGCTACATTTGACAATTTAGTTGTTTTATTGTAAGAGCACAATATTTTCATAAGACTGGAAATTCCCGGATTTCTTAGAATATCTATTTCTTTACCAGCAACTTCGTATCTAATTTCGTCAAATAAGAATGCAAATGCATTATTTATAAAATGTCCTTTATCATGATTCTCTATTTCTCCTTTAATATACAGATAACTCCTACATGGGAGTGTTAGTAAATCTTGATTATTTATGCATATTCGAATTTCATCGGAATTATTTATTGCTAAAGTGTTGTGTGGAACATAGGAGTGATTTGTAATTTTAACCACGCTATCGTCGTATTGGAATTTTCCTGTAACGTCTAGAAAATCTTCCATTTTTATTAATAGAAAATTTTAACTTCAACCCAATTGATCGCAGAAACCTGGCATTTTGCACACTCAGTCCGTTCTTGTAAATTCTCATATCTTTTTTATATGACAAGTAATTGTAGTTTCTTCTTTATTAAAGTCAATTGGCTTGTCGTGTTGATCTGCAAATGTAATGCTAACAACATCTAAACTTCTCTTATTTACAGGGAAGTATATAATATTTCTGGGGACCTCAATAACTTTGTAGCCGGGAGGAGCTTCTGGGTAAAAACTGTGTATGGTGTGTGATTTGTCACCATTTAAATAAGACCCATTCGCAATATTACATTTTACTCTAATCACATTTACATTATTTATGTTGATTTTATTTACGGATTTAAACGCAATATCTGGAGTAGAAAATCCTTTAAATCCCAATAATTCAGACCCTAAACACGGTTTTGTAAAATCAAACACATGGCTAGAATGCAATGTGGCTTTCATAGTTTTATTATCGGCTATAAGTACAAAATCTGGGAGTTGCTTTTGAATTTCCTTCGCAAGCTCAAACACTTCGTATGTACCTTCAGCAATTTCAATTACATTTGGAGTTTTGTGATCGTAATAATACACATCCTCACCCTCGTCTATAGTTAATTTTGTCTTTAAGTTTATTTAATTTTGGAACTAGGCCTTTGTAAAATATAAGTTTGACTTTTGTATTTATTAATGCTACTTTATTTTGTATAATAACTTCAACTTTACCATCTAATGCCCGGTTTAATTCGTCAATTGTGACCTCCCCTTTTGGGGTTGTAATTTTGTGCATTTTGTAATATGTCAAAGTATTTAGAGGTTTTTTAACATTAAATATAGAATTATAACTTTGAAAATCTACCAGTCCAATTACATAATCACCATTTAATTCTATAGGAGGAAAGAACACCGACTTCAACTCTGGCTCTGTGCCCGTAAATGTTATAGTAAATGAATCCATTTTTATAAACTAAAATTTTTCAGAAATGATAAACATAAAATTCCACAAATGGAACTGTTTAAATCTTGTATTTGATCAGTTGTATAGTAAATTTTAGATGGTACAAAATATTCAATTACCTCTTTTGGAGGCTGTATTCTGAATGGGTCAAAATATATTACAATATCTTTATTTTTACGATATGCTGTCCAATGTGTGCCCCTGTCACTGTCTAAATTAATAATTCCACATTCTCTTACTTTTGGTCTCTGTTTTCTTAGCTCGTTTTTTAGGTACACTCCTCGAAAGTGAGGCACGTCTCTTGCGGCCTCTAACAGCTGAAAGTTGTCCATCTTTTTTATTAAATTTTAATCCCATTCCCATTTTTGCCTTGGCCTTCATCAAATTTGTCACTGCATAAGCTGCTGCTTTTTCGGCCAGACTGGCGTCCTTTGCCGAAACCCTAGTCCAAGCCTGGTCCGCTAATCTCATATCTGCCTTGTTCCGGGCAGCTGTATCAGGATTATTCATGTAGAATATGTCGTGCTCTTTACAATAAGAGTCTAGCTTATTTTTTGGAGGTACATTTCTGGCTAAATTTTCACGTATCTTAGTTCCAGGACCACAATATGTATACGACGGGATGTGGAGGGGGAAAGGAAGGTTGTTTATAAGGGTATTTAACAAGCCACGGCCTCTATATGGCTTTAAGAATAATCCCTTACCTTGGACCTTTTTACACTTTCTCTTTGCCATTTTTATTATATAAAAAATGTCATTTATTCAACAAAAGAACAAATTTAAAATAGCACATAAAGAAAATACACCAAAGAAGTTGGGTCTATTTCCTAATAATATTCGCTGTCTTATAATAGGGCCTAGCGGTTCGGGGAAGACTGTTGTAATTTATAACTTAATTGTAAAAAAGCAAGGATTAAAGTTTACAAATTTATATATAATATCCAAATCTTTAGAACAAGAAAAATATAAAAAAATAATTGAAATATTCCGTCTGTGTGATGAAGTTAAATTACATACATATTCAAACTGTGAAATCACACCAAATGATGTAGAATCACACTCAATAGTTGTATTTGACGACATAAATAGTCCAAATATCACACAATTTTTCTCAATGGGCAGACACAAAAATATTAACAGTTTTTACTTGTGTCAATCTTACAGTAAAGTAAACAAACATTTACGTGACAATGTTAATTTTCTAATATTATTTAAACAAGACGATTTAAATTTAAAACATGTGTATAACAATCATGTGGGGAATGATTTTTCATTTAACCAATTTAGAAATCTCTGCCATCAATGCTGGGACAGGTCTAAATATGGCTTTTTTGTAATAGACAAGGAAAGGCCAAAGAATAATGGGAAATATAGATTTATGTTTGACCAATTTTATAATGACCGAGGGCAAGAGTGTTAATGCCATCCAGAATAAACCTCTTGTCGTCATCAAAAGAGAGTACCTTTTTGTTCATCGTTAATGTTTGAAGATGGTGGTTTGTGGATTTAATTCTTGTAACATTCTCATAGTAATCTTCCCCGGTTGCAAGACAGTTTAAGTAATGTTGGTGTCTTAAGAGATGTTTAACTGTAGCATTGTCAGCCCCCTTTGCCTTTTTAACCTCTAGCTCATTTTGCTTTTCTTTTTCGTATAACCATTGTAAAGGAATGAAAGAGTATAATTTTGGCCTTAAACCACAATATTCATACATAATTTGACCATTTAATTCGTCTTTAAACTTGCCCGTAACTTTTTTATTTTTATCAGAGTATAAGAAATGGTCTTTACTATATGCAGAGGTGTCGAAACAGTCCAAGTCACATTGTATTTCCTTGTAAAAGTCCTCTGTTACTATAGAATAAAGAAGGCTGTCTGTGTCTGTCATTAAGAACTTTTTATTCTTAAATTTTGACATATAATTATAGTGGAAATCATACATTATTACTTTACTGATATCCAAAATGGTCATTCCTTAATATATTGGTTTATCAAAATTTACAATTAATTTATTTAAATGTACAGCATGCAAATTGTTATCGAACATTTTGCTACAGTCAAACCTTGGCTTTGTAACGTACTTTGTTAACTTAGACTCGTCTACAAGATGTATATCACGAAACTTACGTTGGTTCATAATTGTTCGACCAAAGAGACTGTTATTTAACAGTTTGTAAAAGTCTTTTTCAAAATCATGTTTAGCTTTTTGTCGCTTTTCAATATTAAAATTAATATAGGGTGCAAGCCATTTCGACTGTCTAAATTTTAAAATTCTGTGGTATTTTGTAACTACCAAACCCAGTTCTTCGTATTTTTTTAGTGCTTTATAATGCAAAATATATTTAGTTTTGTCATTTAAATTTGGTATTAATTTTCCATTCATTTTTTCTGGTGCGAGCGGGTAGTCATTATGCAAATCGTGTAAACTTTTATCGTATTTTAAATCAACTTCCAAAATAAATCCAAAGTTTTCATTTTGATTGTATTTATAATCTTTCTCATTTGTCCATCTAAAGCCATCGATGGGCAACGACTCGCACATTGCTGTAGAGTATAGCGAGTTACAGTCTAAGTATACAAGATATGTGCTTTCTTGATTTGGGTCATAATATTCGCCCATGTACTTATTATTGGCTTTAGCATAGCGCGTGGAAATCATACTTACACCGCCTCTAATGGCATGTTCTATAAGTAAATGCATGTCAATGTCACGAAATAATTGTAATTTTATGCCGGTCATTCTAAGACATGCCTCCCATGTTAGTCCAGGCAATGAGTACATATGAACAGGGTCGAGTTTATAATCCTTTAAACATAAGTCCCTAAATGTCTCAAACACATCAGCCAATAACAAAACATCTGTTTTAAGGTATAAATCGTGATATTCTTTTAAATTCTTTATATTAAAATGATTCCATACGTTTTTAGCATGTTCATATTGTGCAGGAGATATACATTCTTTAGTTAGACTACTGTAAAATGCCTCTATGGGTGGGAGAGGCTCTAAAAACTTTTCTGGTCCTGTCATGTATTCGTACGGAAATTCGCCCTTACGTTATAGTAGTGGATTGTCTATAAATCTAAATGTATTTAAATTGGAAGCTAATTTGCTTAAGGGAAGGGACAGAAAGTTGTAGGAATCCAAAAATACTAAATCATCAACAGAGAATGAAATATACTTTTCCATATCTTTGGCTATGCAATTCAATTTGCGATTAAATTTTCCTAAGTTTTGCATTATTAAATGTCCATCATAGTTTTTAAGATTGTGGAAGAATACTGGAATTTTCTTGGTTACTTTATAGTTTAAATTACAAGAGTTATGGGAGGGCCCTCTGAACTCACCTGTTAAGTGACAATGGTCGCGCACTTTATCACACAGTAACGGTTGGCGGCATATGTGGCAGCGTGTAGAGTTTTGAAATAACGTCTCTTGCTCTGGAGTCATTACAAGGGGAACATATACTCCCATCTGACTTTTAATAAAGTCATAAGTTTTAAATAATTTTTCGAAAAACACATCCATTACATTTTCACCACTGTACAACTCTTCGTAAATAATTTTAGAATCTCTCACTACAACATAAGCAAATCCAGAAGCAGTGTGTTTGTTAGAGTTTATAAAGCATTCGAAATCTGCATAAATCACAAAGGGAGCTTTAAGTTGATATTTGTAATTCGTAAATTGTAATGTATCTTTTTTAGACATTTGTACTCTTTGGGCAACAAAGGTTTTACAATATGTTATGTGACGTTCCAATATATCTTTAGTGTAAAAATGTTGCACACAGAACTTGCAAAAATATTTCTTATGGTCATATTTTGTAGAATTAAACATTAACTTATCAAAATCACGAATTAAACAGTAATGTGATTTGCGGCCTTGTTGTAAAAGCAGCAGGTTTGCGTGCGTATTACTATTTAGTTTAGTTATTCTCAATGGATATATTAATTGTCCTTCAATTCCATATACATTAACACTTATATTATTTTGTTTTTCAAATTTATCAATGTCGGATATTTTTACGGGATATTTTATATTTGACATATTTAACTGACCTACGTGGGGTTCGTAGTAAAATACTCGATTTGCATGTTCATTTATACAATTCCTTGGTTTTAAGCTTGCTAAAATACTCCACAAAAAACATTTATTATCACTATTTTTAATATTTAAAATAACGTGTTTTGATTTTATATTTTCTGGTGTGGGGATGTATGACTTGGGAGTTAGGGGTTTATACTTGTAAACATGCAGCTGCCAGTATTTAGTATGGTCATATATCCATCCACTGCCTTCTGATTGAAATTTGTGTAAAGATGTGTCGATTTTTAAAAGTGAATTTTCAATTTGTGTCTTTAATTGCGCTTTCTCAATTGATAAATTAGTTAAACTTCGAAAGTTAGCAATAGTTTCTTTATCAATTAATAATTCACCATTCTTACTAACTGTGTGTTTGATAAATTTCACTCTCCTAATAAGAATCCATTTTATTGGTAAAGGACATGATTGAAGGGTGTTTAATATATCCACGGACTCACCTTGAAACTTAAACACATTATAGGGTCGCTTGTCACATCGTAGGTGGTGGCGTTTCTTGTCACGGGTGATGACTCTCATACACACATTACAAGTATTGTGGTTCTCTAGCATATGCATTTTAAAATTGCAATTGTCAAATATTTGATGACATATTTTACAAATTTTAGGAATAACTTTGTGGATGTTACGATAGTGTCTGATTAAATTACTTCTTTTGGAGCAGGGCACAGAGCAGATTGCACAGGACAACATGTTCGATGTAAATAAATTTTGAGATGACATTACTCTGTTTTTTATAAACAAAAATTACCATTTTTAATGTTAAATTAGACAAAATCATTTAACAATGGTTTTAAATTATATACTTTAACAAGTTTAATTTACGAATATGAGAGTTCAAAAAATTACCATTTTAATTTTAAATTAGACAAAATCATTTAACATTGGTTTTAAATTATATTTACTTTAACAAGTTTAATTTAAAACATGAAGTTATAGGTGTGTGAAACCAACGTCAGTGCAGCTGAACTGTTTGTTTGGACTGGATACGTCTGCACACTGTACAATATAATTTTATAAATAAAACTGCCATTTTGAAACTATCAATCTACATATTCAATTAGAACAGATAATTTAATATTTAAAGTCTAAAATTCAAAACATATTTTACTTTAATATTTAGTTTGATCAAAGTACAAATAATTTTCAAAACACATTTAACTTTGAAGTGTAAGATAATTGTTGCGCCCTAAATTAATATCCTTAAAACATCCTAAGAGATTTGGTGATGGGAGTGACTGTTAGATCACTAGTAATTTTGTATCTCCCAATTCAATAGTTATGTTTTACGATTACAGTTTTGAAATGGAGAATTAAATTAGTAAATGGTGAATTGGAAGTATGATTTACAAATGAGAATTTAAATATGAAAATCTATTTTAAAATTTAATTTGGAAATGCGGCTGTTACATTTGAAATGTGATTTATAAATGGATATTTAAATATGGAAATCTATTTTCAAATTTAATTTGGAAATGGTGAATTGGAAGTATGATTTACAAATGGATATTTAAATATGGAAATCTATTTTAAAATTTAATTTGGAAATGGTGAATTGGAAGTATGATTTATAAATGGATATTTAAATATGGAAATCTATTTTAAAATTTAATTTGGAAATGGTGAATTGGAAGTATGATTTACAAATGAGAATTTAAATATAAAAATCTATTTTAAAATTTAATTTGGAAATGCAGTTGTCACATTCGAAATGTGATTTACAAAATATTAGGAAAGCTATTTCACAATTTTCGGAGTGATTATAAAAAAAAATTATGGATTAACAGTCAGTTGTGATTGTCCTCCGCTGAAGACATCATCTACACTTTAGCTACAACTAACTACCGTCGCTAACACTCCCTCATTATCAGCCAACATAGTCGGAGTCCTAGGTGCGAAGACGTCGGGCCCGGTGGTGTTGGTGAGGTGAGCCGTGACGCCATAGTCCAGTGCCACTGTGTGGTGACGTCATCCGGTGTTGCTCGCCGCCTCGAGGTCGTGTCGCTGTTGAGAGGTCTTGTAGAACAATAGAACTGTGTGCTGTCGGTAGCTTCTTATATACACGTCGAGAGGCTGGATTTTCAATTTAACCAGGAAATTACCTCATAGCTAATTCTGGCCAAGGCTGGTGGCCCACTGACACACATGCGTGACCGACCTTGCCGTGGTCAGTGTGTCAGTGGGCAGCGGTGTGGATCGTTGCGTGTGTAGGCATGCGTGACCAGGACCTTGGCGTCAGTGGGCAGCGGTGTGGATCGTTGCGTGTGTGTTTTAATTAATCAGTAAGTTGGCAGTTTTAATTCGACTGTAATAGTTAATTTGGGATTTATTAATGCATTAGATAAATTTCAGACAAATCCAAAGTTAATTTTTAAATATAGAGGATGGGGAAAATGTGGCAAGGGTACTAGTACAGGAAACTTGTGTAAGGCGGGAGCTGGTGTCGGCGCAAAAACGGCTCCCCATAAGAATAACATGGGAAAAAAGCGCCGAAAGTGGCTTCTCCCCGCTAGTTTCTCTCTACTACCAATCTTCCGTTGTTTTCAACAATGCCAAAGCTTTGCTCAACGACGTTGACGGCGAGATCAAAATGCCACGTTAGACCCCAACTCAGCGAAACCACGTTAACGTCCAAACAACCGATCCCGAAAAGTATTTTAGGATCGCAGTAGCCATTCCTCTTCTTGATGACTTTGTTTGCCAGCTAGAGTCAAGATTTCTGGAACACAAAGACGTATTTGCAGGTCTTAATTCTTTGTTGCCATCTGTCTGTTGTACGATCCAGTCTTTAGACCTTGACAGTTTCAAGATTTACCAAAATAAATTTGACTTGGAGTTGGAAATGTTACCAGCTGAATTCGATTTATGGAAAATCTACTGGGGGAAGAAAAAATAAATTGACCGGCCTACGTGTGCCATTGAAAGCTTAGGAGAATGCAACAAAGATTTATACCCCAATATATTATGTGACCACCAGCACCAGTGACCACCTGCACTCCCGAACGTAGCATTTCGACCCTCAGAAGGCTGAAAACTTATTTAAGAAACTCTTGTGGTCAAAGCCGTCTGAGTGGCCTAGTACTGATGACCGTTCACAGGGAGAGAGAAATTCCTACGGAAGATGTAATTAATAGTTTTTCCCAAAAAAAGAACCGGAGGTATAACTTTGTTTTGTAAATGAAGTATCTTTCTTACAAGAACGTGTTTAGTTTATCTGTAATCATTAAAACTTGATTTTTCCATTTCCATATACCTTAGTTTTTTTTCTTGTACCAACCACCTTCTATCATTATAGACTGAGAACTGAGTGAAAATATGCCGACAACGAAACTGGTATTTATTGTGTTGAAAAATATCCGTTTTATTTTGTTATATCTTGTTAGTAGTGACATTTAAGGACGTTCAAAAGTATTTTTTTAAGTTGGCAAGCTTGAAATCAAAAAAAGAAAGAAGAATTTATTTGATACGATTACTGCTGTGTTTTCTGGGTTATTTAATAATAATAATACATATATATAATAAATAAGTACTATTTAAATATTTAAAACTTCAAAAATCTTACTTTAACATTAGATTATATTAAGAATTGCGTTAAAATGAAAGTTTGGAAGTTACTTCCTGTAACCGCGAAGCCCAAACCCCCCCCCCAAAAAAAATGTTCCTGGCTACGGCTTTGAATTTTTCCTACCAGTATATGGATTGGTATGTATTTTCCTACCAAAAATTGCTACACCCACTGTAATATCTTTGATTTAATAAACTTCAAAGACATTAAGATGCCATTTTTTTTTGGCAATCAAAATTTAATAAGAAATGCGTTAACGGGGTATAAGGTTATTTTGGTATAAGATATGGGTTTTAAGGGTGGTTGGCAATAGCGGTTGAAGGTAATAGACACACACATGAAAATGTCTAACTTTTTCCAAAACTCGAATTTTGCGGTTATATCTGTTTCGAAATAAGTAATTAGTGTTAGGGGTATTCGTTTTATATAAATAAATCTAGAATTCCACCAGTTGAATGTGTAGACTGAACCCCTCACTGGAAATCATATTAATCATGTAGATTGTGAAATAACTATGAAATTCTAAAATGTTTGATCATTTACGGGGGAAAACGTAAAATATTACATTATAATAAACACATTAAAAACTTGATAACAAATTAATTTGTTCCAGTCAAACTTTGCCCTTGCTTTACCAGTTACGAATACTAATGCAATGCAACTGTATAAGCTGTAGATTAGTAACAATTGGGAAATTGTCGAAATGTCTAAGCTCGCCGAGATCTCGCCGAGAATATATCGCTCGTGAGATCGTGGCGATCCTCTCGCTCTTGTGAACCAAGCCTTACTAGACTAAGTGTAGACTACTAGAAAAAATACTACTAGTACTAGTAATAATTGTAATTAGTTGTTTAATTTTTAATCGCCAGTAGTCAACAAGTTTCCTCCCTGCCATGGCCTTGACGCCTCTAGCTCCCCGTCAAAATAAAAATCTCTGAAGAGCGAGGCACTGTGAAGTTAGCAGTGCAACATACGAAAAAAAATATTAAAAAAATACTATTCGTTTGTGCATCGTTTGTGCACATTTGTGCACCAAATAATAACATTTGTGCACTTTTGATTATACTTCAAAACTACAAAAAACTAGATGCAGTGCTAACTTCACAGTGCCGAAGAGCGAGGCTTTCGTAGACGCGATGCCCTGTGCGGCTGTATCCGGTGCACCGCCCTAAGGACACTGGGTGGGGGAGGCGGCAAGCTTGGTCTTTGCACGGGCGCTGAAAAACTGACGGGCCGCCCCTGCCATCCCTCCTCAATCTCTTCTTCCCCGATCCCTCAAGGCTGCGGCACGCCCACCTTTTTGCTCCCCGTACAATTTTGGATTCCGATGGATAAAGACGGCCACACACTACCGGACTTTTTCCCGAACAAGACATCGAACCGAGCAGGATTTGGCTTCGAAGGGAGAAAATCCGGTAGTTTGTGGGGCCTCCGAACCAGACACCAAACAAGACATCGAACCGAGCACCGAGCACTCTCGAGGCGGTTTTTGACGAAAGATCAAAGAAAGATCGGTCCGATGTCTTGTTTGGGGTCTGGATCGGGGTTAGGTAGTGTGTGGTACCTCCATACGCTGCTATGAGCGCCGTCCCGAGCGCCGTCACGAGCCCCGCCGCTAGGATCTATGTTACAATCCTCCTACATAGTTAATAATATCCAGGCCTACTGCTTTTGCAAGAAACAGTGATAGATATTTGATTTGTTAACAGATAAATCGGTAAACTAGTTTAGCCTAAATCAAATTAATAATTTTAGTAAAATAAATTCATATGCAACTGTAAATTAATCTCTACTACGTAACCCAAGCCCCCTACCTATCCCCCTATCCCCCAGCCCCTATCTGCATCCTCTAAACCCCACAAGTACATGGCCGACCTGCACAACGGCAACTAAAATGGTCCCCACCGTTTTTACCCCGCTCGGTGTTTTCACGCTCAATCTGTCCAATCCGATGTCTTGACCGGGGTCTTGACCGGGGTCTTGATCGGGAAAAAGTTCGGAGTGAATTTAGCTACCTTCATGCCCTACTCCCTGCTCCCTGCTCGGTCCGATGTCTTGTTCGATGTCTGGTTCAGGCCAAAGTCTGATAGTGTGTGGCCGCCTTAAGTTGTAGTTTTAAGCTGTTTATATATTATGTTATGACAGGCTAATCACTTTATTAAAAGGCCGGAAGGTTTTCGCCCCAGCACCAGAGTAATGTAGGAAATTGAATTACAGGTACCGACGCTCGGCGTCGGTAACCGTCTGGGCATCTCAATTGGCACCACGTTTCAGTCAATATTAAAATTCCCCAGACAATTGTTTAGCGTCAGTTTAGCTTCAAATTGTAGTTTTCACCAGTTTACCAATCATTTTTTAGTACCCTCAGATCCTTTGGATCAACACAATTTTGGTTTGGTAGTTTTGGAAGGTTTAGTTTGTAAATGTCTCTCAGTTAATCAAGTAAACCAAAGCTGGTTAGGCGAGCTTTCTGGTCTGGGTAAAAGATCTCCGTCCCTCTGGTCCCCAGCAACGTTTCCATTTTATAAATAATCAGTTTGGTACCGGTGTCTTAAACACAGGTTAGGATTTAGACAGGGTAGGGGACTTACCAGTCCCTGGTCAGTAGCATCAGTTCCCAATAGGTCCACCCCATGTCAATCAGCTTCCTACAATTCAGTCCTCAATCCACCAAGAATACCAATTAACCGCCAACCTTTTCAGTACATGTCATGACAGATCGTTTCACTACATATGGTAGCAGACTTTTAGGCTTGGACCAGTCAGCCTTGCGCCAGCTTTGACTCAGTTTTAGTAGGTTTTCTCTGTGTAAACTAGGCCCTAGTCAATTTTTTGGTTAAATAATTTAGTAAAAGGACCTAGTTACCTTTTAAAGCTGAGGAGTTTTCAACGCATTTTCTGGGGGAGTTTTTGCCACAGTTATTAGACCTGATACCTGACACCTGGTTCTAGACCTGACACCTGGTGGGCCTAGCCCAGTTTTTTTTTTTTAAACAAAACTTGTTTGTGACCTGTGAGTGGCAGCCAAGGGTATTCCATGTGTATACCTATTTTTTGCTTCTAATTTCAGATGGTGTATTCAGCGAGGTAGAAACCATGGAGAGCTCACCAAATGGACAGAAAACGGTCCGCGCATTGTCAGGCTAGACCAAAAGTGTAGGACCCGGCAAAACTAAGTAATCCCGAGCGGTGAGCGCGTTGTCGTTTACACGCTCCTGTGCATCTTAATAATAATAAAACTACAATTAAAAGTAGTAAGGCCGCGCGCTTTGGCCCCAACATTGGTCTTATGGAGAATAGAATAACATGGACTCTTATGGAGAATAGATTAACATGGACTCTTATGGAGAATAGAATAACATGGGTTCTTATGAGGAATGGAATTAGGGTGTAATAACTACCCTGTGTCTTTCTTTTGCTCCCCTTTGGGATTGATTATTTATCTTTTGCATCCCTCTTGCAACCCTCTGTGTTTAATTATCTACCATTTTTGGTAATTATTTATCCCTCGCGTCCTTTTGTCTCCTTCACTTCCTTCTGTGTATCTATCTACAGCTCCTGTTCTCTCAGTGTACTGTAGCTCGAAGGTGTAACATGAAACTTTTAAGTAACCTGATTGGCTGGCATGTTAATTCGCGTTCTTCTCAAAGGTTGACACACCCACTACAATTTCGCACTACTTTTGGCTCCAGGCCTGTCAACCAGACGGCGTTCACTACCGCTGCCACTACCCTGGCACCAGACTACCACCTCCTGTAACAAATAAACATATTGCATCAACCACCTCCCCACCACTTTCTATTATCTCGCGCGCTTTCTCCCTCTCTTTTCTCTCAGCTTTCGTTGTGATCGGACGTATCCCTGTGTTTGCTGCACTTGGCGAAGATAACCCTACTTTTCCTAACCTCACTTTCGAATGTTCCCACGCGGGTGTTTTGTTCGTGTTTGACTTGTCTGTGTTAAGTGCGTTTTATGACATGCTAGCGTACAGTAACCTCACCGTCTCTATTTTACTGGGTAGTGTTGTTTTTGTATGTGCTGACTAACCTAACCCCACCCAGTAACCTTTACCATAACCTCACTTCCTTGTGTCAAGAGTTGTGTCGTGCTTGTATTTGTTGACTGACATAACAGTAATATCACTTTCTGTCCTTGTTATTTTTGCAGTAACTTCGCCATTTTGTTTTACTTGGTAGTGCTGTGTTTGTATGTGCTGACTAACATAACATCAACCTCAGCTTCTTGTTTGATTTGACTATAGTAGTGTTTTGCGTTGTATTTAATTGTTTTATTTAGCTAGAGTAGTATTTGTATGTGCTGACTAACATAACCTCACTGCCAGTAAACTCAGTTTCTTGTTTTGATTTGACTATAGTAGTATTGTGTTTGTATATGCTGAGTAACATAACAGTAATCTCGCGTTCTCATGCAGTTGTCTTGTTCATGTCTGAATTGTCTATGTTAAGAGCGTTGTATGACTTTCTAGTGTACAGTAACATCAGTTTTGAGAGTTACCTACATGTTTCAAGAGTAGTGTCGTGTGATTTTTAGCGTTATCTAAATTGCTAAAGTAACCTACTTTTTCTAACCTCACCCATTACACTCCAAAATGTATAACCTTACTGTATTATATTAATTTTCCGTGCATGGTATACTTCATTTTATTTTTGTGTTGTGTTCGTGTTTATTGTCTATGCTAGAGTAATGCTGTGTGGTGTATCCATTTAATCTGACTTGGTAGTTTACAGTAAAGAAAGTAACATACCCTCACTTCCTTGTGGCTAAAGTAGTGTTGTGTTGACTAACATAACCTCACTCTCAGTAACCTGATTTTTTTGCCCTGGTACTTTTGTACAGCAAATTCACCTCAGCAACCTCACTTTCTATTCTTGTTCTTTTATGCAGTTTTGGTTAGATCAGTTTTTGTATGTATTGACTAACATAACCTCACTTTTCCTAACCTCACTTCCTTGTGTCAAGAGTAGTGTTGTGTTTGTATGTGCTGAATAACAGTAATCTCACTTTCCATTCTTGTTCTTTAATGTAGTTTTTGGTTAGAGTAGTGTTTGTTACCTTCATTAGAGTTGTTTTCTGACTTTCGGTAACCTGTAGTTCTGGTTTGACTTGCGTAGTTTGTGTGTTAGTGTTTTTCTGACTTGCGCAGTAATACAGAGGTACTGTGCTCTTTTGTAGATCCTCTGTACCTGTTCTTTTAGAGAACTTGATCAGTGACTTTAAAGTATCAGTTCCAAGAGTTACAGTTACATAATCTATCTTGTTCATTTAATATAAATGAAGACTGCTACAAAGTAACAGTTCCAAAAGTAACCGTTCCAAAAAAAGTAACAGGTCCAACAATACCCATTCCATTCCCATCCCCATTCCCACAGTTTTCAAGGTAACAGTTCCAAAAGTATCAGTTTTAGTAGATCAAACAGTGAAAAAGTAGCAGTTCCGCTCACTATATATATCTAATGACCGACTCCATTACCTCAGTCTGATTTCAGTCGTGACGCTGATCAGACGTGTTTTGCGCTGCTCTTGCGTAAGTGTTCTCTTGCACAGATTATTATTGATTCTGCGTGATTCAGTTATATCCTCGTGAGCTTGTCTCTGTTCGGGGTACTTGCTGTTTAAGCGTTAGCACAGTTTAGCTTGTTTTAAGTATTTAATTCTATGTTAAAGGATGGAAGTTTCTAAAAACGACCCTCAAAATCCGGTACAATTACTTAGTACCGCTCAAACGTATGTTACAAAATTCAGACTTTATGGGACTAATACTATTTTTAAATTTACTAAACCTCCCAGGGGCATCTCTGAGTTTGATTGGCTAAGAAAAGGTTTTAATCAAATTGTAGAGGCATCCAAAGCCGACGCTGAACCTACCGATTATCTTGGGTTTAAATTACAGTCTATAAATTTAAAAAGTAAAGAACCGGGGTACGTAGATTTGAGGCCTGTCTCAGAAATTACCGGTGACGTCCTTTGGGAGATTTTCGGGGGAATAGTACAGTCAAATTCAGAATCCATCAAGTCCACGGACACGTTTAAAGTAGATGTAGCACGGATAAACGTTCCAGTAGGTTCTGGGAGGGTAAGACCCGACTTTTATAATACATTTGATGAAGAATGTTATGCTAGGAAGGGTATTGTAGTAATTAACAACAAAGACAATTTATGCCTGGCTAGAGCGTTGGTAGTGGGCAAAGCACTAGCAAAAAGTGATCCTCAGTATAAAGCAATACGTCAGGACAAGGGGAAAAGACAAACTTTCAGAGCTAATAAGCTCATAGCAAAAGCCCGTGTAGAAATGCCGGAGGATGGTGCAGGAATCCCTGAGCTTGAAAAATTCCAGTTCCATCTTAAAAAATACAAAATTACCGTCTACAACTACGACAAAAAAGGCCGGGATGTCTATTTTGAAGGTGGTACTGAAGACGCTAAATTCAAAATTAACTTGCTCTTTCACAATGGCAACTATAACGTAATTACAAACTTAACTGCTGCGTTTGTTTGCAATTTCTTTTGTGAAGCCTGCCATATTCCCTATAGCAACAGACTTGAGCATCGATGCTCTAACAGATGCCCGTCCTGTCATACCATCTCCCCGCCCTGTAAAGTAGAACACGGAGGCATCACATGCCGTTTTTGCTGTCGCTTCTTAAAAAACGAGCGGTGTTTAATAGCCCATCAAGGGCAAGTTTGTAAAACTTTAAAACTCTGCCGTGACTGTAAGAAAATTATTTATCCAAAAAAACGTAAGACAGCTCATGTATGCGGAGAGGTTTACTGTAAACCCTGTGAAGCGTTCAAAGACCCCGCGCATCAGTGTTTCATGAGGGTAGATAGGAGAACACCAAAGAACCGTGATTTTTTGTTTATTTTCTTTGACTTGGAGACTCGCCAAGACGAGTCACTTCCCTCTGACCCCGAGCAAAAATTACATAAAGTAAACTTGTGCGTCTCTCAACAGTACTGCTTTAAATGTATTAATGGGGGTGAGTGTGAAACTTGCTCGGAACGGCAAAGGGTATTTGAAAAAGAACCGGTAAAACAGTTTATGGACTATGTAATGGAAATTCGGAAAAGATTTAAAGATGTCTGTGTAATTGCCCACAATGGGCAAGGTTTTGATTTCCAATTCATTCTACAGTACATCATGGAAGAAACTAAATTTACGTAGAAATCCTAGCCCAAGCGTGTATTAAATTTAGAGCTTTACTTCTTCAAGAATGTAACGTAGATCCTTTTCTCGAGGCTATAACAATCGCCAGTGCATGTAACTTGGCCTTCCGCCGTAACTTTTTAAAAGAAAATACTATTGGACTTATACCAAAATCAGGGTACCGACTTGCAGACAATCAGTCAGCCGTTGCTTTACAGTGGTTAACGTGGGAGGAGGAGAAACGTGGAGTAAAGATTCAACATGCGGGCCGGGGTAAAGAAGTAAAAATTAAAGGAATGAAAGTAGATGGGTTTGACGGTGAGCGAATTTATGAGTTTCACGGGTGTTATTGGCACGGTTGCCCGAAATGTTATCAATACAGCAGGGAAGAACCTCTGCCGGAGGATCCTTCAGACAGTTTGCATCTCCGTTACGAGAGAACCAAGTCCAAAGTGGCAAAATTTAATGCCTATGAAGTTGTAGAGATGTGGGAGTGTGAGTTCCGTAAATTGAAGAAAGACAAAAAATTAAATCACCTGAACCAACTGTCCATTCTAAACACACTTCCACTTAATCCTAGAGATTCCTTCTTTGGAGGTAGGACGGGTAATACTAAAACGTATTGTAAATGTGAAGAGGGAGAAACAATCCAATATGTAGATGTCTGTTCCCTTTATCCGTATGTAAATAAATATTGTAAGTATCCCGTGGGTCATCCTACTATTTATGTTGGAAATGAGTGCCGAGAGAGGGGTCTTGAGGTAGAGGGCTTGTTAAAATGTAAGATTCTACCTCCTTACAACTTGTATCATCCCGTACTCCCCGCTAAAATGAATAATAAATTGATGTTTGTTTTGTGTAGAACCTGTGGGGAGACTTTAAACCAAGGGGAATGTTTTCATGATAGTGAGGAAAGGGCAATGGTAGGAACATGGACCATGGATGAAATTAGAAAAGCTGTAGAAAAGGCTATGTGATCTTAGACATGTATGAGTTGTGGGAGTATGAAGTCGCCACATACGAGAAAGGTGGACTTTTTACCGATTTTATTAATAAATTCTTGAAAGTAAAGCAGGAAGCTTCAGGGTATCCCGCATGGTGTAAAACAGAGGAGGATAAAGACAAGTATGTTTCTGATTTCTTTTAGCGTGAGGGTATTCAACTGGAGAAAGACAAAATTGCTAAAAATGGAGGACTCAGGTCAGTAGCTAAATTAATGTTAAATTCATTCTGGGGCAAGTTTGGTCAACAAGAAAACATGACAAAAACTTCAATCGTGAGAGACTCTAAAGAATTATTCAAATCGTTAACTCAACCAGGAACAAAAGTAAAGTTTGTTGAAGTAATTAACCAAGAGGTTTTATTAGTTAATTGGCAGAATGTTGATGATGCCAGTGAGGCTCTAAAAACTGTAAATGTTGTAATTGCGGCCTACACCACTGCTCATGCCAGGCTTAAACTGTATGAACATCTAGATGCTCTTGGAGGGCAGGTCTTGTATTATGACACGGACTCGTGTATTTATTTATACCGAGGAGGATTGTACAGGGTCTCTACGGGAGATTACCTCGGGGAAATGACGGACGAACTAGCGAGTGAGTACGGGCCCGGCTCTTATATTGTAGAGTTTGTTTCTGGAGGGCCTAAAACGTACGCATACCTTGTTTGGTCAACCAAAAAGCAAAAGCTAGAATCTGTGTGTAAAATAAAAGGCCTCACCCTCAACTTAAAAACCTCCGAAACATTAAACTTTGAAGCTCTGAAAAAGATGGTCCTCAGTGAAGCTGCTGAAATACTAGAAATTGAAGAGAGTAGAATCAGGAGAACAAAGAGACGAGAAGTCGTTACAGTAAGTGAAATTAAAAAGTTTAAAATTACAGGACCCAAGAGAAAATTTAATGATGATCACGACACCTTGCCTTTCGGCTTTCAAAAACAAAGAGTTGCTTAAAAGAGCTGTCACTCACACGGGTACTGAGTGCATATACCTCTAAACATCAGCTCTATTACCTCATTCTGCTCTGAGACGCAGTACTGAACAGACGTGCCTGTGCTGTTACTGTTTGTCTCTCCTTGTAGAATGCCTGTTGAATATATTACACCCACTAACCAAGAGGTGTTTCTTTTCCTTTTACACAAAAGTAGGTTAAATGAAGATTCAGAAAGTGGCATTATATGCTTGGAGTATGAGTTCTTACTTGACGGTTCAATAAATGCACGGGAATGGCCTTTGGTGTTTTCGGAGTATATAGTAGATAAAATAACGGAGGACTCCTCATCAATCACCTACATTGAAGTATCAATAATGCACGGTGGTATTTCGAGAGATATATCGTTCATGCCCTTACCTGATTTAACACCGAATTTTTTTGATGATTACATTAAAAAAGTATTTTGTAGTAATGCGGAACTGCCTGGTTGTTTAAGTTTTGAAGTATTACTTATCCATCTTCCATAATGCTACCTTCGATAAAGGTAGCACCTTTCCCTACGGAGCAGCGTTACTCCTGTATATACCACTTGTCACTAGTACAGTTACATCATTCTGCTCCAAGTCGTGGTACTGATCAGACGTTCTTCTGCGCTCCTTTTGCCTGTACTATTGAGTAAATTGTGACATGGCTGCTAAATACTATACATTCAATAACAAGCCGGTATTGGTTCTGTTTGATAGTGAAGGAAAGCCATGGTTTAAAGCTAAAGATGTATCGTCTGCTCTAAAGCATGTTAATGGCTGGAGTGCAGTTCGGAAACATGTAGATGACAGTGATAAATTAACTGTTAGTAGTTTTTCTGACGCCCAGAAACAGGGTGTTGGACCGATTGAAAAAACAACGGTTTTTATAAACGAAGCCGGATTATGTTCTTTGATGTTAAAATCAACTACTCCTGAAGCAAGACTGATAGTAAGAAGTCTGATGCCGGAGAAGTTTTACCTTACTTACACAAATATGAAAGATGAAAGTTCATTTTACATGTAAATTTTTCTTTAAAATCACAAGTTCCCACTGTATGTGTGTGTGTGTGTGTGTGTGTGTGTGTGTGTGTGTGTGTGTGTGTGTGTGTGTGTGTGTGTGTGTGTGTGTGAATGAAGGTCCCTGGCGTGGGTGACGAAAAGCCCCGTAAACCTGTATGAAGGTCACTGGCGTGGGTGACGAAAAGCCCCGTAAACCTGAATGAAGGGCTTAGTAGATTGAGACGCCTGGCTAACACCCAGGTTACTCCTTTGAACAACCCGGTGTGAATGTGTGATGAGGGGTCCAGTAGATTGAGGCGCCTAACACCCAGGCTACTCCTTGGAACAGTCCGTACGGTGGGACTTGTAAGAAATAAAAGTAAAAATACAATAAATAAATACAAAAGTAAAAAAATAATATAAAAAGGAGGTAGCATTTTGTTATGGAGTGGCTGCCACAGTGAGAGGCGATGGTTGGGGCCTCTCACCCCAGAGGTTTAGGGCTCCTGGCGATGCTCTGGGTAACCAAAAAGAACGCGCCGGCGCTCCTACGGCCTAGCCTAAGGCTTACCGTGGTGTGGAAACGTGAGCGTTCACAATTATTTCACCGGGAATATAAATATTTGACTGGATAATTTAAAACATCTCTGGATAAGTACATCACAGTCCTCGGTGAACATATGTCATTTGACCTGGAAACCTTTGGCGGAGGGATTTAAGAGTGTCAGCCAATTTATGGCACTGCCCCTTAAAACACCTTCCAGTGGAATTTGAAGTATTTTATGGAGAAATCTGAAGGGGGAAGCCTCGAGGCACCCTTTTTGACACCGTAAAAATAAAACAGAACAACCGTTTTACCGGACTCAAACACAAATAACCAACCAAGTTTAAAGACTCAGAACAAAATACTGTATAATTTATGTGATTCTAAAGAACGTATTTCACGTTGGTTGTCTTTTGATATGTATCCATGGTATGTAATTTGTGGTCAACTCTCCGATATTGGTGTTGGTTACATTCTTTTTTTTAGAGAATGCAGTAAATTATATATTGATTCTGTTGGTGTATTGTGACAGAGTTTTTTCAAGCATCTAACTTCAACAAAAAGCCACGTAAGAACTCTAAAGTGTTTAACTTTTCAAAATACCCTACTGTCGACTGTCTCTTTCTTACACATTAATTTTAAATCATAATCATTGGTCCCTGAGGGTCCAACACTTAGAATCATAATAATAATTGGGTTGGGCCCCATTTTGGGGCTCGAATACTTCCGGTGTATGTTACACAGTTTTAAGATGACTCTAAATATCACTGTAGACCGTTACAAGTGTAATGTTGGGTGGGGGTAAAGTTTATGCCAGGCCAAATTAATGGGAAAATCTAACCATAAGTAATACCATAACATACCATACCATACCAATACCCTACCATACCATCCCAATACCGGGCCATATCCTACCCTACCATACCATTCCAATACCATACCATTCCAATACCATACCATATCCTACCCTACCATGCCATTCCAATACCAGGCCATATCCTACCCTACCATGCCATTCCAATACCATACCATATCCTACCCTACCATACCCTACCATACCATACCAATACCGTACTGTACCATATCATACCATTCCATACCATACCAATACCATAAACATACCAATAACATAACATACCCTGCCCAACTCTTAAACTATCATATCCTACCAATTCCATACAATAGCCTACCATATCACACCATACCAAATTAATATTATGAATGGGAATAGCGATTCACGACCCTTTTTGATCTAATATTGTTCTTAAAAGTTGGGGCACAAAATTACCAAACCACCTTCAGTTTATTTTATTAAAAGAGAGCCCCGATTCCAGGCCCATAGAGTAACGGTTTCTTGCCTGTCCATTTCTGCCAGTGTTTACAAGCCTTTTCTCTCTTTTAATTTAATAGAGGTTTATAAACAGTTCAATGCATGTAAAGTTGCCCAAAGTAATCCTCCTTAATAGTGCGAGTATTCCTTTAATTTACAGGCACTCCCTATGCTAAACAGAAAAAACCTCCACTCATGAAACTAAAACCCAAGTTACTGGTCTATTGAACTAATAAACAAGATAGAGAGACATCCCAGTGCAACAGCTACAAATCAGATAAAACTTGATGAACACAAATACACCTAACCAATGGATAAAAATTCAAAATACTTTAACAACAATTACTTTTCTTCATAACAGCTAAAAAATAGTCAGAGAGCCATTTTTAGCGAAGGAAGGTGTATTGGCCCCCTTTACCTTCAGTAACTTCAACAACTATATTCACGTTAAACAGTCTGTCAAAGTATCATTATTTTGTATTGGTTTGTCACTCATACAACGTTTCTTGTATGTGAGTTTGTTTCAATTACATATATTTTACAGTAGTATGATTTAAGAGTAGCTGAGGTATTAGATGATGTAGAGAAAATAATGCCAGGAGAACGGGGGAACGAAACGTTCCCCCTATCTAATAATGAATAAACCAGGCCTTTACTCACTTAGTTTAACATAAAATACAGAAGCAAACACCCTGAAGACTAACAAATAATAATCTCAAAGTAACTCAGAAGCTAAAACATGCAAACACCTTGAAAAACTAGTAAGACAGAGCTTGAGATAAATGGTTCTGTCCAGTTTTGTAATGTTTCTTCTTTACAGAGTTTAAATTGTATTGTGAGGGTAACAAGTGCAAATTTCCATTACAATTGTCCCAGCTGTCCCCATGATATTTAATTTCTGTCCCTTCAATTATTTTGATACTTGCCCGCAGTACACAGTTTAAGTCTTAAATGTAGCGGAGGTTAACAAGTATATACATACCAAGTTTAATTAAAAATAGGCCCTGTCGTTCTTAAGAGATTACATTTCATAGTATAGCTCCTGCAATTGTTTTGATACTTTCCCACAGTACAGAGTTTAAGTTTTGGTAAGATGTAGAGGAGGTTAACAGGTACCTATTTACTGAGTTTCATTGAAATCGGCCAAGCCGTTCTTAAGATATTGATTTTTAAATTATAGCTCCTTCAATCTTTGGATACTTTCCCGCAGTACAGAGTTTAAGTTTTGGTAAGATGTAGAGGAGGTTAAAAGGTACCTATATACCGAGTTTCATTGAAATCGGCCCAGCCGTTCTCAAGATATTGATTTTTAAAGTATAGCTCCTTCAATCTTTGGATACTTTCCCGCAGTACAGAAATTAAGTTTTGGCAAGATGTAGAGGATGTTAACAAGTACCTACATACCAAGTTTCGTAAAAATCGGCCCAGCCGTTCTCGAGATATTAAAGTTTCTAGTTTTGGCGGCCATCTTGGATCCGCCATTTTGGTTAATATTTTAGTCATGTGGGCAGATGTCCCTCGCGGTCGCCTACACTACGTAGTAGGCGAAATCTGTTATCAGAATCGCTCTAGGACTTACCGTTTTCGAGATATTAGCGATTTTAGGAATATTTTTACTAAAATGAGAAGAAAAAGAAGAAAAGTCGGAGATGGAAGGGTAAGGCGGAGGAAGGAAGGTGAGAGGGAGTCAAAATAACATAAGGGGAATAAAACCAGAACACCTAACAAAGTATACAAATAAAACAGACGGAAGGAGGAGTGAGGGAGAGGAAGGAATTTGAGAACAACAGTGACCACAAGTGATAACAAGCGGAGTAGGGGTGGCCCCGATAGAGCTGGCCAATAAATCAATGACTTTTCTTTGGTCACGCTCTTTGGTTTTTAAGTTTAACCGTCCATGACGTAACGAGAATTTGGCGGTGAAAAAAGTGAGGTTAGGAACTCTGGCGGGAAACATGGGCGCCGCCATCTTGGAATGACGTCACGAGTCACGTGACCAAAATGCTGGCTTCTGATTGGCTTGCTCAAGTGGGGTATCCCCTACTCCGCTTGTTATGACTTGTGGTCACTGTTGTTCTCAAATTCCTTCCTCTCCCTCACTCCTCCTTCCGTCTTCCGTCTTCCATTTATCTCAAGCTCTGTCTTACTAGTTTTTCAAGGTGTTTGCATCTTTTAGCTTCTGAGTTACTTTGAGATTATTATTTGTTAGTCTCCAGGGTGTTTGCTTCTGTATTTTATGTTAAACTAAGTGAGTAAAGGCCTGGTTTATTCATTATTAGATAGGGGGAACGTTTCGTTCCCCCGTTCTCCTGGCATTGTTTTCTCTACATCATCTAATACCTCAGCTACTCTTAAATCATACTACTGTAAAATATATGTAATTGAAACATACTCACATACAAGAAACGTTGTATGAGTGACAAACCAATACAAAATAATGATACTTTGACAGACTGTTTAACGTGAATATAGTTGTTGAAGTTACTGAAGGTAAAGGGGGCCAATACACCTTCCTTCGCTAAAAATGGCTCTCTGACTATTTTTTAGCTGTTATGAAGAAAAGTAATTGTTGTTAAAGTATTTTGAATTTTTATCCATTGGTTAGGTGTATTTGTGTTCATCAAGTTTTATCTGATTTGTAGCTGTTGCACTGGGATGTCTCTCTATCTTGTTTATTAGTTCAATAGACCAGTAACTTGGGTTTTAGTTTCATGAGTGGAGGTTTTTTCTGTTTAGCATAGGGAGTGCCTGTAAATTAAAGGAATACTCGCACTATTAAGGAGGATTACTTTGGGCAACTTTACATGCATTGAACTGTTTATAAACCTCTATTAAATTAAAAGAGAGAAAAGGCTTGTAAACACTGGCAGAAATGGACAGGCAAGAAACCGTTACTCTATGGGCCTGGAATCGGGGCTCTCTTTTAATAAAATAAACTGAAGGTGGTTTGGTAATTTTGTGCCCCAACTTTTAAGAACAATATTAGATCAAAAAGGGTCGTGAATCGCTATTCCCATTCATAATATTAATTTGGTATGGTGTGATATGGTAGGCTATTGTATGGAATTGGTAGGATATGATAGTTTAAGAGTTGGGCAGGGTATGTTATGTTATTGGTATGTTTATGGTATTGGTATGGTATGGAATGGTAAGATATGGTACAGTACGGTATTGGTATGGTATGGTAGGGTATGGTAGGGTAGGATATGGTATGGTATTGGAATGGCATGGTAGGGTAGGATATGGCCTGGTATTGGAATGGCATGGTAGGGTAGGATATGGTATGGTATTGGAATGGTATGGTATTGGAATGGTATGGTAGGGTAGGATATGGCCCGGTATTGGGATGGTATGGTAGGGTATTGGTATGGTATGGTATGTTATGGTATTACTAATGGTTAGATTTTCCCATTAATTCGGCCTGGCATAAACTTTACCCCCACCCAACATTACACTTGTAACGGTCTACAGTGATATTTAGAGTCATCTTAAAACTGTGTAACATACACCGGAAGTATTCGAGCCCCAAAATGGGGCCCAACCCAATTATTATTATGATTCTAAGTGTTGGACCCTCAGGGACCACTGATTATGATTTAAAACTAATGTGTAAGAAAGAGACAGTCGACAGTAGGGTATTTTGAAAAGTTAAACACTTTAGAGTTCTTACGTGGCTTTTTGTTGAAGTTAGATGCTTGAAAAAACTCTGTCGCAATACACCAACAGAATCAATATATAATTTACTGCATTCTCTAAAAACAAAGAATGTAACCAACACCAATATCGGAGAGTTGACCACAAATTACATACCATGGATACATATCAAAAGACAACCAACGTGAAATACGTTCTTTAGAATCACATAAATTATACAGTATTTTGTTCTGATTCTTTAAACTTGGTTGGTTATTTGTGTTTGAGTCCGGTAAAACGGTTGTTCTGTATTATTTTTACGGTGTCAAAAAGGGTGCCTCGAGGCTTCCCCCTTCAGATTTCTCCATAAAATACTTCAAATTCCACTGGAAGGTGTTTTAAGGGGCAGTGCCATAAATTGGCTGAAACTCTTAAACCCCTCCGCCAAAGGTTTCCAGGTCAAATGACATATGTTCACCGAGGACTGTGATGTACTTATCCCGAGGTGTTTTAAATTATCCAGTCAAATATTTATATTCCCGGTGAAATAATTGTGAACGCTCACGTTTCCACACCACGGTAAGCCTTATGCTAGGCCGTAGGAGCGCCGGCGCGTTCTTTTTGGTTACCCAGAGCATCGCCAGGAGCCCTAAACCTCTGGGGTGAGAGGCCCCAACCATCGCCTCTCACTGTGGCAGCCACTCCATAACAAAATGCTACCTCCTTTTTATATTATTTTTTTACTTTTGTATTTATTTATTTTATTTTTACTTTTATTTCTTACAAGTCCCACCGTACGGACTGTTCCAAGGAGTAGCCTGGGTGTTAGGCGCCTCAATCTACTGGACCCCTCATCACACATTCACACCGGGTTGTTCAAAGGAGTAACCTGGGTGTTAGCCAGGCGTCTCAATCTACTAAGCCCTTCATTCAGGTTTACGGGGCTTTTCGTCACCCACGCCAGTGACCTTCATACAGGTTTACGGGGCTTTTCGTCACCCACGCCAGGGACCTTCATTCACACACACACACACACACACACACACACACACACACACACACACACACACACACACACACACACACACACACACACACACACACACACACACACATACAGTGGGAACTTGTGATTTTAAAGAAAAATTTACATGTAAAATGAACTTTCATCTTTCATATTTGTGTAAGTAAGGTAAAACTTCTCCGGCAACAGACTTCTTACTAACAGTCTTGCTTCAGGAGTAGTTGATTTTAACATCAAAGAACATAATCCGGCTTCGTTTATAAAAACCGTTGTTTTTTCAATCGGTCCAACACCCTGTTTCTGGGCGTCAGAAAAACTACTAACAGTTAATTTATCACTGTCATCTACATGTTTCCGAACTGCACTCCAGCCATTAACATGCTTTAGAGCAGACGATACATCTTTAGCTTTAAACCATGGCTTTCCTTCACTATCAAACAGAACCAATACCGGCTTGTTATTGAATGTATAGTATTTAGCAGCCATGTCACAATTTACTCAATAGTACAGGCAAAAGGAGCGCAGAAGAACGTCTGATCAATACCACGACTTGGAGCAGAATGATGTAACTGTACTAGTGACAAGTGGTATATACAGGAGTAACGCTGCTCCGTAGGGAAAGGTGCTACCTTTATCGAAGGTAGCATTATGGAAGATGGATAAGTAATACTTCAAAACTTAAACAACCAGGCAGTTCCGCATTACTACAAAATACTTTTTTATGTAAATCATCAAAAAACTTCGGTGTTAAATCAGGTAAGGGCATGAACGATATATCTCTCGAAATACCACCGTGCATTATTGATACTTCAATGTAGGTGATTGATGAGGAGTCCTCCGTTATTTTATCTACTATATACTCCGAAAACACCAAAGGCCATTCCCGTGCATTTATTGAACCGTCAAGTAAGAACTCATACTCCAAGCATATAATGCCACTTTCTGAATCTTCATTTAACCTACTTTTGTGTAAAAGGAAAAGAAACACCTCTTGGTTAGTGGGTGTAATATATTCAACAGGCATTCTACAAGGAGAGACAAACAGTAACAGCACAGGCACGTCTGTTCAGTACTGCGTCTCAGAGCAGAATGAGGTAATAGAGCTGATGTTTAGAGGTATATGCACTCAGTACCCGTGTGAGTGACAGCTCTTTTAAGCAACTCTTTGTTTTTTAAAGCCGAAAGGCAAGGTGTCGTGATCATCATTAAATTTTCTCTTGGGTCCTGTAATTTTAAACTTTTTAATTTCACTTACTGTAACGACTTCTCGTCTCTTTGTTCTCCTGATTCTACTCTCTTCAATTTCTAGTATTTCAGCAGCTTCACTGAGGACCATCTTTTTCAGAGCTTCAAAGTTTAATGTTTCGGAGGTTTTTAAGTTGAGGGTGAGGCCTTTTATTTTATACACAGATTCTAGCTTTTGCTTTTTGGTTGACCAAACAAGGTATGCGTACGTTTTAGGCCCTCCAGAAACAAATTCTACAATATAAGAGCCGGGCCCGTACTCACTCGCTAGTTCGTCCGTCATTTCCCCGAGGTAATCTCCCGTAGAGACCCTGTACAATCCTCCTCGGTATAAATAAATACACGAGTCCGTGTCATAATACAAGACCTGCCCTCCAAGAGCATCTAGATGTTCATACAGTTTAAGTCTGGCATGAGCAGTGGTGTAGGCCGCAATTACAACATTTACAGTTTTTAGAGCCTCACTGGCATCATCAACATTCTGCCAATTAACTAATAAAACCTCTTGGTTAATTACTTCAACAAACTTTACTTTTGTTCCTGGTTGAGTTAACGATTTGAATAATTCTTTAGAGTCTCTCACGATTGAAGTTTTTGTCATGTTTTCTCGTTGACCAAACTTGCCCCAGAATGAATTTAACATTAATTTAGCTACTGACCTGAGTCCTCCATTTTTAGCAATTTTGTCTTTCTCCAGTTGAATACCCTCACGCTCAAAGAAATCAGAAACATACTTGTCTTTATCCTCCTCTGTTTTACACCATGCGGGATACCCTGAAGCTTCCTGCTTTACTTTCAAGAATTTATTAATAAAATCGGTAAAAAGTCCACCTTTCTCGTATGTGGCGACTTCATACTCCCACAACTCATACATGTCTAAGATCACATAGCCTTTTCTACAGCTTTTCTAATTTCATCCATGGTCCATGTTCCTACCATTGCCCTTTCCTTACTATCATGAAAACATTCCCCTTGGTTTAAAGTCTCCCCACAGGTTCTACGCAAAACAAACATCAATTTATTATTCATTTTAGCGGGGAGTACGGGATGATACAAGTTGTAAGGAGGTAGAATCTTACATTTTAACAAGCCCTCTACCTCAAGACCCCTCTCTCGGCACTCATTTCCAACATAAATAGTAGGATGACCCACGGGATACTTACAATTATTATTTACATACGGATAAAGGGAACAGACATCTACATATTGGATTGTTTCTCCCTCTTCACATTTACAATACGTTTTAGTATTACCCGTCCTACCTCCAAAGAAGGAATCTCTAGGATTAAGTGGAAGTGTGTTTAGAATGGACAGTTGGTTCAGGTGATTTAATTTTTTGTCTTTCTTCAATTTACGGAACTCACACTCCCACATCTCTACAACTTCATAGCCATTAAATTTTGCCACTTTGGACTTGGTTCTCTCGTAACGGAGATGCAAACTGTCTGAAGGATCCTCCGGCAGAGGTTCTTCCCTGCTGTATTGATAACATTTCGGGCAACCGTGCCAATAACACCCGTGAAACTCATAAATTCGCTCACCGTCAAACCCATCTACTTTCATTCCTTTAATTTTTACTTCTTTACCCCGGCCCGCATGTTGAATCTTTACTCCACGTTTCTCCTCCTCCCACGTTAACCACTGTAAAGCAACGGCTGACTGATTGTCTGCAAGTCGGTACCCTGATTTTGGTATAAGTCCAATAGTATTTTATTTTAAAAAGTTACGGCGGAAGGCCAAGTTACATGCACTGGCGATTTTTATAGCCTCGAGAAAAGGATCTACGTTAAATTCTTGAATAGGTAAAGCTCTAAATTTAATACACGCTTGGGCTAGGATTTCTACGTCAGAGATACAATACTCTAGGATTTCCTTTTTAAAATCAAACACGTAATCTTCAGCGACTCGTTCGTCGTACCAGCTTCCAAAGGCCTTGTGGGACTTTTCAAACATTGATCCCGGGCAGTAGTACTGCTTGTCGGGCATAGGACCTTTATAGTCTTGGTTTGCCAGAGTGTTGAAGAGATGCGGGAAATAGCCCTTCTTTTTCTCAGGAGGTAGGTCAAAAGCTTTAGGGAGTGCAGAGAGGGCCATGGAAAAGTAGCTAAGTGAGTCCACAAACCTTACGTTGGCTACTTCAATCAAAATAGCTTTAGTTCCCCGAGGAGTTATTTTTGGGGTAAATTTAGTTTCTTCCATGATGTACTGTAGAATGAATTGGAAATCAAAACCTTGCCCATTGTGGGCAATTACACAGACATCTTTAAATTTTTTCCGAATTTCCATTACATAGTCCATAAACTGTTTTACCGGTTCTTTTTCAAATACCCTTTGCCGTTCCGAGCAAGTTTCACACTCACCCCCATTAATACATTTAAAGCAGTACTGTTGAGAGACGCACAAGTTTACTTTATGTAATTTTTGCTCGGGGTCAGAGGGAAGTGACTCGTCTTGGCGAGTCTCCAAGTCAAAGAAAATAAACAAAAAATCACGGTTCTTTGGTGTTCTCCTATCTACCCTCATGAAACACTGATGCGCGGGGTCTTTGAACGCTTCACAGGGTTTACAGTAAACCTCTCCGCATACATGAGCTGTCTTACGTTTTTTTGGATAAATAATTTTCTTACAGTCACGGCAGAGTTTTAAAGTTTTACAAACTTGCCCTTGATGGGCTATTAAACACCGCTCGTTTTTGAAGAAGCGACAGCAAAAACGGCATGTGATGCCTCCGTGTTCTACTTTACAGGGCGGGGAGATGGTATGACAGGACGGGCATCTGTTAGAGCATCGATGCTCATGTCTGTTGCTATAGGGAATATGGCAGGCTTCACAAAAGAAATTGCAAACAAACGCAGCAGTTAAGTTTGTAATTACGTTATAGTGGCCATTGTGAAAGAGCAAGTTAATTTTGAATTTAGCGTCTTCATTACCCCCTTCAAAATAGACATCCCGGCCTTTTTTGTCGTAGTTGTAGACGGTAATTTTGTATTTTTTAAGATGGAACTGGAATTTTTCAAGCTCAGGGATTCCTGCACCATCCTCCGGCATTTCTACACGGGCTTTTGCTATGAGCTTATTAGCTCTGAAAGTTTGTCTTTTCCCCTTGTCCTGACGTATTGCTTTATACTGAGGATCACTTTTTGCTAGTGCTTTGCCCACTACCAACGCTCTAGCCAGGCATAAATTGTCTTTGTTGTTAATTACTACAATACCCTTCCTAGCATAACATTCTTCATCAAATGTATTATAAAAGTCGGATCTTACCCTCCCAGAACCTACTGGAACGTTTATCCGTGCTACATCTACTTTAAACGTGTCCGTGGACTTGATGGATTCTGAATTTGACTGTACTATTCCCCCGAAAATCTCCCAAAGGACGTCACCGGTAATTTCTGAGACAGGCCTCAAATCTACGTACCCCGGTTCTTTACTTTTTAAATTTATAGACTGTAATTTAAACCCAAGATAATCGGTAGGTTCAGCGTCGGCTTTGGATGCCTCTACAATTTGATTAAAACCTTTTCTTAGCCAATCAAACTCAGAGATGCCCCTGGGAGGTTTAGTAAATTTAAAAATAGTATAAGTCCCATAAAGTCTGAATTTTTTAACATACGTTTGAGCGGTACTAAGTAATTGTACCGGATTTTGAGGGTCGTTTTTAGAAACTTCCATCCTTTAACATAGAATTAAATACTTAAAACAAGCTAAACTGTGCTAACGCTTAAAACAGCAAGTACCCCGAACAGAGTCAAGCTCACGAGGATATAACTGAATCACGCAGAATCAATAATAATCTGTGCAAGAGAACACTTACGCAAGAGCAGCGCAAAACACGTCTGATCAGCGTCACGACTGAAATCAGACTGAGGTAATGGAGTCGGTCATTAGATATATATAGTGAGCGGAACTGCTACTTTTTCACTGTTTGATCTACTAAAACTGATACTTTTGGAACTGTTACCTTGAAAACTGTGGGAATGGGGATGGGAATGGAATGGGTATTGTTGGACCTGTTACTTTTTTGGAACGGTTACTTTTGGAACTGTTACTTTGTAGCAGTCTTCATTTATATTAAATGAACAAGATAGATTATGTAACTGTAACTCTTGGAACTGATACTTTAAAGTCACTGATCAAGTTCTCTAAAAGAACAGGTACAGAGGATCTACAAAAGAGCACAGTACCTCTGTATTACTGCGCAAGTCAGAAAAACACTAACACACAAACTACGCAAGTCAAACCAGAACTACAGGTTACCGAAAGTCAGAAAACAACTCTAATGAAGGTAACAAACACTACTCTAACCAAAAACTACATTAAAGAACAAGAATGGAAAGTGAGATTACTGTTATTCAGCACATACAAACACAACACTACTCTTGACACAAGGAAGTGAGGTTAGGAAAAGTGAGGTTATGTTAGTCAATACATACAAAAACTGATCTAACCAAAACTGCATAAAAGAACAAGAATAGAAAGTGAGGTTGCTGAGGTGAATTTGCTGTACAAAAGTACCAGGGCAAAAAAATCAGGTTACTGAGAGTGAGGTTATGTTAGTCAACACAACACTACTTTAGCCACAAGGAAGTGAGGGTATGTTACTTTCTTTACTGTAAACTACCAAGTCAGATTAAATGGATACACCACACAGCATTACTCTAGCATAGACAATAAACACGAACACCACACAAAAATAAAATGAAGTATACCATGCACGGAAAATTAATATAATACAGTAAGGTTATACATTTTGGAGTGTAATGGGTGAGGTTAGAAAAAGTAGGTTACTTTAGCAATTTAGATAACGCTAAAAATCACACGACACTACTCTTGAAACATGTAGTTAACTCTCAAAACTGATGTTACTGTACACTAGAAAGTCATACAACGCTCTTAACATAGACAATTCAGACATGAACAAGACAACTGCATGAGAACGCGAGATTACTGTTATGTTACTCAGCACATACAAACACAATACTACTATAGTCAAATCAAAACAAGAAACTGAGTTTACTGGCAGTTAGGTTATGTTAGTCAGCACATACAAATACTACTCTAGCTAAATAAAACAATTAAATACAACGCAAAACACTACTATAGTCAAATCAAACAAGAAGCTGAGGTTGCTGTTATGTTAGTCAGCACATACAAACACAGCACTACCAAGTAAAACAAAATGGCGAAGTTACTGCAAAAATAACAAGGACAGAAAGTGATATTACTGTTATGTCAGTCAACAAATACAAGCACGACACAACTCTTGACACAAGGAAGTGAGGTTATGGTAAATCTCAAAGGTTACTGGGTGGGGTTAGGTTAGTCAGCACATACAAACACAACACTACCCAGTAAAATAGAGACGGTGAGGTTACTGTACGCTAGCATGTCATAAAACGCACTTAACACAGACAAGTCAAACACGAACAAAACACCCGCATGGGAACATTCGAAAGTGAGGTTAGGAAAAGTAGGGTTATCTTCGCCAAGCGCAGCAAACACAGGGATACGTCCGATCACAACGAAAGCTGAGAGAAAAGAGAGGGAGAAAGCGCGCGAGATAATAGAAAGTGGTGGGGAGGTGGTTGATGCAATATGTTTATTTGTTACAGGAGGTGGTAGTCTGGTGCCAGGGTAGTGGCAGCGGTAGTGAACGCCGTCTGGGTGACAGGCCTGGAGCCAAAAGTAGTGCGAAATTGTAGTGGGTGTGTCAACCTTTGACAAGAACGCGAATTAACATGCCAGCCAATCAGGTTACTTAAAAGTTTCATGTTACACCTTCGAGCTACAGTACACTGAGAGAACAGGAGCTGTAGATAGATACACAGAAGGAAGTGAAGGAGACAAAAGGACGCGAGGGATAAATAATTACCAAAAATGGTAGGTAATTAAACACAAAGGGTTGCAAGAGGGATGCAAAAGATAAATAATCAACCCCAAAGGGGAGCAAAAGAAAGACACAGGGTAGTTATTACACCCTAATTCCATTCCTCATAAGAACCCATGTTATTCTATTCTCCATAAGAGTCCATGTTAATCTATTCTCCATAAGAGTCCATGTTATTCTATTCTCCATAAGACCAATGTTGGGGCCAAAGCGCGCGGCCTTACTACTATTAAACTTATATATTCCTTTTCTGCATGAATCTTCGCATCCAACAGTATAAATACATTTTAGTTTAAAATTATGT
This sequence comes from Allygus modestus, assembly GCA_963675035.1. NCBI lineage: Eukaryota > Metazoa > Arthropoda > Insecta > Hemiptera > Cicadellidae > Allygus > Allygus modestus. Next base: position 117,333,746 of record OY776113.1, read on the forward strand.
GTAATTTAAACAAATGAAAATATTAGAGAGTTGTAACAGACTGACATGAAAAGGTCAGTAAGCGAGAACTTTTTTTAGATAGAAATAAACTTCCAGCGAGAAAGATGTAGCTAATTAGATGATCTTCAATTTTCATTCAAAACAATTTTTGATAGAACTTACAGTTTGTTCAATAATCAGATTTAAATAACCGCTATGTTCAGTTCTACGCGCGCCGCCGGCCGTCGCGGACCACGGCTCCACGCTGTTCTACCACATGCAGCATAGTTAAATGCTCCTCATTTTACTTAGATCTTCATCTAGAAAATATTAATTACATACATTTTACTCCATATTGCACTGAGATTATTGTTTTTAACAAAGATTTCAATTTTGATAGAAAATTCAGCTATCGAGATGTAATTAGGCTCATAATGAATCTTGTAATTTGATATGTAAATTAAATTAGGCAGTAATTAATAAGAAACTTATTTGCTAGAAAGAATAAAACATTATATGATAAGATAAACATATCTGATTAGTGATTATATTTTACTCGTGGAGCAAAAACTTATTTTAATAAATAATGAAATAAAATACTTTAGTAAGAAAACAAAACGTTGCCTTTTATATAAACAAATTGATTTCCTTTTAAACTATCTGTTACTTAAACATTTCCCCCTCCAACTTGGAAGGCTTAGGCTTAGCCGTAAATGCATTGTTGTAGCTAAAAATGTAATTAAAATAATGAATAAATATATGTTTTTATATCAAAACTGAAAACTAATCCTGTATGTCAGCAATATAACCAATCCTATAAAAATATGTTTGGTGTTAAAAGTAGAGGAATATATCAAGGAACTTGAATACGAAGGATACTTAGTTGTTAATACTCCTTTTTACCGAAAATATAAATTCAATAATATAGAACCAATGTTTTTATGTCAAAACTCAAAACTAAGCCTCTCTAAAAGCCTTACAATAGTTTGGTTTTATGTCAAAAATTGAAGAATGTACCTAGTAAAACAAATATGGCAGCCATTGAGTCGTAAATTATTTTATTCGATAAAAATCAAAGTTAATTACGTGAAGATCGAGATTTTAATACTAATATAGAGAACTACACGTGTTTTCACGTCATAATTAGAGGTTAAATACGTATAAATTTAGTACCAAAAGATAGATAATTTATTCAGTAACACGATTCCGAAAACCATTTTACAACAAAAAAATTCCTCGTATCGTAAATCTCATTTAACTGAGCACGCATCGCCAATAACCCATAAGACGCTGTACTGAGCGCTGCGACGAGTCCTACACTTTGAGATATGACCCTGAGCCCGTCCGGACCGAATTTTGGTCTATCCCGACAATGGGCCGAGCTCTCCATGGTTTCTACCTCGTTGGGTGTATTACAGCCTTGGTAACTGCTACGGAATATTTGCGACAAGTGCAGTGTTTGGTGTGTTTGTTAGTAGAGTAGGCCTACCAAGAGGCACTAACATTATCTGGTCTATTAAATATTTATTGGGGGCAGGTCACAAGGTAGGTGTTAAAGAGCCATACCCCCATTTTTTAATTAAGTTTAAAACAGCATTTTACTGAAGTAAGGGGCTTGTGTTTTTTTCAACCACATAAAGACCAGTCTATTTAATTAGAGCCAGCACCTTACTAAAACTATTAGAGTCAGTGTTAATTTTTTGTGTTGAATAAAATATATTGTCTCATACAGTAGCCTATATATACTGATATGATGGACTAACTACTGCAGTTAGTCTATGCTGATATTCTCCCAGGGCTCTGTTCTGTTGTATGTTTTGTGTCCATGTTACTTAATTTATTGATTTTGTGATTTATTTATGATGGTTGTAAGTATTTTGTGATTTTAGAAATGGCTAGCCACTCACAAAACAGGGTCATTCTCAATAACAATAGCTTCTTGGTTAGTTTAAAGCCTCCAAAGGGCAATTTTTAGGGCCTATTCAGTAGGGGGCAAGTTGCTTTATAGTCCCTAGTCATTTTTACAGCAGGCTATTTTACTGTACAGCAGGCCATGTTTGTACAGTAGCCTAGTTTTTAAATAGGAAGATTACCACAGGTTTTTAATAGTTCACTTATTTTAAGATATTGGATTCTAGCAATACTTTTTGTGAAGTATTTAATATAGGCTAATTAGGAATTGTGACTTAGTGTTGCAACGCATTTTTCAAGCGAATGCAGCCGGACACCAATTTCTATTTTTGCCCTTTTTCCGTGCTGCAAAGTACGAACTATAAATTACGCCTATTTTTAAACATGAATTCAGAGATTGTAATTCAGTAGGAGCTTTTGCGTTAAGATAGTTGATTTAAGACCGAACCGTTAGCTTTACTTTCGGTCACGGTGTAAAATATTGCCTCGCCCTCACTCCTGGCCAATTTTTCTGCAGCTTAGTGCTTCTGCACTTGCCGGGAGTTAAGAGGGCGCTCCAGTCACGAAACTTTTCGCGTTTCTACCTGCTTCGCCCATAAGGCCAATGTTAATTTTTAAAGCCCGTTCCTCCTCAACCGATTATTCGATATCGTTGATTTATGGCTCATTTTAAAGAGCAAAAATATACCTAGCGATTTCAGTAAGCAGAATTTGATTTCGCAAATAATAATCGATCAATAAAATTCCAAAATATTCAATATTTACGATTTGTTATGCGTGAACTATTTATGATAACGAAATTCTGCTTACTGAAATCGCTAGATATTTTTGATGTTTAAAACGAACCATAAATAATCAGTTTTTGACAACCCGTTGAGGAGGGCGGTCTTTGAAAGTTAACATTGGTAGTAGTGAGAGATGGAGTGTTCTACCCCAGCAGGAGCAGCAGTACCTCCTCCTCCTCCTCCTCCTCCTCCTCCTCCTCCTCCTCCTCCTCCTCCTCCTCCTCCCTCCTCCTCCTCCTCCTCCTCCTCCCCCTCCCCCTCCCCCTCCCCCTCCTCCTCCTCCTCCTCCTCCTCCTCCTCCTCCTCCTCCTCCTCCTCCTCCTCCTCCTCCTCCTCCTCCTCCTCCTCCTCCTCCTCCTCCTCCTCCTCCTCCTCCCCTCAGAGCGATCTGGCTTATCATTGGTCGGATCTGAATTCTGATTGCAGATTATTGTTCGTCTTGTCAAGCCGAGTCATTTGAGTACCCACATCGTACACTTTGGATGATGTTTACAAAACAGGGGCCCGCACCACAATTTTGACCTTTTTTGTTTTTTTGCATTTTCGGAATCTCCTCGTCAAGACGAGTCATTTGAGTACCCACATCGTACACTTTGGATGATGTTTACAAAAAAAAAGGGGCCCGCACCGCACTTTTGACCTTTTTTTTGTTTTTGCATTTTTGGAATCTCCTCGTCAAGCCGAGTATTCTCAGTACCCACATGACATACTTTGGATAAGTAATACAAGAGTTTAGCAGGGTAACTCTACAACCAACAGAGCTAGCCCATCAGCGCCTGCGGACAATTGAACTACCAGTGAATGCAAATTTTGCGGAGAATATAATTGCATTGCTTTGGATTAGAGCACTTGAAGGGGAGTGTATCGATACCAAGTATTCCCTTCAAGTACTCTACAACAAGGCAGCTGTTCACACAACCGACCGACGAGTCCAGTCTTGTCTGGGATGCAGCTGCCGTAACTGGATACCCCAACAGGCTGGCGCTTGACGCAGACGTTCACACAAATAACCGTCGCGTCACCCTCCTGTCTGGGAATGCGGAAGCTGTAATTTGATACCTCGACGGGAGGGCGGTCGACCCTTCTAGGAACCCATAATTATAGACCACCCGCGTCGAATTCCGAGCAATAAATCACCAGTTGTCAAACACCCACGGTCTCATTCTTGATCTAGTCTTCAACAATTCCTGAAGTATGGGGGAGCAAAAATCTCCCCCTAACCAATTATGTGTTAGGGGGAGCGAAAATCTCCCCCTAGTAAACGGAACACCAGGCGGACGAGAAATTGGAGCGCGTATTGAGCGGTGGTGGTTATAAGAAGCGGGTCGCGACACGCCACAGTCTCTCGATAGACTTCTTCGAAGACGGACGTCTACCGGACGTATGCAAAGACAAAGGAGAACTATAAAGAGGGCAAGTAGGTGGAAAGTTTAAACGAAGAGCAATTACAAAGAGGATAACATCGTTAGACAAACGTCGTAGAACTGTAACGAAACGACGCCGGAGAACTAGGGATATTTTCAATTAATTCGATAACAATGTCGTTTATTCATCAGAAATCGTGTGAATGTGTGAAGACTGAACTGGACTTGTTTTCGTTACCGCCTACACAGACCAGCATTGAGAGTGGCAAATGGGTTCAATACAAACCGGTCTCATCGCTGACGGACGATTCGCCAATAGAGTTTGTAATACCCGGTCACGGTGACGAGTACACGGACCTGACACAAACGTTATTACACGTGAAAGCCGCTATTGTGAAACAGGACGACACTAAAGCGGACGGTGGGCAACCTGCTAAAGAGGTGGGCCCGGTGAACAATTGGCTCCACTCGATATTCAGTCAAGTGGATCTCTATCTCAATCATAAACTGGTGTCCCCACAAACTAACACGTACGCTTACCGTGCCTACTTGGAAAACCTACTGAACTACGGATGTAGTGCGAAGAATTCGCACCTGACTAGCGAGCTGTTTTTTGAAGATTCGGCCGGACTAATGGACGATTGTGACGAATTGAACGAGGGATTGAAAAAGCGTCGCGATCACACGAAAGAAAGCGATGTTTGCGATATGGTCGGTCGATTGCACATCGATCTGTGCAATCAGAACAAATTCATGTTGAACGGTGTCGAGATGCGATTGCAACTTAACAGATCCAGAAACTCATTTTGTATAATGTCCAAAACGCTAACTACCTACAAGGTGACAATTAAAGAGATTAGTCTTTTCGTACGTCGATGTAAGATCAATCCGAGCGTATTGTTGGCGCACAGTAAAACTCTCGAGACCGGCACGGCCAAGTATCCGATCACGCGTGTAGAAGTGAAATCCTTCACACTACCCTCCGGTATAATGAGTAAGGCTTTAGACAGCGCATTTCTCGGTCAGTTACCGAAACGCGTGATAATTGGACTGGTCAGTAATCTTGCGTTCAACGGAGATTTCAAGAAGAATCCTTACAACTTTCAACACTACGATATGAATTATCTCGCATTGTACGTGGACGGTGAACAAGTACCGGCCAAACCGTTACAGCCCGTTTACACATTGAACAGTGAGACATATATACTCTCTTATTACACATTGGTCACCGGCACCGGAATCCAGTTCTCCGACGCAGGTAATGAGATCAAGAGAGGTGACTATCCGTACGGTAATTGTCTTATGGCGTTCGACTTGACACCGGACATGTCCGCGGCTGAGTCGAGTCACTGGAATCTCCTGCGCAACGGTAATCTACGTATCGAAATTGGATTCTCCAAAGCGTTGCCCGAGACCGTCAACTGTATAGTGTACGCCGAACTGGACAACGTCATCGAGATCGATCGTCACCGCAACGTGACAGTTGACTTCAGCGGGTGAATAAAAGCGAACGCCAAACAGAAATATTGTCTGACAGCGAGTGCGTACAGCTTACTTCAAGGGTGAGCAGACACATTGCCAGTCAGTAGTACGGTTGAAGTCGCACGGTAAGGACGTGAACATGGACGCTTACGCTTCTGCGGACGACTATATCAAATCGTTTATTCAGGAGATTGAGGTTATGAACAATAATGCTAGTGATCAGGCATTAACATCACCACAGACATCATCTTTAAAACCAGCCACTGCCTACAAGAGACGAAGGAGGCCAACTCCCATCGAAGTGGAAACCAAGAAACCAGGATGGGTGCCAAAACCAACAGATGATTGTCCCATAGTGTCATGGATGGACGATGGGAATACTTTTGCCGTTCCAAACCCGGGAAACAAAGGACAAATTTTATTGAAAATGGAAATGTACGATGGTACAGATATGGTTTTTATGTGCGGTTTATTTTTGGACAAAGATGGTGAAATGCACCAAAGTGTTAAACAAGTAGTTGATAAAGTGGAAAACATGTGGATCGATAAATCAACAGGAGTACCGAAAATTACAGGCTTAACTCAAACTGTTACACAACGCAGTGCAGTTTCGCAGCCAACGTCGAAGAAGCGAGCTGTGAGGAAGAAACAACGAGTGTCGCCGGCATTCAATTAGAGCATCCGCATTCCCAGACAGGAGGGCGACGGGTTGGGTTTTTGTGTGTGAACACCTGCGCCCGACCCTTCGGACCACCCACATAGAAGAAAATGGCGGCGAGGGTTTATAAGGCGGGGCCCCGCCCGATTGAGCATCATTCGCCACCAGACCACCACCTCACATAGACCTACTCCAACTACTACTAGAGATGTCGAGCAACAGCAGCACTTTCAAGCCAGAGTTTTCGATTTTGAACGGCACTGCAGCAACCGCGGACCTGAAAGCAACCCTCAACAACTGCAAGTCTGACTCTCCGCTATACACCAGGATAGCCGATCTCCGAGAGGAATGCGGCTATCTCATCACTGCGATGGAGCGAGCCACCACACCCTTTGGCGAGACGATCATCGTGATCCTGGAGGGGCAGGTCGGGGACGACTTCTTTCTGCGAGTCTACCTGCCTAGGCGCTTCAACGAGGCCCTGAGCAACACCGACATCGAGCGCTACAACGGCGGGTTTGGAGAACGCCTTCGCTTGGTGAAGCGCAGCCCGAGGGGTTCCAATAGCAGATTCACACCTTTGGAGTTTATGTAAAGCAAGACTTGAAGATTATGTAGATACCTTTGTAAATTAGTTTTCGTAGTCAATACTTATAGTCACGTTCAGAACATAACCACTGTGTTATTTATTTCACTTAACCCCAAAAATGTCCTTTAGTAGTAAGTTTAAGAGTGTGAGTATGGTAACTGTGAGGTGTTTAGCTCAGTAGTAATCATGGGCTTGATGTGGAAACATCCGTTCTCAGCCATTGTGGCGGGACCTTCGGGTTGTGGCAAGTCTCAGTTTGTGTCAAAGTTTCTAAAACACATTACAGAAATGTGTGACACACCATTTACCAGTATAAACTGGCATTATGGTAGTGGTGGCGGCGGTGGTGACTCGAAAAATGTCAACATTAACCACATAGAAGGTCTACCGAACTTGGAGGATTTTTCTGGTAACGAGCCGATACTTGCGATTATAGACGATATGATGCGTGAGGCCGACAATCGTGTGGTGGATCTTTTCACAAAAGGTTGCCATCATCGCAACATTAGTGTGTTTTTCATTACACAAAATTTGTTTCATCAAGGACGCGGGCAGAGGGACATCTCATTGAATGCGCATTACATTGTGTGTTTTAAGAATCCTAGAGATAGAGTTCAGATTAGGTACTTGGCCAGACAAATATATCCAGACAGCCCGAAATTCATCGAGGAGGCGTACGCTGACGCTACGAGGAATCCACACGGCTACCTACTGATAGACTTGAAACAATCAACAGACGAGAATATGCGAATACGAAGTTGCATATTTCCAGACGATTCTACCAACTATGTGTACTTGCCAAAGAAAAGGTAATTTCGCCATCAGTAGTAATCATGTCGTGCTTGCGGAAGGACGCAGCTCTGCTTACGGCTTTCATACACGCAACACCCAAGGAGCGGAAGGCACTGTTAAAGGTGTGTGACAAGAGCCGCATTCGCTCAGTGTGTGAGTGCGCATACAACGTGTTGCGAGGTAATGTTCCTCTGGCGAAGAAGAGTAAAAGTCAGTTAAGCAAACACAAGGTGACGCTACGTCGATTGGTGAAACGCGGCGAAGGCTGGTCAAAGAAACGAAAGTATCTCATACAAAAAGGCGGTGGAATCTTTATACCATTACTCTTGAGTGCAGTACTACAAGCAGCATTGAGTAGATAAAAATGACTGGTATCAACAATCAGTTCTATTTGACACTGCCCAGCAACAGTTCGATGCAGTATTATCCGAAAAATACAGTTGCAAATTATATAACACATTTGCCGAGAGCTATTCAACTGGACGCTGGCGACTGGGAAATTGCACTTGTGGAAGCGCACTATCCCTGTACATTTCTATCGGTCGGTAATGACGAAACAATTGACATTTGCATACAACCGCAAGAGGAAGCAAAAGTGAACATAGAAGCGTTGGCGCGGGTTATGGACAGCAATGCCGATGTAACGCCAGTAGTGTCGGCTACTCCAAAACAAAACCACAGAATTAAATTGAAGACTGGTGATTACGCAAATATTCAAGAATTGTGTGATCATATCAATTCGCAAGAACTAGCGATTACTTTTGGTGTAAAGTTCACCGTTGAAAACTCATACAACAAAGTCATTGAAGTATCGATGGGAACTGATGTTGGAAAAATTACATTAAGTCCAACGTTAGCGCTTCAATTGGGATTCGATCCGAATGAATTGACGCTGGAAGGTGATGCAGTTAACAAAAGCATCCGTTCGCCCAACATTCGTCTTGGCTTACCGTCACACATGTACGTGTATTGTGATTTAGTCGAGCCGCAGATGGTCGGCGATACAGTCGCACCGTTATTGAAAATTGTCAATATATCCACGTCTACTTATGTATACGGATTGCATAAATCAACATCATTCATCGATCCGCACTATGTGCCTGTTATGAATAGATCTTTTGACAGTGTGGAAATTGACTTAAGAGATAACATTGGTAATCATTTGCCATTCCACTTTGGAACGTCGTGCGTGAAGTTACACTTTAGAAAAGTAGCTAGTCATTAGCACAAAAAAAAAAAATGGAACATGCAAAGAAGATGGTAGTTGTGCCGCAAGAGTTGATTGATCGATTGCAATCAAATGCTACGGATAACAGACCGACTAATCTATCCAGCGAAAACAGCCTCGACGCGGAGATGCAACAAATATTGAATAACAAACGTATGGACGATAGTGAAAAGTGGAAATTGTACAAACAAGCGTTACATCGCTTCTTGCATATTGCAGAGAATAGACGTCAACCGATTAGCATACCAATTGTGGAGACGGGTGGGATTGAACATAGTCGACGAATGCACCCCGCTGCGGAAGGTGGTCCAGTGGAAGAGATTGTGGAAACGTTTTCCAAAACTTACAGATCTGATGCCCGCAATCTTTTACGTTTCATGAAACGTGACGGCAGCTTAATCAGTTGGGACAGTGGCTATTCAGTGTACATCAACGGTGTAAAAATCCCAGACTCAAATCTAGTGGATATCTTAAATTGCATAGTAAAGGTGCGTATGCGTGATTACACACCGCCAGGATGGCGGGAAGTGCTCAACGCATTGAAAGCGATGAACGTGCCAAAGGACTATATGAATAATCTAAGAGCGCTTAAGGAAATAAATGCCGAATATCGATCATCATTCACAGGAGGAGAAGGATCAGACGATGACGTGGAAGACACCTCAACTGAATCAATACTGAGAACACCGCTAATAAATCGACTACGATCGGCTAGAGGAAAGCGTGCAACATCTACACCGGTGCGAGCGGCAGAGCAGTTTGATTTTTCAAATAGAAACAAGCCGTCGTCAAATCTGGACAAGTGGGAAACGTACACAGGATAGGTTTTCAGTATTATGGAGCGTTTGTATTACAATCCCATCGAACCTTCGTCGTATGGCGGTGTAGCTCCTTTAGCGCGAGCTGCAAAACCAGTTTCAAAACGCAAAGTGATTGAATGGTTACAAACACAGGACACTTACACATTGCACAAACCGGCACGCAAGCGTTTCCCGCGCAATCCTTACATAGTGTATGGTCCATTTGAATTGTGGCAAGCGGACTTGAACGATATGCGTGGTCTTAGTAAACACAACGACGGCGTCAACTACCTACTGACTGTAATAGACGTGTTTAGCAAACACTTGTATGTGCGGACGTTGAGGCGGAAAGAAGGAGCTGAAGTGGCCAACGCTTTCGAGGAGATATTTGCCGAAGCGACTGACACACCTCGCTGTTTACAAACTGACAAAGGTACTGAATTCACCGGTGCCAAGACGAAAAAATTATTCAAACAATACGGAATCATCTATGTCACTACACAAAACCCAGATGTTAAAGCGGCCGTAGTGGAACGCGTGAATCGCACATTGAAAACACGCATGTGGCGATATTTGACTTACAAAAACACATATCGTTACGTAGATGCGTTGGACAAACTGGTTAGCGCATACAACAACAGCGCTCACAGGAGTCTAGGCAATAGAATACGACCAGTCGATGTGACTGTCGACAATAAGCGAATATTGCATCAGGTATGGCGTCGCATGTTTGGTAAGATACCGCGTCGTGTTAAGCCAAAACTGAAAGTTGGCACCACAGTGCGCATATCTAAGGAGAAGGGTACATTCGCAAAAGGTTACGAGACTAATTGGAGTAAAGAAGTGTTTGTGGTGCGTCGTGTAAACACATTGATGCCTCTGCCAATGTACACTTTGGCGGATCTCAACGGTGAACAAGTGACTGGTCAGTTTTACGAATACGAATTACAAAAAGTGACAATATACAACGACCATCTGTTCAAGATTGCTGAAATACTAGACACTGCCGGTCGCGGTCGCAGTAAGCGTTATTTCGTCAAGTGGGAAGGTTACGGAGACGAGTTCAATTCTTGGGTAAGAGTGATAGATTTGCAAAATGCCTAATAGCAACCAGTTCTATTTGACATTGCCCAGCAACAGCTCAAAGGATTATTTTCCAAAAAACACAGTGTCCAAGTACACTACACATCTGCCGAGACAAATTCGATTAGAAGGCGATGGCGAGTGGGAGATTGCTTTGGTCGAAGCGCATTATCCATGTTCCTTTATGACTGTGGACGAGGAATCGTGTATTTGGCTCGACTATAAACTCGTTCTGCCGAGTATTCCCGTCACACTCAGTGTCGAGCACATTATGCTAAAGATGAAACCCGGTTATTACAAGAACATAACCGATTTATTGAAAATGATCAATAAAGCGAAGGATGTCACACAGTACTTGTACTTTGAGTATGACAAAGAGCAGGACAAAGTCAAGATCACGACAATGGTGGACGGTATAAGCAAAGTGCATTTCACCGAAGCGCTGTCTCTCCAGTTGGGTTTCGATCCGTACGAGAACGTTTTGTCAAATGACCTCACAGCGATATGGCCACCAAATCTGACTATGGGACTGCCGACACACTTGTACGTGTATTGTGATCTGATTGAACCGCAGCTGATTGGCGACACTACAGCGCCGCTTTTGAAGATTATCAACATTGACAGAGAGAACTACACACATGGCGCGCATAAGACTGTGCATTTCACCAGTCCTCATTATGTGCCAGTTATGAAAGGAACATTTGAAACGATCGATATTGACCTAAGGGATCACGCTAGTAAAAAAGCGTCATTCCTCTTTGGGACGTCGTACGTGAAGCTTCATTTCAAAAGAGGAGCTCAGCAATGATGAATACAAACGATCCCTACATGGCGTACTATCGCCGCCAACAATTGCAGCAGACCGGCGGCAGTATCGATAGGGTATTTCGCGGTGCACCCTACCAGCGCAGACATGGAATTGGCAGTTTCCTAGGCGGTATGTTCCGCACCATCACACCGCTACTCAAGTCGGGAGCCTCTGCTGTGGCCAAAGAGGCGTTGAAATCCGGTGTTGGATTCTTGGGCGACATGGCCATGCACCAGCGGGACCCCAAAGAAGCCGCTAGAGATCATTTCAGCCAGTTTACAGACTCGCTAAAACGCCGGGCGGACGGCAAACTTCAACGTGTGCTAAGTGGCGGTGGCGGCTCTCGCGCGAAACACCGTCGCGTAACGCGAAAGAATACCGCGAAACACCGGCGCGCTACTCCTGCGCGAAAGACTAACGCGATACTCTCGCGTAAGAGAAACGCGAAGCGCGCCATGTCCGGCGGCCGTCGTGTCACACCTCAGTCTTTGGCGAAACTCCTTCGAGGAAGGTCGTCGTCGTCGTCATCCAAGAAGAAGGGCAAGAAGAGGAGGACAGTTAGAAGGAAGAAGAAGACGAGGAAAGCAGTGAGGAGAACGTCTATACGCGATATATTCAACTAACACACACGCTAGCAATGTCGTTTCTACATCAAAAGTCGTGTGAATGCGTCAAGACGGAATTGGACTTATTCTCCCTACCACCGACGCAGACCAGTATCGAGAGCGGCAAATGGATTCAGTACAAACCAATCTCCACACTGACTGATGATTCGCCCATCGAGTTTGTTGTGCCCGGCAACGGCGAAGAATACACCGATCTTTCGCAAACAATGTTGGAAGTTACAGCGTCTATTGTCAAGTCGACAGGAGCGGCAATCGCAGATGTCGAAGAATCGAACAAAATTGGCCCAGTCAACAATTGGCTGCACACGTTATTCAGTCAAGTCGATATGAGTATGAATCAGAAACTGGTCACACCACAAAACAACACTTATGCATATCGAGCGTATATCGAAACATTGATGAATTACGGCTATGATGCTAGGAAATCACATTTAACATGTGGACTGTGGAACGCGGACGACGCCGGCTATATGGACAATACTCTGGACGATAACGATGGACTAAAGGCGAGACGAAAAATGACAAATAAAAGTCGTGAAATCGATATGCTCGGTCGCCTACATGTGGACATGTGTAATCAGAACAAGTTCCTGTTGAACGGTGTGGAACTGCGTTTTAAACTGATCCGATCAAAAGATTCCTTCTCCATTATGTCGGATGATGGTGAATACAAGGTGCACATTGTTGATGCGAATCTCTGGATACGAAGGTGTAAAGTTAGCCCCACGGTACTGTTGGCGCACAGCAAGACGCTTCAGACCGGCACAGCTAAATACCCAATCACCAGAGTGGAATTGAAAACATTCACACTGCCGTTTGGAGTGAGGAGCAAAACTTTGGACAATGTGTTTCTAGGGCAAGTGCCGAAACGAATCATTGTCGGACTGGTCACGAACGCCGCTTATAATGGCGATTTAAAAAAGAATCCATTTAACTTTCAAAATTTCAAAACCAACTACTTCTCGCTGTACGTGGACGGTGAACAAGTGCCGTCCAAACCGCTACAACCACACTACGAAACCGGCAAGGGAAAATACGTGATGGCGTATCACAGTCTGTTTTCAGGCTCCGGCATACACTTTAGCGATGCTGGTAATCTCATAAATAGAGACGATTACGACGATGGATACTGTCTGATGGCATTCGATCTAACACCTGATATGTCAGCAAGCGACACAACTCATTGGAACCTAGTGCGCAACGGCAGTGTGCGTATGGAGATTGCTTTCGACACGGGGCTCACAGAGACTGTCAACTGTCTGGTATACGCAGAGTTTGACAACGTCATCGAAATCGATCGTCATCGCAACGTGTCTGCGGACTTTGGCGGTTAGATCGTCGGCAGCGGCGTCATCGTCCTCCTCCTCAGTCTACAACCAACATTCGCACAAGATGGATCGTTTATGCAGAGTACCGCGTAAAAATTTCGCATCTCCAATTATTGTGGATTTTCAATGTTTCAAGGACAACGCAAATGACTACATTCTGAAGGAAGTGTGCGTCTTGGAATTGGTCAGTGGAACACTGCTAATGCATCATATCGCCAAACCACCATTCAGTCGAGATTTCCTATCACAAGAGAAACTGCGTGAAAGCTATTGGCTCACAAAACACTGTCACGGATTGGAGTGGGACCAAGGTGATATCTGGTATCATGTGCTAGAGGAAAAGTTACGTGCATGTATCGCCAAACGACCGATTGTCTACGTCAAAGGTGCTGAGAAAAAAGAGTTTGTACGATACAATTTCATCGCGGATCACTGTACTACTAATGTCATCGATATCAACGATATTGGCTGCGGATCACTATCGTCAATCAACAGTCTACTATCAACAAACACAGTGCGATGTCGCCACCACAGAACAACTCACACACGATGCGCTCTAACCAATTGCATCACATTGCGCAGTTGGTTACATCTAAGTACAAATATCGATGACGCTGATGATTACGCTGACGATGGTGAGAGTGATACCAGTTCCTGCTTTTGTTTTGCTACTAGTACTACTACTCCTACTACTGACTGTGGCGTCGACACAGTAGAATGAATACCTTAGAGATACAAAAGTAAATGGCTAAACTGCCCGTACAGAATTTTGGTGTCTACGCTGCGGATCAATTGCCCCATTATATTTCACCATCTACTGCTATGATTGTGAACACTGATCCGCACAATGAAGACGGCACTCACTGGGTCGCTTTCTACCTTAACAAAGGAGGAGGAATAATTGAATTCTTTGACAGCTACGGCCAACCGCCACATCTTCAATTCTACCAAGGATTCCTGAGACGCAACGCTCGTCGCTACCTGTACAACGAACATCGCCTTCAAAGTGACAACACTCTGGTCTGCGGTCAATACTGCCTTGTATTCCTGTACTGCCGCACCCACTACGGTATGAAGATGACGGACTTTGTGCAGCTCTTTGAACACTCATCTACTGGCCACAACGACGCATTGATCAGAAGACTCTTTGCACAAATGTATACCAATTGAATTTTGAAATTTTGCATTTTTTTTTTCTCAATAAACTAGTTGTGTACTCAGAATAAAAAGAAATATTCTTATTATTTCCCATCCTCTCCTCCTTTACCCCAAAGTGGGGCAGACCTCTCATACAATGGCATTAGCAGGTGCATTCTTGTCTTCAACAATTCCTGTAGTATGGGGGAGCGAAAATCTCCCCCCTAAGCCATTATGTGTTAGGGGGAGCGAAAATCTCCCACCTGGTAATTAAACCAATTGAACAACAGTTTTCAACCACCTGAGGTCTCATAGGTCTATCCCACTTTTGGGGTAGACCTAACGTACAATTATAGGCCTGCCCCAAAATGGGACAGACCTATCATACAATGATTCTAAAGTAACATTCATATCTGAACCTGGTTTATATGAATTAACATATTCCTGAATATATATATATATATTTTTTTTTACTTTTGTATCTTAAGATTATGTGAGGGGAGAAAAAAAAAGACGAATGTATATATAAACAATTTGGCTATTTATTTACACACTTTAAATATATTTTACATCGAGTATGTGCTCCTGAACATTTGGGATTGACTAGAAAAAACGAGACTCGACACAAACTAATGACTAGAAAAAAAGGAGCACATTTCTAAGTTTTACGAGACTCGATACAAACTAATGCCTAGATTTTTCAAAATAATATACAAGTCAAGTCAGGGTCTTTGGTAATATGGCACAACCACTCAACGCTACTCATCCGCCGCCTCTTCATCGTCTTGAGGGATGTCTTCGGGCTGAGGTGGTACGTCAATATGTCCCCAAGGCAGTGTATTTACACCGTCCGGAAGGATGTAACGCTTGTCATCATTATAGCTCAAGGATAGCTTCTCGACTTGAACTGTGAAGACGCGGTGGTTTCGGGACTGGAACCTGGTGTTGATGGTTCTTTTCAACACGCCATTGAAAAGACATTCCCGATAGTCGTCAGAGGTTAGATTGTGTTTTACAACACCTCTAGCGACTCCCTTGGCGCGCTTCACCGTCATGACCTGCAACTCGTCATCTTCGGTCCTCTCCTCGAACTCGACAATATCCATGAAATAAAGTTTCGAGCGAAGACCGAGGTACTCGAGCAGAGGAAGACCGTTGCACTCATCCTTAAACTTTCCGATGACTTTGGCGTTGATGGGGCTGTAGCAGGGATGGTTCTGGGGGTACGCACTGGTGTCAAAATCATCCAGATGCTCCAACATGTCCTTATAAACATCTTCAGTCTGGACGTCGAACACGAAGCTGTCAGTGTCCATGTAGTCAACCTTCAGACGATCGCCGTAGCGGTTCTTCATCTTCCGAAGGAAGTCGTACATGAGCCACTTGCTCAGATCGAGGACACACATTCCGACGTAGAGCGGTTTGTCCAGGACGATATTGACTTTCGACATGTGGACAATGGCGACGTCATCGTTGAAGTAGGTTCGGTCCAGGAAGTTTGACTTGGCCACGTACTTCCTGAACATCTCCGGCGTACACACCAGTTTAGAGTTCATTCGCTTGCGAACATTCTCGATCGTCTTGCCAAAGACCGCATTGTTCATAAGCTTGAAAAAGTCTTGTTCAAACTTGGTCGTGGCCTTCTTCCTCAGTTCGGTGTTCATTAGGATGTAGCTCTCCAACCACCGAGACTGACGGAACGAGATGACGCGATGCACGTTGACAAGCTCCAGTCCGTTTTCCAGCGCCTGTTGCAGTATTCTGTAATGACAGATGTAGTTCTTCTTGTCATCCAGAGTCGTAACGAGCTTCTTGAATTTCCCTCCTGGCGGACGTTTGGTCTCACAGCAGTAAGGAAGATCCTTGTGAAGGTCGTGCAGGTGGGCGGGGTAGCGAAGGTCAACTTCCAAGACGTAGCCCGTGGGTCCTTCGGGGTCCAACGCTGCAATATCCAGGGACGCGATCTCCTCGCGGCTGAGCCATTGGAAGTGTCCCTGTGGAAGACACTGGGACATGGCCCAACCGTAAAGGTTGTTGGCGTCCAAGTATAGCAGGTGATGCGTTGGCTCTTCAGGTCGTCGATCTTCAGGGCGACATCCATCATGATTGGCCTTGGCGTGTCTGGTGATCGCCTGGGAAATACCTCCTCTGATGCCTTGCTCGAAGAAGAGGTACATGTCAAAGTCCTGTATCGTATCAAGCTCCACTCGACAGGTCCTTAACATGACATCCCAGGCGTATGACGGTAGGGTGTAGTAGTGCGCAGGGTCTAGTTCGTATTCAGCCATCGACGTGTCCCTGAAGCGTTCAAAGACGTCAGTCAACAGCGCAATGTCACAGCGCAGGTACTTCTCGGCGTAGTCCTTGAGGTTCCTACAACCGAAGGTTTCCCACACGTTGCGAGCATGCTCGTAGTCTGCATCCGTGATGTCCTCCAGGGTCAGGTCGTTGCGAAAATCTCGCTGCAGAGGCAGTTCCGTAGTATCTTCCAACACGGCGTTCGACGTTACAAAGTTGTACGGGAACACGCCTTTCCTACGGACTAGTTCGAAGAGGTGGTCTTCGGGGAATCTCTTCCTCGTCTCCAAGAGTTGAGCTGGTGGAAGTGCGGCTGCGAGGCTGGCGAGGCTCAAAGCCAGGAACCTGTAGGTGTCTAGGAACCTGACTCTGAATCCTAGCTGCCTTTTTCCACGCCCTGGCATCCCAACCGGTGTCGCTGTTCGGTCGAACAGGAACCGCTCCGTAAAAGCGATGTACCGCTCTTCCGTGTGAGCCAACACCTCAACATCACCAGGGTCGACCGCCAACTCCCGCACTATGAAGTGAGCGTCGTAGTTGGAAAGGTTGTGAAAGTAGCAGTTGACTACTCGCTGCTCCCTGTAGCGTAGGTTACATGATCTGTGCGCAGCGCCACGGAACTCGTAGGGCGGCGCGTGGTTGTGATCACGAACCTTTGGGTCTTCGCTTGAAAATGTCGATCCGCAGAGGTAGCAATTCGTTGTCGAGTTGTACTGCATCGTTTCCGCTGGGGTCAGGACAGGGCGTAGATTTCTTGCTTCGTACAGGAAGTTCCACAATCGCTCAACATCAGTTTTCAACATCTCCATAAATGTCTTCGACGCATCATCCCCGAAGTAGACTCGAGGCTCAAACTCCTCAAGTCCGTACGAGTCGATAATCTGGTACGCAAAGGCGTATGGGATGTGGATGTGTGTGGCTACTCCTCCGTGCGGTTCATCGAGTTGTTCATCCATCTCGGCGGTCGGCAGTAGAGCACACTCAAAGTCCGCGTAGATGGTGAAACGCTCGCGTCTGGTGAACTCTGGATGGCTGAATTTGATTTCAGTCTTCTTCGGTGTATCCATGCGGATAGGGGCCGAAGCGGAGCAGTATCGCCTGTGCTCCTCCAGACGCTGAGCGCCCGTCAGACCGAGCTTGTTCGGACGGTTGTCAAAGTGCGCAAAGCACCGCTTACAGATGAATATCCTGTCTACACGCGCTGTGAGTTGGGGACGGATCAGTCGGCCAAGGTCTTTGATGTATGCGTAGTGGCTGTTCCCCTCCTCAGTCACGTACAAAAGGTCGCAATGGTCTTCGCGCTCCTGCCTACAAATCTTCAAGGGAAAGATGGTGTCCTGATACTTGGGCCGCCCGTTAGGTTTCTGACCCACGCGCGTGTGATCAATACCATAGACGTTGATGCTGATGTTGTTTGTCCGCTCAAACGTCTTGATACTCTTCAGAGCAACGGGGAATTGAAGGCCGGTCCAATCGTAGTGGGCGATGATGTCATCGGTGTACAATGCCGGTCTTTCGGGGTGATCTTGAACAAACTTGCTCAGGACTGCATACATAAAACACCGCTCATCGGTGTTCAATACGTTGATGACTGCTTTGGTGTTCTCTACAGCTGCCGGCAGTGGGAGCCAAGCTCGACCATCTTCACCTAGAGGAGTGTACTCGTTGATACCGACCTCCAAATCACGAACGCGAATGTATGTCCACCCGGAGCCGATATGCTCACACTCAGCCTTCTCTCTGATAAGCTTCGCAAAAGCTGTTGAAATGTAATGGTTCAGGTCCGAGGTCGCCGTCAGCGGAGTCATCTTCGTCTTGAAGTTGCGCAGGCAGGTGTTGTTGTGAATATTTTTGAATTCACACTCCAGCTTCAAGTTGACCTTAATGCTGCGGTGTTTCGCCAAGGTGTTCTCAAGCAACTCCGTAAGGCTCACAATCAACAACGCCATCACTTCTCCGATTGTTACGAGATTCTCCATCGGTCGCTGCAGACGGTAGGTTAAGAGGCGGTTGCAAAAACCCCGTTGAATAAGTGAGAATACGGGGCTTGACTGTCCTGCTCCAGTCATCTCAACATCATCGGGTTGCGGGTGTGTGCTCGTACCGGGTTGTGGCTCCGTGCTGGGTCCTGCCTGGGGTTCGTCCTGTAACATAGCCGCTCGGTTCAGGATCAGGTCCTTCATGATCGGGCAGGCGAACCGCTCATGTTGGTCCTTGTTGAACAGCCGGGTGAACTCCCGACCGCAGTATGTGCAAGAGAATCTTCGTTCTTGACCATCGGCGTGAAATTGCTTGGTGTGGGCTCGAAGGTTGTCTTCCCTCTTGAACGCGGTGCCGCATGTGTCGCATAGGAACCTGCAGACTCTGCTGTGGGTTGATTCCACATGTCGACGCAGGTTTATTTCGCGACGGAAACGGCGACCGCATTCATGGCAGGTGTGGTGGCCAGGACCCGGTCCTTCATCTGAAAATAATAACAAAAAACAGATTAGGATAACTAAAGATCCAATTCCCCTCTCTCGAGAATCACATTTCAAAATGGAGTTGTTAATTAAAAATATCAATTTTCGAACAGGGAATGTAATCTTCTGTACTGTTTGTCTACATTGATGATCCGGGGTTCAAAGCTAAGGATGTAGCTGCAATATTGAGCTGCACCAACCCTAAAGAAGCATTATGTTTTAGGGAGGAGCGAAAA